>CM075977.1:25852650-25920150 GCA_038087875.1 Malacoraja senta | reverse complement strand
CACAGAAGTAACTTTTGAAATGGAGAGTAAACATGTCTTGGCTAAGCCAGCAGTCAGGTGATAAATGCAAAATGCTTTGGCTTTAAAAATCAAAAATCAAAATGGAAACTGAAAAATATAAACCTCTCTTGACAATACATAATGCGATATAGCAGAATCTCAGGACGGCTGAATAATAGATTATTTTGCATCTGTCTTCAATGAAAGGGAAAATCTGCCAATGCAACACAAAAGAGTGAAGTAGTTTAGTTATATTTAATAGGAGTAAAAAGGAAAGGTTCCTGGCAGACATAACACCTACTCTGGATACTTTGCATTTCAAGTTACTCCGGGAAGAAAGGATGGAAAATACAAAGGCTTGTGGCCATAATTTTCCAATTGTCTGCAAACATGGGGGTGGTATTAAAGTGGTGAATGACAGCAATTGTTACATCCCTGTTTAAAAATTGACTGGGAATTCAAAGCCAATGAGTTACTCATTAATGGTGAAGAAACTTTCAGAGACAATAATCTGGGACAAAAGTAATTGCATTTAGAAAATATATTGCTTATAAATGAAAGTCACAATAGATTGGCTAAATAGTGTTTGTCTAGCAATCAACAAATTATTTACAAAATAATGGAAAGGATTAACATGGTGCACATAAGTTTTAAAACACATTTTAAAATAATACATGTTTATAAAGTTAAAGCCCATATGATGTACAGCCAGTGGCTACTTGGATATGAGAAGTCCAAGGAACAGGAACTAATGAATGGTTCTTATAGATTTGGAGAAAAATGTGTCGAGATGCTTCTTGGCTATGTGGACCATATTTCTTTTTGATCCAAAATCGTGACCTAGATATATTTAGAGGGAATAATTTCAATGTTTGCAGATGACACACAAATCAAAAGTGTAGTAAACATTGAGGATGATGTAACAGATTTTAAGAGACTATGCACTGGTGAAGTGGGCAAGCGCAAGGAAGATTAATTTAAATGCAAAGTGAAATGGTTCATTTTGGTAGCAAGTTTGAAGAGAGACAATATGTCATTCTTTGAGAGCAGGTGAGAACGACCATTGGCTGGACTTGGTGAGTCTTGAGTGCAGGTTTAAAAAGAGGGCAAACAGCACTTTAGCAATCTTTGAGTGCAGGTCGGACAAAGCACATACTTACAAGCTCATCAGAGGAAGGAAGGTTAGGAGTGAGTGTGGGGATTGGCTGAACAATTAGATTGGAAGATTGGTAAATTGGACAATTAGGCAATTTAGCATCTGATATAAGCAAGACTTGCTCAAGGGGTGCGGCCCTGTCGAGGGAAGTGCCCTGTGAGAAAAGTGCAGTCTTCCCTGTGAGAAAAGTGCAGTCTTTGGCTGTGAGTCTTCGGCGAGGAGGCTGAGGGAGGACGCCACACCAAATGCTGAAGAGGGAGAGACGAAAGAAGGAAATGTCAAGCAAACTGATTCAGTGTGATGCTTGCGGGATGTGGGAGGTCAAGGACACTGCTGGTGCCTCTGGCTGCTACAAATGTGAGCAGTGCATCCAGGTACAGCTCCTGAAGGACTGTGTTGGGGAACTGGAGAAGCAAGTGGACGACCTCAGGTTCGTCCGAGAAACTGAGTCGTTCCTCGACAAGTCCTACAGTAAGATTGTTACACCTGAGGTACTGGAAGAGAGAAGGTGGGTGACGGTGAGAAACAGGAAGGAAACTTGGAATGCAAAGGTCCCTGGGTGTTGTACCTCTTGAGAACAGGTTCACCCACTTAGAAGCTGTCGGGACAGAAGACGTTAACACACTGAGCGGCGGATTGGCTTGCGAAGCAAAAAGGGCTGTTGAGCTAAAACCAAAGAGGCTGACGTCAGCCAACACCATGGTAGTTGGAGATTCCATTGTGAGAGGTACGGACAGGGGTTTCGGCGGCAACAGACGGGATTCGAGGATGGTGTGCTGCCTCCCTGGTGCCAGAGATCTAGGATGTCATGGATGGAGTGCAGAAAATCCTCAAGGGTGAAGGTGAACAGCCGGAAGTGGTAGTGCATGTCGGCACAAACGATGTCGGAAAGAAAGGGATGAATATTCTGAAGCATGACTTTAGAGCTCAGAAAAATGCTGAAAAGCAGGACCTCCAGGGTTGTTATCTCCGGTTTGCTTCCAGTTCCTCGTGCTGGCGAGAGCAGGAACAGGGAGATACTGGGGAACTGGTGCAGGGGGCAGGGATTTGGATTCTTAGACCACTGGGATCTGTTTTGGAGTAAGGGGAAACTGTATAAAAGGGACGGATTGCACCTTAACAGGTGGGGGACCGGCATTCTGGCAGGCAGGTTTGCCACTGCTACACAGGTGGTTTTAAACTGAATAAGGGGGGTGGGGTGTCAAATGGGATAGTCAAGGACGGAGTTAAAGGGAAAGAGAGTAAAGGGATAGTTAATGACCCCAGAATTAATGGGAAAGAAAGCTCACAAAGGGATAGGAGAGCATGGCCAAGTGTAATAGGGATTGATGTGAAAGGTGAGATGCGTAAGGAATTAAAAGTATTGTATATAAATGCACAAAGTATAAGAAGTAAGGTGGATGAGCTTGAGGGTCAGTTAGAGGTTGGTTGATATGACATTGTGGGGATTATTGAGACATGGCTGCAGGAGGATCGGGCCTGTGAACTTAATATTCAGGGTTATACATCCCATAGAAAGGGCAGGCAGGTGGGCAGAGGAGGGGGGGGGGGGGGTAGTTCTGCTGGTGAGGGATGGAATTCAGTCCCTTGCGACGGAAGACATAGGGACTGACGAGGGAAAGTCACTGTGGATTGAGTTGAGGAATTGTAAAGGCAAGAAGACATTAATTGGTGTTATCTACAGACCCCCAAATAGTAGCCCGGATGTAGGGTGTAAGTTGCAGCAGGAGTTAAAACTGGCATGTAACAAAGGTAATGCCACTGCGATGATGGGGGATTTCAATATGCAGGTAGACTGGGAAAATCAGGTTGGTTCATCCCCAAGAGAGTTTGTAGAGTGCCTCCGAGATGGATTCTTAGAACAGCTTGTAGTGGAGCCGACCATAGAAAAGGCAATTCTGGATTTAGTGTTGTCCAATGAACCAGATATGATAAGAGAACTCGAGGTAAAGGAACCGCTTGGAGGTAGTGATCATAATATGATTAGTTTTAATCTGCAATTTGAGAAGAAGGTTAAATCGGAAATGACATTGATGCAGTTGAACGAAGGGGACTATGAAGTCATGAGAGAGGAGCTGGCCAAGGTAGACTGGAAACGGATCGTAGCAGGAATGACAGTGGAACAGCAATGGCAGGAATTTCTGGGCATAATCCGGAAGATGCAGGATCATTTCATTCCAAAAAGGAAGAAAGATTCTAAGGGGAGTAGGAGGCAACCGTGGCTGACAAGAGAAGTTAGGGATAGAATAAAACTAAAAGAAAAGATGTATAACACAGCAAAGAGTAGCCGGAAGCCAGAGGATTGGGAAACTTTCATAGGACAACAGAAGGAAACAAAACGGGCAATACGGGCTGAAAAGATGAAGTATGAAGGGAAGCTGGCCAGGAATATAAAGAAGGTCAGTAAATGCTTCTTTAGATATGTTAAGGGAAAAAGAGTAGCAAAGTCAAATGTGGGTCCCTTGAAGGCAGACACGGGTGAAATTATTATGGGTAACAAGGAAATGGCAGAAGAGTTGAACAGGTACTTCGGATCCGTCTTCACTAAGGAAGACACAAACAATCTCCCAGATGTACTGGAGGACAGAGGATCTAAGGGGGTAGAGGAACTGAAATAAATTTTCATTAGGCGAGAAATAGTATTGGGTAGGCTAATGGGACTGAAGGATGATAAATCCCCTGGGCCTGATGGTCTGCATCCCAGGGTCCTCAGGGAGGTGGCTCTAGAAATAGTGGACGCATTGGTGATTATTTTCCAATGTTCGATCGATTCAGGATCAGTTCCTGTGGACTGGAGGATAGCTAACGTTATCCCACTTTTCAAGAAAGGAACAAGAGAGAAAACGGGGAATTACAGACCAGTTAGCCTGACTTCGGTGGTGGGAAAGATGCTGGAGTCAATGATTAAAGAGGTAATAATGGGGCATTTGGATAGCAGTAAAAGGATTAGTCCGTCAACATGGATTTATGAAAGGGAAATCATGCTTGACTAATCTTCTGGAATTTTTTGAGGATGTGACAAGTAAAATGGATGAAGCGGTGCCAGTGGATGTAGTGTATCTAGACTTTCAGAAAGCCTTTGATAAGGTCCCGCACGGGAGACTGGTGATTAAAATTAGAGCACATGGTATTGGGGATAGGGTGTTGACATGGATAGAAAATTGGTTGGCAGACAGGAAGCAAAGAGTAGGAGTGAACGGGTCCTTTTCAGAATGGCAGGCTGTGGCGAGTGGAGCGCCGCAAGGCTCGGTGTTGGGGCCGCAACTGTTTACCATATATATTAATGATTTGGAAGAGGGAATTAGGAGCAACACTAGCAAGTTTGAGGATGACACAAAGCTGGGTGGTAGTGTGATCTGTGAAGAGGATGTTAGGAGGTTGCAGGGTGTCCTGGACAGGTTGAGTGAGTGGGCAGATGCGTGGAAGATGCAGTATAATATAGATAAATGTGAGGTTATCCTCTTTGGCGGCAAAAGTAAGCGGGGCAGATTATTATCTCAATGGGGTTAGTTTAGGCAAGGGGGAGGTGCAGCGAGGCCTGGGCATCCTTGTACACCAGTCACTGAAAGTTGGCGTGCAGGTTCAGCAGGCAGTGAAGAAAGTTAATGGAATGTTGGCCTTCATAACAAGAGGATTTCAGTATAGGAGTAAAGAGGTTCTTCTGCAGTTGTATAGGGTTCTGGTGAGACCACATCTGGAGTATTGTGTCCAGTTTTGGTCTCCGAATTTGAGGAAGGACATCCTTGTGATTGAGACAGTGCAGCGTAGGTTCACGAGATTGATCCCTGGGATGGCGGGACTGTCATATGAGGCAAGATTGAAAAGACTAGGCTTGTATTCACTGGAGTTTAGAAGGATGAGGGGGAATCTTATAGAAACATATAAAATTATAAAAGGACTGGACAAGCTAGATGCAGGAAAAATGTTCCCAATGTTGGGCGTGTCCAGAACTAGGGGCCACAGTCTTAGAATAAAGGGGAGGTCATTTAAGACTGAGGTGAGAAAAAACGTTTTCACCCGGAGAGTTGTGAATTTGTGGAATTTCCTGCCACAGAGGGCAGTGGAGGCCAAGTCACTGGATGGATTTAAGAGAGAGTTAGATAGAGCTCTAGGGGCTAGTGGAATCAAGGGATATGGGGTGAAGGCAGGCACGGGTTATTGATTGGGGACGATCAGCCATGATCACAATGAATGGCGGTGCTGGCTCGAAGGGCCGAATAGCCTCCTCCTGCACCTATTTTCTATGTTTCTATGAAATAAAAGCTTTGATTGTACAGCACTTCCAAGAACGATATTATACATCCAAAAAAGGTGGGAACTCTTCCTTTTAACATAGTGTATCCACACTTTAATAAGTTAACTAATGCATCATTCAACTCCACTCCCTTCCCCATCAATTACGCTGAAGGTAATGCCAGCAAAAGTCACAGTGGTAGGAATATATCCATTTTCATTCCTGAGCCAATGAGGGAGAAAAGCTCTGATTTGGAGAATGTGGAACAGAAGAAAATCACAACTTCTTTATGCTTTCTTTAATTTTTACTCTGAATATATACTTACCAGGGTGGACTGGGCATTCCAGGATTTTGGTTTACAATCTGGTGCCACACTCTCAAACGGCTGTGGAATGCAAGTTCACAAATTAATTTATGTATCTTGGCAAAACAAGTTATTATAGAGATTTGATTACCTCAAGATACAAATTCTATCCCGGAACAGCTTATGACAGGTTTATTAAATATATTATACTATTATGGTCATATTTTAAAAGCCTATAAAAGGACCTGTCAAGTTAGCAGAATGTAAATGTTTGAGATTGTGCAAAATAGAGAGTGCCAGTTGCTAAGTATTGAAAGCATTGTTTCAGCTTTGGCAGCACTTAATACAGTAAGGGCTGTGGAGGGAAAATATATCAACCATAGAATAATCTACCTGAAAGGCTTGGGTAAAGAGCATTGGAGCAGTGAACTACATTGGGAGTTTCAATGTTAAACATCTCAATAACTGATAGTACTGAGCCAGTTGCAAACACAGGCTGTGCTGCAATACTCAAGGTTTTTTTCAATAATAAAGCATGCTAGAGAAGATGTTCCTAGTATCAAGATACCTGTTTTTAGAAAAACAAAACTCTACAAATAGAAGTACAGTTTATACATCAGTATTACATTCACTGGAGTTAAATGAAAATCTATCTTTATTTTGATTGTACTGCCTAATTATTAACAGGCTGAAAACAATGGCCAGAAAAAGCCAACCATACACTTGCATATAAAAACAACAATGAGGTAATGGAAGAAATTGCTGGAAATACTCAAGTTAGGCTGCAGCTGCAGGGAAAAATAGATGTAAGGTTCAGCTCAAAATCATTCAAGGGCCTGTCCCACTTAGGCGATTTTTCAGCAGACTGCCGGCGACTGTCAAGGTCCCGGCAGTCACCTGAAAAAAACGGGAACTGGAACGGCGACTGTCAGAATGGAACACACACACAAACACATCGCAAAGGCGGGGGCCAGGGAAAGTGCTGTCTGAAATTCACATGGTGCAAAGCCAAGGTGATACAGACACACACCGCGATGAACAGGAAGGTTAAGACAGCTAGCACAGTGTACGGTAAGTCCTTTAAAAGAGGGGGGGGAGGGAAGAAAGAGTGGAGACACTTTTAAGAAGCCAGACAACTTTTAATACACAGCTGTGAAGTTTGGTGGGCATTTAACATTACCTGTCAGTTTTCCTTGGTCGTGAAAACTCGTTCTTATGTTTTTTCCCCCAATAAGCCAATGAAAATGCCCGGTCAGCAAAGGGGATTAACTAAAACTACCTACAACTACCCATAACTACATGGCGTCCCCACTAGAACTATACCCACGATTACAGGATTATCGATTTCCTCCATGGCGACCAACATGTTGAAAAATTTGCGCCGACAATACTGAACCCGCAACTAGTTCCCAGAATGCGGGAACTCCTCGCGACCATGAAGGAGACTCACCAGAGACCATCAGCGAACATGTGGCGACCATGTGGCGAGCGCAGAGTCTCCTGCACTCGCCTAAAAAGTTGCCTAAGTGGGACAAGCCCTTAAGTCTGAGCATTAAGTCTCTTCACAGATGCTCCCTGATCTATCAAGTATTTCCAGCATTTTCTGGTTTTATTTCAGACTTCCAGTGTCTGCAGTATTTTATTTTTAATTAGTTAAGGGAGTTGGCAAGAATTGGTAGACAAACCAAACTGTGATTAGCAAAGCAACGTCACGTAAATATCTCCTGTGTAGGAAGGACCGGCAGAAGTTAGACATAAAATGCTAGAGTAACTCAGTGCGTCAGGCAGCATCTCCAGAGAAAAGGAATAGGTGACGTTTCGGGTCGAAGCCGTTCTGCAGACTGCGAGTCAGGGGAAAGGGAAACTAGAGGTATGAAAAGCTTCAGGACAAATCAGGAGCCGGCACCGATGACCAAAGAAAGGTGGAGCCAACAATAGTCCATTGTTGGCTGTGGAAAAGGTGATAACGAAGGGATGCTTGGATGCGGACAGTGGAACTGGCAAGACGACGAGCGTGGGGGAGGGGCAGAGAGGAAATACAGCGGTTACTTGAAATTAGAGGATGTCAATATTCTTACCGCTGGGTTGGTAGCTGCCCAAGTGAAATATGAGGCTTAACATATCATACAGCAGCTGAGGACAGCTATTTGCCTTTGAAGATCAGGGATCCGACATTCAAATGACACCAATACAGGATGGTCATTCGAAAGGTCTGAATGACAATAAAGGAAATCTTGAATCTCTTGAATCTTGGATGAATTTATGCTTCTGTTTACCCACCAACAGATTATATCACTATCCATGGATGTTAAGCGAGAACAGGTAAAATAATAAATCAAGAAAACAATACCAAACTGCAACGCCATGCAAAAACAAGTACAGCCATTGTAGTTAACACATTGATTATATCATCAGATGTGTTGGCACACAATTTCAAAAGATGAACAAGGTTTATTAATATCAGCATGGCATTGTTTCACACCAATTGCAAGCTCACATGAAAAAGGAACTGATAGTAGTTGATCATGGCACTAAGAAAATAACTTGAATTAGTATACTTATCCGAGTAGAAAGATACAAAAAAGCTTGAAGTGAGTTGCAATCTGTAATTGTTGTGAAAAGAGTGTATGCCAGTAACTAGACCTCCAATTCCTCATAGATGTTTACAGTTTTTAATGGGTCTTCATGATAAGCAGCATTTGTGGTGTAAACATGATGCATGCAAGTGTTGCTTCTTTTCTTTGGTAGACAAGAGTCTGACAGAAATTGACAGGTGCATACTGAGAGCTTGTTTCTCAGGCTGAATAATCTACAAATCGGAGACAGAGTCTGCTAAGAAGCAGCCATGTAGGGCTAAAATGAGAAGAAAGTTGTGCGGAAGATTGTAATTTTTCACCTTCATGGACTGTGGGTACTCAGTCTTTGAGCATTAACATGGAGTGTATGGTGACACATCTGGTAGAACTGCTGCTTCACAGCCCCAAAGACCGAGGTTTGATCCAGACCTTGGCTGCTATCTGCGTGGAGTTTCCATGTTCTGTTTGTGACAGCGTGGGTTTCATCCAGGTGCTCTGGTTTCCTCCCGTATCCCAGAGATGTGTGGGTTTGAGGGTTAATTGGCCTCTGATAATTGCCCCTGGCGCGGAGGGAATGGAGGCGGAACGTGAACCAACAGTGTGTAGGAAGGAACTGCAGTTGCTGATTTAACCCAAAGATAAACACAAAATGTTGGAGTATGTGACTCAGCGGGACAGGCGGCATCCCTGGAGTGAAGAAATGGGTGACATTTTGGGTCGAGAACCTTCTTCAGACTGAGAATCAGGGGAGAGGGAGTCAAGAGATATGGAAGGGTCAGGTATGAAAATGACAGATCAAAGCAGATGCTGATAGGGAAATGTAGAATGGTTCTTGTTAGCTGAGGGGAAAGTGTCAACGCAGCACACAATTAGTAATATTTAATCAGAAGAACTAGTCGGAGAAATAGGATGGGGGAGCGACAGAGAGAGAGAGAGAGAGAGAGAGAGAGAGAGAGAGAGAGAGAGAGAGAGGGAAAGCAAGGGTTACTTGAAGTTAAATAAATCAATATTCATACCGCTGGGTTGTAAGCGGCCCAAGCGAAATATGACGTGATGTTTCTCCAATTTGCGTTGGGCCTCACTCTGACAGTGCAGGAGGCCCAGGCCAGAAAGGTCAGTATGGGAATGGGAGAGGGAGTGTTTAGCAACCGGGAGATCAAGTAGGTTTAGGCAGACTGAACGGAGGTGTTCAGCGAAACAATCACTCAGCCTGTGCTTGGTCTTGCCGATATAGAGGAGTCAACACCTGGAACAGTGGTTACAGTAAATGAGGTTGGAGGGGGTCCTTGGACGGAGGTCGAGGGAGGAGGTATAGGGACAGGTGTTGCATCTCCTGTGGTTGGAGGGCGAAGTACCTGGGAGGGGGTGGTTTGGGTGCGAAGGGATGAGAACCAGAGAGTTGGAAGAAATGGTCTCTACAGAAAGCGGTGGAGATGGGATGATGTGCTAGTGGTGGGATCCAGTTGGAGGTGGCAAAAATGTTGAAGGATTATGTGCTGTATGCAATGGCTGATGGGGTGAAAGGTGACCTCTGCCGCTGTCTGTTGTAAAATTAATTCCTTCTCATCTCCTTTCTAAAGTCACGTGCTTTTATGCTGAGGCTATGCCCTCTGGTTCTAGACTCTCCCACTAATAATCTTCATATTTTATTACCTGCACTTTTTTTGACTAATCTAGGCTATTTGTTCACAAAAGCATTTCTGTAGTTAATGTTGAGCTTAAATTTCCACACTTAAAAGCTATTACTTTCTCCCTGGTAGGTTATTCCAAACCCCTACTTGTGAACCAATGTGAAGTTGAAAATGTTACAAAAACATTTAACTCTTCACCTCAAGTTTAACACTATCTTGGATATTTGCTCACACTATTCCAGGATCATCCTAGAATACAAAGGTAACTTGATTTCTATACTTCAATTTGTTGTTTTAAATCCTCACTCTAAGATGGCACCAGAGTATTGCAATTCTCTATGTGCTCTTCCCAGAGCAGTTCCAATCTCCTCATTGCAGCCCTTGCATTTTAACAAATCTGCTCTTTGTAGTTGTAATGCTGTAACACTAACATAATATTCTGCACTCTGCTATTTATCTCAAGATCTTAATTGCCATGCAATGAACATGGTTGGTTGGTGACATCAATTATCTCCTGAAAAACAATTTACTGCATATATTCCAGGGGCAAGTGTTGCATTACCAAGTCTGTCATATTTGCAATCACCCAGGGCTTGATATGTCATCATGGAGTCTCTTTGGGTCACCAAATGAAAAATGTCAATAATTGGTCATGCATTGTACATTTCTAATTCTTATTTTCTTATACTAAATATCTAGGTGCTGGTTTTCGTTAGAGATCACTTAAATTTCTACGATGGAACTTTCATCAATACTTCACAACCAAGAGTCTATTCCAAGTATGTATTCATTTTTATCATTTAGAGTGGATGTGGGTAGAGTGGATGTGGTTAGGTACATGGATTAGTTTAGCGGTTCGATAAACGACTACTGGAGTTACATAGAAACATAGAAAACAGGTGCAGGAGTAGGCCATTTGGCCCTTCGAGCCTGCACCGCCATTCAATATGATCATGGCTGATCATCCAACTCAGTATCCCGTACCTGCCTTCTCTCCATATCCCCTTAGCCACAAGGGCCACATCTAACTCCCTCTTAAATATAGCCAATGAACTGGCCTCAACTACCCTCTGTGGCAGAGAGTTCCAGAGATTCACCACTCTCTGTGTGAAAAAGTTTTTCCTCATCTCGGTCTTAAAGGATTTCCCCCTTATCCTTAAGCTGTGACCCCTTGTCCTGGACTTCTCCAACATCGGGAACAATCTTCCTGCATCTAGCCTGTCCAACCCCATAAGAATTTTGTACGTTTCTATAAGATCCCCTCTCAATCTCCTAAATTCTAGCGAGTATAAGCCAAGTCTATCCAGTCTTTCTTCATATGAAAGTCCTGACATCCCAGGAATCAGTCTGGTGAACCTTCTCTGCACTCCCTCTATGGCTATAATGTCCTTCCTCAGATTTGGAGACCAAAACTGTACGCAATACTCCAGGTGTGGTCTCACCAAGACCCTGTACAACTGCAGTAGAACCTGCCTGCTCCTATACTCAAATCCTTTTGCTATGAAAGCTAACATACCATTCGCTTTCTTCACTGCCTGCTGCACCTGCATGCCTACTTTCAATGACTGGTGTACCGTGACACCCGGTCTCGCTGCATCTCCCCATTTCCTAATTGGCCACCATTTAGATAATAGTCTGCTTTCCTGTTTTTGCCACCAAAGTGGATAACCTCACATTTATCCACATTATACTGCATCTGCCAAACATTTGCCCACTCACCCAGCCTATCCAAGTCACCTTGCAGTCTCCTAGCATCCTCCTCACAGCTAACACTGCCCCCCAGCTTAGTGTCATCCGCAAACTTGGAGATGTTGCCTTCAATTCCCTCATCCAGTTCATTAATATAAATTGTAAATAGCTGGGGTCCCAGCACTGAGCCTTGCGGTACCCCACTAGTCACTGCCTGCCATTGTGAAAAGGACCCATTTACTCCTACTCTTTGTTTCCTGTTTGCCAGCCAGTTCTCTATCCACATCAATACTGAACCCCCAATACCGTGTGCTTTAAGTTTGTATACTAATCTCTTATGTGGTACCTTGTCGAAAGCCTTCTGAAAGTCCAGATACAACACATCCACTGGTTCTCCCCTATCCACTCTACTAGTTACATCCTCGAAAAATTCTATAAGATTCGTCAGACATGATTTACCTTTTGGTTTCAGTTTCAACCAAAACTTTATTCGAAAGCAAGTTGCAGTACACAGGTTTGTCAAACACGTCTGACCACTCAACTCACGCCAAGGGAAAACTGCGCGTAAACAACGGCCCCTCCCGGATCACGTGACCGCAGCTTCCGAACGCCGGGTTCAATATCTGCGTGCGCTAGGTGGCGCCGCTACATGGCCCCCCCCCAGAATTCGCGGTATGGAAACGTGCGGGTAAACGGACGGTGCGACCGGAACGTGTAGTCCGAGGTCGCGGGGCGAACGTAACATTTGGGACCGGCACAACAGGACCGGAGGGTCGCGAAAAACGCAACCGAGGGACAGGCGTAACAAAGGGGACCGGAGAAACACGACCGGAGGGAACGGGTGTAGAGGGTGTCAAAACGGCAGGTGGACGTCCTCTACGCCGTGGAGTAGCCACTATCACTGGGCTATCCTCGTCGACATGTGCAGGCTTGAGGCGGCCTACAGAAACAAACTCCTCTCTGCCGCCATGTCCAAAGTGAATGTCGAAACCCCCGCATTGAGCACCTTGTACGGACCCTCATACACCCGCTGTAACGGCGAGAGATGAGCGTCTCTACGGAGAAAAACATAAGCACAATCCCTTAACACGGAAGGCACATGTACCGAAGACGAACCGTGCCGGGAAGTTGGGACTGGGACCAAAGCGCGCGAGGTAGAATTCTCCTGGTCCCGGGGGGCAGGCAAGAAATCCCCGGGAACCCGCAAAACCGAGCCATAAACGAACTCGGCCAAGGAGGCTCTGAGGTCTTCCTTGGGCATTGTCCTGATGCCTAGGAGGACCCAAGGTAACTGGTCGACCCAATCAGGGCCGGTTAGTCGTGCCTTTAACGCCGACTTAAGATGTCTATGGAATCGCTCAACCAGCCCATTAGACTCGGGGTGGTAAGCAGTAGTTTGATGTAACTTAGCGCCATACATCTGCGCCATACTGCCCCATAGGGAAGATAGGGAAGACGAGGGGTCCCCGAAACGGGCGACCCAATTCGAGACAATGGCCCTCGCGCATGCCTCGGCGGAGGTATCTGCTAACGGGATGGCCTCTGCCCACCTGGTAAACCTGTCCACGATAGTCAGTAGGTGGGTAGCCCTGCGCGAACAAGGTAAGGGCCCTACCAGCTCTACATGGATGTGCAGGAACCGGCCGTCTGGGACATCGAAGTCCTGGACCGGCTGGTGTACATGTCTCTGCACTTTGGAGGTCTGGCATGGTATACAGGAACGAGCCCATGCAGCGACTTGCTTCCTCAAGCCGTGCCAGACGAACTTCGCAGCGACTAGGGCAGAGGTAGCGCGAATTGACGGGTGCGCTAAACTAAGGATGGTGTCGAAGACCCGGCGTCGCCAAGCGACCGGGACAATTGGTCGGGCTTTACCGGTGGAAACATCACAATGGACCCGCGCGCTGGAGGCACCGCAAGGCACTTCAACCAGCTTCAGTCCAGATTCAGTTTTGTGGTAAATCCTCATCCGGTGTCTGCCTGTTGGGCAGCGGCCAACTCCTGGTAATCGATACCCAGACTGAGCGCAGAGACCTCGGGCAGCGCAGGACGAGATAATGCGTCGGCCACGACGTTCAGCTTTCCTGCCACATGTCGAATGTCAGATGTGAATTCTGAAATGTAGGCAAGGTGCCGTTGCTGCCTAGCAGACCATGGGTCAGAAACCTTGGTCAAAGCGAACGTCAGTGGCTTGTGATCGTTGAATGCGGTGAAAGCTCGCCCTTCTAGGAAATAGCAGAAATGGCGGATTGCTAGGTAAAGGGCAACGAGCTCCCTGTCGAAAGCGCTGTATTTAATTTCCGGGGCTCGCAGTTGCCTGCTGAAAAACGCCAGCGGCCCCCAGCGACTTCCTACCCGCTGCTCAAGGACGGCCCCCACCGCGACATCGGAGCCGTCTACGGTTAGTGCCGTTTGGGCCGAAGCCCTGGGGTGTACTAACATAGTGGCATAGGCCAATGCCGTCTTGGCCCCCTCGAAAGCTTTCTGTGCCTCCTTAGACCAAACTAGGTCCTTGGGCTAGGCATTGGAATAGTGGCCGCATGATGGCGGCTGCCGACAGGACGAAACGGTGATAGAAGTTAACCATCCCGATAAACTCCTGGAGACCCTTAATCGACAATAGCCTGGGGAATTGCCGAATGGCGTCAACTTTCTCGGGCAGGGGTTGCACTCCCTGGGAAGTGATACTATGCCCCAAGAACGAGATAGAGCGCAGCCCGAACTGGCACTTCTCGGGGTTGATTACCAACCCGTGTTCGTGCAGCCGTTCGAAAAGTAAGCAGAGGTGTTTGGTATGTTCTGTGTCCGAGCGGCTGGCTACCAGGATGTCATCCAGGTAGATGAAAACGAACGGCAAACCCCGGCCGACCTGATCCATTAACCTTTGGAACGCCTGGGCAGCGTTCTTCAGGCCAAAAGGCATTCAGAGCCACTCGAAAAGGCCGAATGGGGTAATGGTGACCGTCTTAGGGATGTCGTCAGGGTGGACCGGGATTAGGTTATACCCGCAGATGAGGTCGACCTTCGAGAAGACGATCGCCCCTTCTAAATCGGCCGCGAAATCCTGAATGTTCGGGACCGGATACCGGTCGGCCGTGGTTATTGCGTTGAGATGTCGATAGTCGCCGCAAGGCCTCCAACCCCCTGACGCTTTAGGTACCATGTGTAACGGGGAAACCCACTGGCTATCCGACCGCAGGACAATTCCCATGTCCTCCATGAGCTGGAACTCGTCCCGCGCGATGCGCAGTTTATCGGGCGGGAGACGACGCGCGCGGGCGTGCACTGGCGGACCCTCGGTGGGAATGTGATGGACTACGCCATGACGGGGCGCGGCCCCGTCGAACCCGGGCGTGAGTAACCCTGGAAAATCGGCGAGCATGGTCGTGAAAGGTTTCTGGATCTCAGCTACCTCGGATAGTTGCTGCGAGGGCGTTGATGGGTTGCGCGGTGCATCAGGGCGTGGGCCCGATGCAGGGATCATTCGACCACCCCGTTCGTCGACTAACAAGGAGAACGCGCGCAAGAAATCGGCGCCCAGGATCGGTTGGGCGACGTCAGCAACGATAAACTTCCACCTGTACTGGTGGGAGTCTAAATTTAGTTTCGCGGTCCGCGTACCGTAGGTGCGAATATCGCTCCCGTTTACGGCCGAGAGGACAGGTCCCACCTTACCCGTACGGAGGTCCCGGGTGTTTGGAGGCAGGATACTGACGTGGGCACCTGAATCTACCAGGAAACGGTGGCCGGAATGGCGATCACGGACGAAGAGGCGGGAAAACCGCGCGAAAACAACGGCCCCTCCCGGATCACGTGACCGCGGCTTCCGAACGCCGGGTTCGATATCTGCGTGCGCTAGGTGGTGCCGCTACATTAGAATGATTTAGAGGGATATGGGCCAAATGCTGACAAATGGGACTAATTCAGGAACATACCTTGGTTGGCATGGACGAGTTGGGCCAGAAGGCCTCATTCTGTGCTTTACATAACTCCAATAGACAATAGGTGCAGAAGTAGGCCATTCGGCCCTTCGAGCCAGCACTGCCATTCAATGTGATCACGGCTGATCATCCCCAATCAGTACCCCGTTCCTGCCTTCTCCCCATATCCCCTGACTCTGCTATTTTTAAGAGCCCTATCTAGCTATCTCTTGAAAGCATCCAGAGAACCTGCCTCCACCGCCCTCTGAGGCAAAGAATTCCACAGACTCACCACTCTCTGTGAGAAAAAGTGTTTCCTCGTCTCCGTTCTAAATGGCTTACTCCTTATTCTTAAACTGACCCCTGGTTCTGGAAGTCCATGACCATGAAAGGAAAATAAAAAAACATCTGCAGATGCTAGAAATCTTAAACAAAAATATAAAATGCTGGTAACACTCAGTAGGTCAGGCAATTTACATCTATGGCAATATGATCAATTCTCAGGCCCAATTCCTTTTCTTGGAACTGAGAAAGAGAATCAAATTAGTCCAGTCAGCATGGAAGTTAAGGAGAGGGAAAAGGTGGAGCCAAGTGACTTTGTTTGGTGAGAATGGATGTCGTAATGTTGCTGTTAAGGAGTAATTAAAATCAAATTAAGCGTCTTTGCGTAAATTATTGCTGGTGGTATGGCTCTGGAACACGGCCAACATCCAAACTATACAATATAAAACAAGAAACAAGGAAACACTGAGTTTAAATGATGGCAGGCAAAAATGGCCAGTCCCCATACATACAGGATGAGTGAGCCAGTTACCTAAAGCTCGAGAACTCCATGTCAAATCCTCCAAGCTCCAATGTGCCAAAATGGCACATGAGATGTTGTCCCTCAAGCTTGTCTTGGGCCTTGTTGCAACAAGTTGGGAAGCAACAGGCAGAAAGGTCAAAGTGGGGGTGCAATGATGAGTTAAACTGGCAGACAACTGAAAGCATAGGGACAATCCTGCAGATGGAATACAGGGTGGTCCGCAAAGCTTTTCTGATGGCTGTTACTATAGCAAAGTAAAAACAGCAGGCAGATAGTGCATGCAAGCTCTGACAAATGCAACAATGACAACATAATATAGAAACTTCCATCACAGTATAACTTGCCACTATGATCATGACCAGCTAATGTGAATCAGTGCTATTGAGGAATAATTATTGGCCTAACACCAGGGATAGCTTCATTGTTGTTCTCTGAAACGTTGCAATGGAAGGGACACTGGTTTAATAGCTAATCCAGAATCAGCACCACCTTGGTGTGCTCTGGAATCCATCTAGACTTTTGCGCTCGACCCTCTGGAGTGGGACTCAAGGGTGGAGGACCTGCTCAACAGAACCAGACCTGACATCAATGACTCTCCAGCATAAAAAATATTTTTCCTTTGCCTTGCTGGATGAGTAAGCTGACACGAGCATGATCGGGAAAACTAGGCATCCGGGATAAATTGCCGAATCCTTTACATAATTGAGAAAGAAACATGACAAAGAGAGAGTAACCAGGAACAATAAACGAGTAAAAATAAAACTAGCTGCAGAAAGACATGGGGGAATAAAAGACTAGATGCTGTGAGAAGGAGGGTAAGAAGGGTAGTGGTGGGGGGAACAAGTGGGAAAGAGAATAAAGGAGAGAAATGTAATAACAAAATTAGAATTTGAGAATTTACTAGACTAAGTGGGACCCCTTGTTCACACGGGAGGGCTGGTCCCCCAACGCAATATTCCACTTCTCCACCAATTCCAATATTGGTGGCCAGTGGGAGAGGGGTGGTTTCTGGAGTGCTAGTATGGGTGGTGTGGGCTGTGCACAACCAGCTAATGTGAATCAGTGCTATTGAGGAATAATTATTGCCTGTCCTACTGATTTTATACCATACTAGACTAAGTGGGACCAGTTGGGTCCCATGTTCACAAGGGAGGGCTGGTCCCCCAATGCAATATTCCACCTCCCCACCAATTCCAATATTGGTGGCTAGTGGGGGGGGGAGGGGCTTTCTGGAGCGCTAGTATGGGTGTTGTGGGCTGAAGGGACTGGTCTCCAGAGGGCTAGTATGGACATTGTGGGCCAAATGGATTCTTGGGGTGGCAGCTCAGTCCCTCAAGCCTGATGTGCTGGCAGCTCACTCACGGCTGGTGGGCTGGCAGTTGACTCATGGCTATTCCTCGAAATTCCATTTCAAGCAGGGGGCAAGGCCACCAAATTCAAATGCAGTTTCATACCATTTCATGCAAGGTGCAAGGATACCAAATTCAAATGCAGTTTCATACCAATGCAAGCAGGGTGAAACCACCATAAAACCCACACAAAACACCACATAAACACCACACTCACACATCAGTAGACATTCAGTGTGTTCAGTTGATTCACAGCTCAGACAGTCGTGACCTCCCCCTCCCCCATCTTGCAGAGACTGAGCCACACCCACACTTCTGGATTTTATAATCCCTCCCCCTCCGGAAGGGGCGTGGCCTTCATGGCGTGATTGACACGAGAGAGATTCTCAACATTTTTAAAACACTAATAACACTTTTATTTTTAATTGATGGGAAGAATCCTCTGCATCTGATGAGCGGAGGGGGACTGAGTAAGATGGCCAAAAATCACAACCGTAAGTGGTAGTGTTTTATCTAAAATCAATAAACAGTGCAAACAGGAAGTTGTCAAGTTTAGACTTTTAATCATTTGCCATTTCAAACCCACCACCACCAACCATTTGCTGTGCTTTATTTCAAACCAACCACCACCAACAACCATTTGCTGTGCTTTATTTCGAACCAACCACCGCCTCAAACCATTTGCTGTGCTTTATTTCAAACCAACCACCGCCACCAACCATTTGCTGTGCTTTATTTCAAACCATCCATCGCCACCAACCATTTGCTCTGCTTTATTTCAAACCATCCACCGCCTCCAACCATTTGCTGTGCTTCATTTCAAACCACATTAAGGGCACTCAAGGTCAGTAAAACCACACTCAGTTTAGTAGACATGTGTTCAGTGTTATTCACAGCTCAGACTGAGAGACATGACCCTCTCGCTCCCCCATCTTGCAGAGACTGTCTGAGGCACTCAACACTTCCGGGTTTTATAGTCCCTCCGGAAGGGGCATGGCCTTCAGGAGAGAGAATCTCAACATTTTTAAACATTAATAACACTCTTATTTTTTATCGATGGGAAAAATCCTCTTGTCCTGCGCAGTGGGGGGGGGGGAACTCTGAGTAAGATGGCCTAAAATTACAGCCGTAAGTGGCAGCGTTTTTTCTAAAATCAATATATAGAACAGGAAGTGGTCAAGATCAGACTTTTAGTAATATAGATTTAAGAAATGTAACCATTCACTGCACACAGGAACAAGACTGAACATTGTTAACCCACAGCTTGATTGGCAATTAATTAATTATCATTCCATTAAACTGTATTTGCAACATTGAGTACCAGGAAGCTGGTGCGGGAACCAGGAAGCTGGTGCGGGAACCAGGAAGCTGGTGCAGGAAGCTGGTGCGGGAACCAGGAAGCTCGTGCGAGTACCAGGAAGCTCGTGCGGGTACCAGGAAGCTCATGCAGGGACCAGGAAGCTTTTTGCAGTGCATGGAATGTGCCCATTCTCCTGAAACTGCTGCAGATTCCTTCTGAATTCACGGTGGATTTCCACATGAAAACAGCAGGCACTGTTAATGTGACATTATTTTCTCTGCGGGGTGCAGCTAAATATTTCAACACTTACCATTTCTGCATGGTTCCCAGCTAACTTTGGTTTATCGGTTGAGATTTCCTTTAGGCAACTGCCCAGTAGAAAGGCCTGCAAAACGTTCAACAATTAGCAAGGCATGAAATAATACAACACTTCAGAAATAACATTTTGATGGTTCATACCAAGAGATTAAATGTTTGGATTTCATGGATATAATTGAAAAAGCATCCCGAAGACCCATCCAGAAAACCAGGCCGTTCTACTAATTAATTCTGATCTGAGAAATGAACAGCACTCAGTATGTGATTGAAAATTTACCAAAATTCTCAATTTTAATGTACTGCTGATTTATAGGGTTGAAGAAGAAAAAAAACTTTCCTTAACATAGGCAGACAAAAATGCTGGAGAAACTCAGCGGGTGAGGCAGCATCTATGGAGCGAAGGAAATAGGCAATGTTTCGGGCCGAAACCATTCCTTATTGGCGGTAGATTTGACTCAGTGAGAAATGGCTTCTTCCTTGATGATTTTTCCTTGCTCCTTCCCCCTTTATAGGGAGGGGGAGTGAACAAGGAAAAACTATCTAAGAGCAAAACAGTTCTCATATTGATTAAATATTAGAAACTAGCCACTAAAATGAAGAACCAAAATTGAAGAGAAGTCCAAATCAGTTGGGCTGAATGGCCTCCCCCACCTGGAGTTGCTGTCAACTACTGCCAAAACACCAACATTTTTTGGGCAGATGTCAACATTGATTTAGAGTACCTGGAATACTCCATAGAAATAGAATTCTGTGCCTTGTAAGCAAACTCATGATATGGTGAGAAATCAAAGTTCCTACTTTCCCAGCAGTTATTGTGTCCCTTCAAAGATATGGTATTAAACAGAAAAAATCTAAAATAAAAGGGTCTTCCTATTAACTACTCGACAGTAAGACCACAGACTTTAATTTCCTCCATCCACGAGCTTCAATTAATGTCCACACAAATTGTTTTAACAGGTTCTGGACTATTCATAATGATTCAAACAGCTGGGAACAAATGCCCTTTAGAAGGATAAAGCTATTATTCTGTTGCTCTGGATTCCCATTCTCAATGCTTCTCTAAATCTCAAGGCTGCACCTACCTGGTGTGTGTAAATGGTGACCCATTGCCATAAATCTTGGCTATCCTGATATTCAAAACTCAGTTTCAGTCCAATTTCTTCTTGTAGTGGTATCTGTAAAAGAATGCTAAAGATTAGAAATGATTTGCTTAGAGTTCAAATTAGACCAAAATAAAATTATTTTAACCGCCACCCGAGCTAATTTTTTCCTGAATTACTAGATTGCCCTAAATCATGTATTAAATACCATGGAAACACATGTTCAGTTGAACTTCATTGAAATATT
This sequence comes from Malacoraja senta, assembly GCA_038087875.1. Taxonomy (NCBI): domain Eukaryota; kingdom Metazoa; phylum Chordata; class Chondrichthyes; order Rajiformes; family Rajidae; genus Malacoraja; species Malacoraja senta. The sequence goes on along the minus strand of CM075977.1, from coordinate 25,899,520 downwards.
CATGGAAAGGTCAGAGGGTGGTTGAGAATGAAAACAAGCAGCTACTGGAAACACAGGATCAAATTGCAAAGGGATTTCTGTAAAGTCTTCACGGAAGCCTGTGTTGGGTCCAGAGGGAGTGGAGACCACTTTATGGGCAGCAAACATTAACCTGGAAGAAGTACAGGATCATTGCTTAGAAAAGTTACCCAAGAAGCCGTAGCTGATTTCAGCCTCAGACTGTCTCCTGTGGATAATTTTCTTCCATATCATTTCAGAGGCGAGGCCCGCAGAACAAGCCATAGGTCGGGCAGGAGAGACATGACAGGGCAAATGGGTGGATAGTTGGGGATGTGGTGTATTTCTCTTGACATTCATGTTGGGCTTCTGTTTGACTCAGGTTTTCTGAATGCTACAGTAATTCCTCTGGTCATACAGCAGATGTTTCCTAATGTGGCGGAGGGATGTTACACTTCCTCAAGAAGCAATTATGAAATCCTTGAATCTTTTCCCTGGGAACCTCGTACCATAACTGAGCTTGGAACAGATGTCTTTTGCAGGAGTCTGGTTTTGGGCATCATAGACAATAGAGCACAATTGGCAGTCACGCCTTGCGAGAGAACTTGTCAGTTTTTATGTAACCTTGGCATTGAGGTTATTCAGAGGATCACTCAACATCTTGGGCTAGAACAAAGTCAGGGGCTTTTTTGGTCACATACATAATTTCCAGTGTAAGCACTGATAATCACTGGGCATTGTTGCAAGTTAGAGTGCACCAGAGGGTTGTGAGACATTCACTTAGCCCACAGGTGAAGAGTTGCCAAGACAGAAAGACGTTAATACTTGATGGCAACGCTCACTGTGGGAAGATGGCAGTCCTCTTATGGTTACCCTTCCAGAAGTTGCAGCCACCATCTTGTTGCTTGAGGTGACACTCTTCTGCCCATTGTGTTTCCCTGAGGACAGTAATGTCAGTGTCGAAACATCGTTTTTCCCGAGCTTTGATAGTGAAGTAAGCATCAAGTCTATTGTTGTTGGGGCTGTCCATGAAGGATCTGCCACTCCATATTCAGGAGGAGAATTTACCAGTGTGCGACTCTTTTATTATAATGGGTGACTTAAATCTACATATAGATTGGGTGAATCAAATTGGCAGGGGTGCTGAGGAAGAGGATTTCTTGGAATGTATGCGGGATTGTTTTCTAAACCAACATGTAGAGGAACCAACGAGAGAGCAGGCTATTCTAGACTGGGTATTGAGTAATGAGGAAGGGTTAGTTAGCAGTCTTGTTGTGCGTGGCCCCTTGGGCAAGAGTGACCATAATATGGTTGAGTTCTTCATTAGGATGGAGAGTGACATTGTTAATTCAGAAACAAGGGTCCTGAACTTAAAGAAAGGTGATTTTGAGGGTATGAGACGTGAATTGGCCAAGATAGACAGGCAAATGATTCTTAAAGGGTTGACGCTGGATATGCAATGGAAGGCATTTAAAAACAGCATGGATGAACTACAACAATTGTTCATCCCAGTTTGGCAAAAGAATAAATCGGGGAAGGTAGTGCATCCATGGATAACAAGGGAAATCAGGGATAGTATCAAAACAAAAGATGAAGCGTACAAATTAGCCAGAAAAAGCAGCATACCAGAGGACTGGGAGAAATTCAGAGTCCAGCAGAGGAGGACAAAAGGCTTAATTAGGAAAGGGAAAATAGATTATGAAAGGAAACTGGCAGGGAACATAAAAACTGACTGCAAAAGTTTTTATAGATATGTGAAGAGGAAAAGATTAGTTAAAACAAATGTAGGTCCCTTGCAGTCAGAAGCAGGCGAATTGATCATGGGGAACAAGGACATGGCAAACCAATTGAATAACTACTTTGGTTCTGTCTTCACTAAGGAAGACATAAATAATCTGCCGGAAATAGCAAGGGACCGGGGGTTAAATGAGATGGAGGAACTGAGTGAAATCCAGGTTAGCCGGGAAGTGGTGTAAGGTAAATTGAATGGATTAATGGCCGATAAATCCCTAGGGCCAGATAAGTTGCATCCCAGAGTACTTAAGGAAGTAGCCGCAGAAATAGTGGATGCATTAGTGATAATTTTTCAAAACTCTTTAGATTCTGGAGTAGTTCCTGAGGACTGAAGGGTAGCTAATGTAACCCCACTTTTTAAAAAGGGAGGGAGAGAAATCGGGGAATTACAGACCAGTTACTCTAATATCGGTGGTGGGGGAAATTCTGGAGTCAGTTATTAAAGATGGGATAGCAGCACTTTTGGAAAGTGGTGAATTCATTGGACAAAGTCAGCATGGATTTATGAAAGGTAAATCATGTCTGACGAATCTTATAGAATTTTTCGAGTATGTAACTAGTAGAGTGGATAAGGGAGAACCAGTGGATGCGTTATATCTGGACTTTCAGAAGGCTTTCGACAAGGTCCCACATAAGAGATTAGTATGCAAACTTAAAGCACACGGTATTGGGGGTTCAGTATTGATGTGGATAGAGAACTGGCTGGCAGACAGGAAGCAAAGAGTAGGAGTAAACGGGTCCTTTTCAGAATGGCAGGCAGTGACTAGTGGGGTACCGCAAGGCTCAGTGCTGGGACCCCAGCTATTTACAATATATATTAATGAGCTGGATGAGGGAATTGAATGCAACATCTCCAAGTTTGCGGATGACACGAAGCTGGGGGGCAGTGTTAGCTGTGAGGAGGATGCTAGGAGGCTGCAAGGTGATGGATAGTTTGGGTGAGTGGGCAGATGCAGTATAATGTGGATAAATGTGAGGTTATCCACTTTGGTGGCAAAAACAGGAAAGTAGACTATTATCTGAATGGTGGCCGATTAGGAAAAGGGAAGATGCAACGAGACCTGGGTGTCATGGTACACCAGTCATTGAAAGAAGGCATGCAGGTGCAGCAGGCAGTGAAGAAAGCAAATGGTATGTTAGCATCCATAGCAAAAGGATTTGAGTATAAGAGCAGGGAGGTTCTACTGCAGTTGTACAGGGTCTTGGTGAGACCACACCTGGAGTATTGCGTACAGTTTTGGTCTCCTAATCTGAGGAAACCCCTTACAAAATTCTTAAGGGGTTCTTAAGGGGTTGGACAGGCTAGATGCAGGAAGATTATTCCCGATGTTGGGGAAGTCCAGAACTAGGTGTCACAGTTTAAGGATAAGAGGGAAGACTTTAAGTGGTGAATCTGTGGAATTCTCTGCTACAGAATGTAGTTGAGGCCAGTTCATTGGCTATATTTAAGAGGGAGTTAGATGTGGCCCTTGTGGCTAAAGGGATCAGGGGGTATGGAGAGAAGGCAGGGATGGGATACCGAGTTGGATGATCAGCCATGATCATATCGAATGGCTCGAAGGGCCGAATGGCCTACTCCTGCACCTATTTTCTATGTTTCTTTTAACCATCGTACATGAGCCACTTGACAGAGCATGATCTTGGTCCAGTAGAGAGAGGGTGCAACTGACTCTGCTGCAAGGCATATTTTCACATGTTGGTGGGCACACTTCAACACCTGTCTGCGTGTTGGCAACACAATGGGCTCATGATAAGAATGTTTGCGGAGCCTCCACTTTTCTGGTGGTTTACTTCCCCAACTCCAACTATGACTGAATGTGGCAGAATATGATGGTTGTGATCAGGTCTGTTGATCTGAAGAATGCTGGGCCTGTCTACAACATGCTGCTTTAGTTGTTCAGCACGGTTACATAACTTTGTCCTGGTTCCATCAGGTAGGTACTTTAAGATCCTGCATGGCTTGCTCCCAGAATGCTCTTCTGCACCAAACTGAGTTGGCCTTGTCTGATGATGATATTTAAGTGAGGAAGATGCCAGGCCACAAGGTTTCAGATTGAAACCAGCCTTTACCTTCTCTCACCCAGGATTGTTAGAGTCTATTTATAACTATACATACAAAATTATAATGAAGAAATTTCAGTATGTCAAATAAAATGGAAAAAAAGATTCAGTTCCCATGCCTAATGAGTGTTTAGTCCTTAAGAAAAGCTCATGTCAAGTCCCACTAAGGAAGATTTACACCCCACGTTTCAAAGACATGGGGCGTAAATCTTCTTTAATAGGATTTAATGTGCTTTACCCACAATAAATTACCAATCCATGTCGCAAGGTTCCTTCCCACTCCGTGGAATCGGTTCATGCTCAAAAATTCAACAATCCCCCTCTTTCTGCTCAAATAATCATCTTAATACCATCTTCAAATATTGTTTTTATCGCTAAAATCCATTACCAGCCCCAGAAGGGATAAATAGGTAGATTGTTTAAAAAAAAGCTTTAATAAACAACCAATTGCCCATGAAATTTAAGTCAAATAAACCTCAAACATACACCCTTCTTACATTTTGTTGACAATAGATTTAAATAAATCTCAGCCATGGCAGATAGTAAAACCTTTGCTAACTTGGTGTTTATTTTAACATGTTCACGAAAAGCCAAAAAAAAGCAGCGGTTCTTTACAGGATGCAGCTGTTTCAAAACGGTAAATAAAAGATTTTTAAAATATTTTCTCAAAGGTTTTACAGATGGTACACAGGATTCGTCTCAGAAATGTAATAATCCTTTCAAACATTTATTTTAAACAAACTAAATCATCAGGAATCGCCATTTGGTAGACATGCGGGAATATTAGGTCATACTGAGTCAACATTTTAAGAAATATTACTTGCCTGTACACTGATTCTCCAACATCTTATTCTGTTAACCTTGAAACTGGCCTCCTTGATGTGGTTACTTGGTAACTGAATGCAGCAGTTAATTTCATTATTGCCCACACGAACAGAAGTAGGACAGTTAGGCTCTGGATAATCACAGATGCAGGCCTCGAAATGTTGGTAGCCATAAAACTTCACTTCCTCCATAAGTTCAAGGAACTGAGGAGGAACAATTTAAAAATAAATTGTAAAATTATCAAAAGTGAAATTCTCTTTCAGGTTCTCACCAGTCCAGCAGCTGCCACTGCCAGATGATGGGTGTTAAACAGGGCTGCCAACTCACACGCATTGAGCTTGAGAATCACGCATTTGACAAAATTCTCACGCTCTCACGCTGATGACAGAAGTTCTCTCGCTCAAAAAAATATTAAAAAATATATATAAATAAATGAATCAAGTCACACTCCTCCACACTCACCAATGAGAATAGTTTTCTGTCGGCGGGTTCCCCGTAAAGAACGAGCAATTTAATTGGCTTAAGCCCATCTTACACTATTTAAAATGGCAATGTAGACAAAAATGCTGGAGAAACTCAGCGGGTGAGGCAGCATCTATGTCTGAGTTTGACCCTCCTTCAGACTCAAGCATTTCTCCAGCATTTTTGTCTACCGCTCTGTAGATGCTGCCTCACCCGCATTCACATTCACGTACAGATGGTGTGATAGGTGAGACACGGCCGTAGTCCCAGCACCGCCCCCCTCCCCACCCCGAGGCACCGCTCGCTCCTGCCACCCTAACTTCCGATGGCTCTGTGTCCGGCGGCCACTCTGTCCACACCGCATGGAGTTTTAACCCCGGCCTGGAGCCAGGAGCGGACTGGGTGAGTGGGGGCGTCAGTGCCGCCTCCAGAGTCGTGGGGATGAATCTCGGGCTAAGGCTCCGCTCCGATGCCCGACCCCAGGGTCACTGTCCCTCACCTCCCCCAGAACCCCGGGTCACTGACCCTCACCTCCCCCGGACCCCAGCTGGACACAGAGCACCTGGGCCGGCACGCATTCCCGGGGAGGGGGGGGGAGAGAGGGAAATGCTCCCAGGACATCGCCAAGTCTCCGCTCACTCATGGTGTTGTCGCGGCTTCACTGACACACACAACCTAACACACAACCTTACACACAACCTTACACACAACCTTACACACACAAGGTTTAAATGGGCCAAATGCGGATAAATGGGACTAGTTTAGATGGGGCATCTTGATCTGCATGGACAAGGTGGGATGAAGGGCCTGTTTCCATGCTGTAAGACTATGACACACTGTAGAAAGGGTGAAATTGCTCTGGAGTGGATCTAGGGGCGACTTATGAACATATTGGCAGGGCTGGAATTCTTTTTCATTTTGAAGAAAGATTTGATAACTGGGATTGTATTCTCTGCAGCAACGGAGGTGAAGAAAAGATTTAATTGAGGTGAATAATATTATGAGAATAGGACCTGTTTCGCTTAACAAAGAGTGTAGGAAGGAACTGCAGATGCTGGTTTAAACTGAAGATAGACACAAAAAGCTGGAATAACAGCGGGACAGGCAGCATCTTTGGAGAGAAAGAATAGGTGATGTTTCGGGTCGAGACCTTCAGACTGAAGAGGTTGAAAACCAGCCATAAAACACAATGACTGGAGATGTGTGTTATCTAACTAAGGGCAGAAATCAGAATCATGTGTTCATCTTTATTGACGTGACACCGTAATAAATATATAACAGAAAAAAATAATGTAATGGGGTGGCACAGTGGTAGAGTTGCTGCCTTACAGCACCACAGACCCAGATTTGATCCTGATTACGGGTGCTGTCTGTACAGTATTTGTACATTCTCCTTATGACCACATGGTTTTCTCTGGATATTCTGGTTTCTCCCACATCCGAAAGAAGTGCAGGTTTGTAGGTTCATTGGCTTCTGTAAATTGTCCCTGGCATGTAGGATACAACTGGTGTATGGTAGATTGATGGTCAGTGTGGACTTGGTGGGCCGAAGAGCCTGTTTCCATATATATGTTTTACATATATATCTTAATTTCATTGAACCATATACGGTTGAATATGTGGCATTATTTTTGTCTTGTTTCTAAGGGTATTTGTGCAGAACAGTGATGGAAGTCTAACTCCTCTTGCCTTGTTTCTATGTTTTTGTTTCTCTATATATATATTATATGCATAGCAGCATGAATTATAATCTGAGTTCCATACATGAATATACTAAGGTCATTCATGTGCTGCACCTGTTGATCAGAGCCTGGCTCTACTGTGGAATGTTATTAGGAATGTAATTTAGCCTAACCTTATTCATACCTAATCCAATTTGAAGCATAAATGTTGCATTCAAGTGTAAGTTAAAAGACTCGCTACAGTATGCACCACAATTTCAAGCTGAAAAATACAAAAGCTCCCTACCGTGGAGGGGGGGGGGGGGGGACACCCCCCTCCCCACCCCCCCCCCCGCCCCACAGTCACTACGCTCCCTCACAATTTCTCACTCTCAGCTCTCACCCAATGTTGGCAGCCCTGTGTTAAATGAAATAAATTAAATGCATGGAATGCACAGAACATATATAGAACACCAAAGCACAGGAACAGGGCCTAGGCCCACAATGTCGGTGACGAACATGATGCTAAATTAATGTCCTCTGCCTGCGAATGATCCTTATCTTTCCATTCACTGCATTTCTATGTGCCTATCTAAATGCGTTTCAAATGCCCTATCGTATCTGCCACCACCCCTGGCAGCATGTTCCAGGCACCCACCATTTTCTGTGTAAAAAAAACCTGCCCTGCATATCTCCTTTAAACTTTGCCCCCTCTTCTTAAAGCTATGCCCTCTAGTCTTTGACATTTTCACCCTGATAAAAAGGTTCTGACCGTCTATCCTATCTATGCCTCACATAATTTTAAAATTAAATCTTGAATTAAACCATGTTATTGTGCAAGATGGAAGTAGATTTTAATCAAAGATGTTGATGTTTTGTTCTTTTAACCTCAAATCTCATGGGCATATTTAGATTGTACAAAATTGACGGCAAATTTACGGGTTTGCACAGAGCCATATACAAAGGTAACAAGAGTCACAGGACAGACTAATGTAATGCTTGTTCTTTGCAGCAGAATACTTTAATAGCAACTTTATTATAAAGATCCCAAGAGCTTCTTAGCAGTATTGTTGAGCAAATTTTATCACCAAAACACATATGATAGTAGGGCAGTAATTTGATCAAAGAGGACATCTATGTGGATCATTAGTAGAAGTATAATCTTTGCACTATGCATTGCATCCAATTTGATATTTGATAAAAGGAAAATAATGCAACTTGCTGCATCCAGTGACATCCCAATATGTACAGCTCTTCCCACACCCTTCAGTGCCAATGCCTTTTTGCCCTCATGATCCAGAAAGTGCAAGTTGCTAATGGAGCAGTGCAAGAAACAAGGAACCTGGGATTGTGGTGAGCTGTGGAACTAACAGTGTCTCCTTAATCAATAAACTAAATATATTGGATTTCAATGATTACAAACAGATGATCAACAGGGGAGAACAAATTTATGCCATTGCATTTAGCATTAAATTAGAAAATAAAGAGAGAACCATAACATTAAAAACAGAAAAGTAAAACATATCTTTAAAAAAAAGACTTACAATCCAAAATTCACAGGATTTCTCATCCTCATCACAGGTTACTCAACAGCACACATATTAAGAGCAACTAACAGTTCATGACCGATTTTTCCATCAAATTCGGACTAATTGATTGTACCTCTCTTTTCTTTCCAGCCTCCTGGGAAGCTTTCAATTTTCGGTATTGGTTCGGAGTAGGTTTAACCCAGTCTCTCTCCAGTTCATATTTAGCCTGATAATGGAAGCAATGAAAAGGGTGGTGATAATAAGTGAGGAGGAAGCAATAAAATTCCTGCCGTTTACTTTTCTGTAATCATTCCAGGAAGGACATGCTCTAAACATTTTGTACAATCGATACTAAGAGCAACATGCTACTAAAAAGCATGATCTGATTATACAGTAACTGCGAGTTCAACACTTGCTCCCCCTCCTCCCTGGTGAAACAAGGACAGGGTTCTCGTGATCCTTACTTTTCACCCTACCAGCCTCCGCATCCAACATGTCTTTCAACATTTCCATCACATTCAACATGATCCCACCATGTCATCATCCGGTCTCCACTCTTTTCAGCTTTCCTTTGAGAGCACTCTCTCCATGTCTCCTTGGTTTACTCTTCCATTCGCACCCTATCCACCCCCTTCCCAGGCAACTTCCCCCGCAAACACAGATGAAATACCTTCCCCTGCATCTCTCTTACTTTCACAGCACCTCTTCCAACTTTGACTATTGCATGCAAGGGGAGACATGGGGAGGGGGGTTTGATGTGATGCTCCAGATGCGGCTCCCTGGTGCTGGGGCCGGATCAGCTGAAGGATCACTGGGGGGAGGGGGGGGGGCAGGTGTGATGGAGTAGATCATGATGGTGCATCAAGGTGCCCAAAAGACACAGACAATAGTTTCAGTTTGCCATCAAACATCACGATCTTGCACTCTACTGGGAAGGCAATGTTATTATATTGGGAATATTATGATAAGATTAGGTGTATTATTGTCACGTGTACCAAGATTTCAGTGAAAAGCATTGTTTTGCATGCTATTCAATAGGATCAGATAATGCTATATATGGTGGTGGCCCGTCGTAGACGACGATAGCATGGTTGTGCAGCCTCGTCTTGAGGGATCGAGTGTGATGGAGTAGATCATTATGGTGCACCAAGGTGCCCAAAAGACACAGACAATAGTTTCAGTTTGCCATCAAACATCACGATCTGGGCCTTTATGATCATATAAATGCATACAATCAAATCAAACCAAACTCAAATACAATATGTAGACAAAGGGGAAGACAGAGTGCAGAATATAGTTCTCAGCATTGTCGCACACCAGTTCCATAGGTAAAGTCCAATATATGTAATGGTGGTGAGGTGATTAGGACAGCACACTAGCTTATGGTAGCATCGTTCAGTAGCCTGATTACAAGAAGCTCTTCCGGACTCTGATGGTGCACTCTTTCAAACTTCTGTATTTTCTGCCCGATGGGAGCAGGAGGAATGCCGGGATAGGACAAGTCTTTGGTTCAAGTTTTCCTTCAATGTTCCAAAAGATTAGAAAGAACCAGAAGCAATGTTCTAAAAGATTTGAAATGATCAGAAACCAGCACAGATACAATGTTACTCAATCTGTTCTTTCCCGCTCCAGCAGCCCAGGTTCAATCCTGACCTCCAATGTCGTCTGTAGACTTTGCAAGTTCTCACGGCCACAGTGTGGGTTTCCTCTGGGAGCTCCATATTTTCCCCACATCCAAAAAGTGTATGGGTTAGCGAGTTAGCTTGGCTCTGTAAATTGCCCCTTGTGTGTGGGTGAGTGAACACAGAACAGGATAAGTGTGAGCCCTTCACTCCATAACTCTATGCCGAAAAAGAATGCCAAGTAAAACTGATCTGCTCTGCCTGCACCATATCCATATCCTTCCATTTCCATGTGCCTATCCAAGATCTCTTAATTACTACTATTGTATCTGCTGCAGCTGGCAGGGCATTCCAGGCACCTATCACCCTCTGTGTAAAAAAAAATTGCCTGGCACATATCCTTTAAACTTCCCCTCTTGGCCCTTAAAGCTATGCTCTCCAATCTTGACATTACCACTCTGGGAATAAAATATTCTGACTGTCTACTCTATTTATGCTTCTCATAACTTTATATACTGGTAGAAATTGAGTAGAGTTAATGGGAATGGGCAGGGAAGGGGAAAAAAAAGGATTACGGTAGGATTAATGTAAGGTGGTGCTAAGTAGTCAGCATAGACTCGATGATGTTTAACCATATCAACGTCAAACACAACATTCGGCCTCACGCAGCAGCTCTCGGTCCCACTCCGGCTTCACTCAGATCACCATGACGACGGCTTCGATCGTCGACTGCAGGGGCTTTGGTCGCCCCGACTGTGGATGGTTTGACTGCCCTGACCGTGGGAGAACAAAGAGGAAGAAGACTGAACTTTATTGCCTTCCATCACAGTGAGTAATGTTGAATCCACTGTGATGGATGTTTTTTGTTAACTTATGTGGTTGTGTCTTGTTGCTTTTCACTTAGTATGGCTGTATGGCAACTCAAATTTCACTGTATCTTAATCGGCACATGTGATAATAAACTGACCTTGAAACCTTGATTAGCCATAACTTTTCATCCCAATGAGAAAATTACTGTTTATAAGCACTCTATGTCTGTGTAACAGTTGTTACGCAGGGAAAAACATCCTTTCATATTATTCAATAAACAAAGCCAATTTCTGTCACTAAAGTTTTTTAAAGATTTGTGCAAAAGAGGAAATAAATTTGAATTACAAGGAACATAATCTATCTATCTATACTATTACTAAAACTCTCATCTTGACCACTTCCGGTTTGCGTTTTTTTTAAATTTGCACAAAAATGGTAATTTATATCGCTAGGATTTTTCGCCGCCTTACTCATCGTTCTGCTCTGCTCCAAGTGCACCAAGTTATGTTCCAATCGGTGAAATATTAGAAAAGTTATGAAGGTTTAAAAAATCGTGAGATCAACAGATTGGTCCTCTCGCCTGTAAGTCACCATGAAGGTAATGCCCCTTCCAGCACACGCGGAGAATAAAGCCCCAGAGGCGGGGCTAAGTCCATGAGCAGCATGCGGGCAGAGAGCAGCGTGAGCCGGGAGCTGTTAAGTTGAACCGGAAGCCTCTGAGTGAAGTCGGAGTGGGACCGAGAGGCGCCGCGTGAGGCCGAAAGCTGAAGGTGCAGAGTGTGAACTGCGTCTGCTGAGATCACCCTCTTCCCCACCCCCCTCCCCCACACCCCCCCTCTCCTCCCCCACCCCACCCCCCCCCTCTCCTCCCCCACCCCACCCCCCCTCTCCTCCCCACCCCACCCCCCCCTCTCCTCCCCCACCCCACCCCCCCTCTCCTCCCCCACCCCACCCCCCTCTCCTCCCCCACCCCACCCCCCCCTCTCCTCCCCCACCCCCCCCTCTCCTCCCCCACCCCACCCCCCCCTCTCCTCCCCCACCCCACCCCCCCCCTCTCCTCCCCCACCCCACCCCCCCTCTCCTCCCCCACCCCCCTCTCCTCCCCCACCCCACCCCCCCCTCTCCTCCCCCACCCCCCCCTCTTCCCCCACGCACCCCCCCCTCTTCCCCCACCCCCACCCCCCCCTCTCCTCCCCCACCCCACCCCTCTTCCCCCACGCACACACCCCCCTCTTCCCCACACACCCCCCCTCCTTCCCCACACACACCCCCCTCTTCCCCCACACACACCCCTCTCTTCCCCCACACACCCCCTCTTCCCCCACACACCCCCCTCTTCCCGCACACACACCCCCTCTTCCCCCACACACCCCCTCTTCCCCCACACACCCCCCTCTTCCCCCACACACCCCCTCCTCCCCCACACACCCCCTCCTCCCCCACACACCCCCTCCTCCCCCACACACCCCCTCCTCCCCCACACACCCCCTCCTCCCTCACCCCCAGGCCTCCCGTGTGACTGGGACCCAACGGGTCCCACTTAGTTTATACTATTCCTATAACAAATGTAAAGCACTTTGGCCAACGAGAGTTGTTTTTTAAATGTGCTATATAAATAAATGTGACTTGACTAGTCTAGTTGTGCTTAAAATTGCATAATCTTTTGCAGGCCTGGCCTTTTCAAAGTGAATTATACATGTGAAACTAGCAGAAACATGCATTCGATGTGATAGCTCCCTGCTGGATAAACATCAAACAATTTGCATCATCATTTGCCATTGCAAAGTCCCAGGTCCGCCATCATAAGGGAAAGTGCCAATGCATCCTTTTGCCTGCTGCTGCAGGAGAATATTGGGATGTCAATGTAACAAAGCAAAGTTTATATCAAGTGGGCAACTGAATTTATTGGCTGACAGAATACACGATGATGAAAGACCTGAAAAATGTGCTACCTTTTCATACACACACAGCATGAGATTCATCCGACAATTACAATCCAAGTTGTTTTGCAGGAGTGAAAGTTATGTCAATGTAAAGTTCCATATGATCAGACATTTTATCCACATGATCCTGCTTTGTATTCCTGTCTTGACAAAATCCACAAAATCTATCTGAAGTTTGTTATTTTCTGGAAAGGAATTGACACCTTCAACATTGCAATAAATAATATTCAATTTCTACCTCTGGTAAAGCCTGTTTTTCCTGTCTCTAAATGTCAAAATTGTAAGACGACATTTAAGAGGCAGAAAGAAAATCGGTTTTATCTTTACACCGTGTTATTGAAACTTGTCATCTGGTGCAGAATAGTAAAAACACAAACTCCATAAGGATACATTTAGTGCCAAATACATGTAGGAAACACATTTGATGAGTGAACTGTCCTTTTGTTCAATAGAGCTCATATCCTTATTATGTTCCATTGGCCTTTACGCGGCCGGTTCCATTTGCAGCTAGAGTATTTATAACATTGCTGTTGATGTTGCAGATTTTTTTCCCCCTTACCTGGCTGTACAACAGGAGGACTCCAGCAGTAATTCCCAATAACATTCTGTCTTTCATGGGATCCAAGTAACTGCAAAGAAATGAAACGCATCTCAGCAATTTAAATAGAAGAACCAGTTTAACTGCAAGACAAAACTTCAATACACAATAGAAACTTGGCTCTTTCACTGAAACAAATACATTGTATTTGTATTTCCAAAGCTCTATTTGGAAAAAAAAATTGCTCCCAAATATGATACAATCCAGCTGCAGCTTGAAAACAGTTTTCATCATATGATTTTATTTTCTACTTAGATTATTTTGGATTTTGCTTCACTCTAAAATATTCATACCACATATTAAATGACTCATTTTATTTAAGTGTTAGGTCAACAACCACAGATTGACGTTGAAGTGTAGGGCACCTTCCTCATTCCTCAGTCTACCTTGTCTCATTTGGAAGGTGCAACTGCATTGTCCAAACAGTTTCCTAGCAACCGTTGGTAGTTTTGTTTTGTAACACTTTGTTTCTGTGCCAAAGAGAAATTTTACAATGAAGGAAAAAATTAAGAACTATACCTTAAAGTTGAGAGACACCCAAATTACTTTCAATCACTGGAAGAGGAATTAGGCTACACATTACATCTAAGGATGACCAAGGATTCTTTTGAGGACAGTCAATGGAACAGCAGGAAGTCATTTAACCCAGGGACCTGTTCTGTAATTTAGTGAAATGGCTGCTGACTAATCACCCAATGTGGATCCATATTCCTTCATGTCCTGAGCAAGGTAAAAAAAAATCTATAGAATGCAGATTGATTGAACCAACACAGAAGCATAGGAATGTGCAGCATGAGAACAGATTTGTGATTTAAACTGATGCACATTAATGCTGTCACAAATCTAAATACACCCATCTCACGAGTCAGACATCTATATATTACTAAAACTCTTGACCACTTCCTGTCTGCATTGTAATTAAATTTGCGCAAAAAACAATCCCCCATAGCGCTACGATTTTTCGCCACCTTACTCAACATTCTCCTCTGCTGCAAGTCAAATAAGTTTTGTTCCGATCGGTGAAATAGTACGTTACGAAGGTTTTTAAGGTTCCCACTCCCCCACACCCTCCTCCCCCACACCCCCCCTCACCCACACCCCCTCTCACCCACACTATCCCCCCCCACATCACCCCCTCCCCCACCCTCCTCCCTCCCCCACACCCCCTCCCCAGAGTGGTGGAACATTGCTTTGGGGGAACTGGTTGCATTGGGGGAAACAGGTGAGTGGTGGAATATTGCGTTGGGGGATGGGTTGTGTTGGGGGGGGGGGGACCCAACGGGTCCCACTTAGTCTAGTTGTATCTTAAACCCAATAGCATTTGTAGGAATCATTAGATAAAAATTGCACATTGTCACAATATAATGTAATCAAGCCTCCCCCTTCCCACTTACATATTTTCTTTCTGCAAAATATTTTTGGGGAGCAATAGTTCTGAAGTGCATGCTCTAGCCTTGGCTCTGACTAGGGTCTTTCATCCTGGCATGGCAACTAATTTGTGACATTGCCCAATGAAAAAAGCAAAATGATGGAGGCTGTTACAGAAAAAGCTCATAAGAGCTCTAATTGCATGTTGTAGCCTTCTGTTCTCAATATTGAATTATATTACTTCAGGTGACATGATTGCTTTGTTCATATCAGTTATTGATCTGTTCTATTGGTTCAGCTGGTTTGTTTTTCTCCCCCCTCTGGAAGTGGGGGACATGCCCATCCAACCTGCTGGTCATGTCTTCCTACCTTGCATTTTACAAATCGTACATCCCTTGCCTATATTCGCACTCACTGCTCTCATTTACCAGATAACCTAATTACGACCTACCCCCATGGTCACCCCAGTTTTACTCATTAGAGCATTCCCCATTCCCCTGTGGTCCCTGCCATTTGAGCAGTTTGATTTCTCTCCTTCCCAGTTCTGACAAAGGGTCTTCAACCCAAAACATGTACTGTTTCTGTTGCTCCAGATGTAGCTCGATCAGCTGAGTATTTCCAACATTTTTTATGTCATTTGAGCTATACCAAAGATCCATTAATTTGGTGGAAATCCATGCTTTGTTCAATACTTTAAACTGCTTTTAAATATCGGACTCTTCATGGTTCTGCGGATGTAGTAGAATATGCCGGTCCACGCTGAGACCTTGACTCAGAGGTGGAGGCCAGGTACAGCCTCACCCATATTTCTTGAACCCACAAAGTAAATGGACATCCAACACATCAATTTAACTTAAAAATTAAATTCAAAAATATATATAACATCCTTCTTGCTTGGTTTGTATGCAAACTAGGTAAAATAAGTCAGCTCTATACAACAGTGCACCTGAATTCAAGTTGCTTGGTATTGTTTTCTTTGGTTGAATTATGGTGCTGAAAGTTAACATTATCAGCAAAAAGGGAAATGGTACGTTGCAATTATTCCTGTAACTTAACATGACAGAAACACTGAATCCATTCTTAAATTTTTTTTTTTTTTTAACTGTTCTGCTGCAAAAATTCAGATCAATCATTTCTTCATTTTACTTCCTTAATAACCAATTATCATCACTTCTCCTTTTCAGTTTCCGCTTTAAGTTCCATTTTTGTGTTGTTAGTGAATTCAATTGAAGTGAGCTTCAAAGTGAGCTTCAAATTGGAATAACCAATTGATAAGACATCATTAGGAATTGTTAACCTTCCAGGTGCGTGGATCTCCCAGAATGTTGAATTTACTCAGTATATTCATTCAATTTAATTTCAATATTTAAATCAAATATCTCTTTAAATATCAAAATAGATTTTTACAATTTTTTTTCCCCCCATAAACCAAACTTTATAATAAAGCCAATGAAAGATAATTGGACAACTATCAGAGGAATCAGATTAACTCCTGTGTTTACATCAATTTAAGGCATATGAAAGCTTACCTTGAAACTCTCATAACCACAAGAATGGAGTAGGAGGACAACATTTCTTTATTGTAATAATCATCCAGATCCACCCGTTCATTCCAATAACAACGGAAATGGCATATTTCTCTAAGAACTGGTCTTTAAATGATCCAGCTTTCTCCCCCCTACTCCATCAGTTTGAAGGGTCCTGACCCAAAACATCACCCGTCCATCCCCTCCACAGATGCTGCTAACCAGCTGAGTTCCTCCAGCACTTTGTGTTTTGCTCAAGATTGCAGCATCTGAAGTTTGTGTCATCAGCAAAGTGAATATACTGTATGCCCTCTCCAGTTCAATCATTTCCTTTCAATGGAATAGTGATAAGATAATTATCTGTGGCATACACAAAGTTTAGTAAAGGTGCTCTTACCTTTAATGCCTTGGATAATGAAGGCAAGTACTCCAAATTACATATTTACCAGCTTTTCTACCTGTGCTGCCACCTTCAGGGATCCTTAGACTAGTACACCAAGCTCCCTCTGTTCGCAACACTCCCTGGTGCCTCACCATTTGTTGTTTATCCTAACCTTATTAGTTCTCCCAAAGTGAGCATCTCATCCTTATCAGGATTAAATTGCATCTGCCATTTCTCTTCCTATCTCATCAGCAGAGCACCACCATCCTATGGAACACCACTGTCCTCCTCACCATCATCAATATTCCTGATTTTCCACTGGAATGGACTCCAAGAATCTCACCATCTCAACAATGGAGATGTCCATCACGTGAGTGCAAAAAAACGTAAGCATTCACATTCCAGTATAACTTGAAGTGAATGCCCTTGACATCAGGGAGCCTGATTAAACTAAAGCTAATGCGCTTCACGAGGAAATATCTCAATGGTTAGAATAATGTGTCACATTAATATTGGACCATTGAGGTCAATCATTCCAGACATTACCGGAATTCCTCACAGCAATGTCCTAGACCCAACTACCTGTTCATCAGGGACCTTCCCCCATTGTAGGATCAACAGTGGGCATGATTACACAATGTGCAACCCTTCAGCAAATGAAGCAGGACATGCCAGTGTGCAGCAAGCATCACCACTGGCACGGGCTGATAAGTAGGATTGGCACTATACTAATACTAGATAACAATCATTTCCAACGAGACAGTCTAACCATCTACCCTTGATATTCAATAGCACCACCACGTTCCTCGTGATCAATATCCTGGAATCACCATTGATCAGGACCTCAACCGAACCAACTGCAGAAGCATTGTCACTGCAAGAGCAGTTTAGAAGCTGGATATCCTGCTGCAAGTAATCCACCTCCTGATACATTCAAGTCTTCCCATCATCTACATGGCAGAAGTCGGGAGTGCTGTAGAATACTTTTCATTTACCTGGATGAGTGCAGCTCCAACAAAAAGCTCATCAAAAAAAATTGACAGAGCAGGAGTAAATGGCACCATATCCAACAACCTAATCATTCACTCTCTCCATCAGCAGCAGTGCATACTCTCTGCAAAGTGAACTGGAGTTATTCACTTAAACTACCGATGGTATCTCTCAAACCCTTGATCACTATTCCAAGGAGGACTAGGGCAACAACCTAATAATTCACTCTCTCCACTTACAGCACTCTAACTGCAGTGCACACCCTCTACAAAATGAACTGGAGGCATTCACTTAAACTACCGATGGAACCTCTCAAACCCATGATCACTATTCCAAGGAGGACTAAGGTAGCAGGTACAGGGGAAAGCCATCACATGTAGGTTGCCCTCCAAGCCACACACATACTGGCCTGAAAGTATATCACTGTTCCTATATCACTGTAAGTCTCAATCCTGGAACTGTGTGTCCAACAGCACTAGTGGAGTGCTCTCACCAGAAGGCTGCTGTGGTTCAAGTAGTTGGCTCACCATTACCTTCCCAAGAGCAACTTGAAGATCATAATAGCTGGCCTTGCCAGCTTGGTTAAAGAGGCGGAGATGTGTGGAGGGATTTCTAGAATTCGAGGCCTTAGCAGCTTAATATCACCAATTTTAGAGCAAGTGAATTTGGCCAGCTCATTGGGGCAGAATAAACAGGAAGACAAGTATCCAAGGGGTGTGCGGCTGGAGAAGATTACAGAAATAGAGCAGCATATTAATAATGGAATTTGGAAAGAAAGGAAGGTTTAAAAGCAAATTGAAAATAAAAAAAATTACAAATGTTGGAAATTTGGAACAAAACAGAAAATGTCTTTGACTCAAAATATTAACTCTTTTACTTCCCACAGATACTCCTGACCTCCAAATATTTGTTTCAACCAAAGGTTGCTTAATTAATAAGATTAGGGGGGGAGGGGGGAGGGGGGAGAGAAAGAGAGGCGAGATATGGGTGCACACTAGGCTGAGGACACAGGGAAGAAAGAGAGGGACATGGGGTTGTTACCTAAAATTGGAGAATTCATTGTTCATAGCATTGGGCCATAAACTACCTAAGGCAGAATATTAGGTGCTATTCCTCCAGTCTGTATGTGGCCTTAAGGGCCTATCCCACTTGGGCATCATTTACACGACATCATTTACACGTCACGACGCAGTGCGTCGTGACTCACACGTGATGCGCGCATCGCGTGCATTACACACGCATGGCGCGCAGCGTGCCAGGATTTTGGGATTCACAAAATCTTCGCGCGCCACCTGCGTGAAGCGCAAATGATGCCCAAGTGGGACAGGCCCTTTACTCTGGCAATGAACAAGGCCAGGACAGAACGGTCAACATGAGAATGTGAGATCCTGCAGGTCTTGGTGGAGATGTACATTTGGAAAGGAGGAGGAGATCACAATGACATCTCCTAAAGCTGCCAGTATTAGATATTGAAACTATTGGCGAGAAAACTGGTGTGCCAATTTGAAAGTGCATACTGGCAGAATAATTAGCAAATTAGACTTTGATGCAAATTGTAAAAATCCATGCAGTTGGTTTTGAGGATTGCTGCATGATAGACAGCCAGGTTTCTAAAAAAACAGTCGCTCAGCTAAGATTTGTTAACTCAACACGCATTGGGGCACCAACTCAATACATTGCTGGTCTAGCTTCAGTCTGGTTTAATAATGTTTCCTTTCAAACTGTAACCTACCATCTCAGCAAAGAGCGCAGATTGAACCTGGAACAAATTCTGGTTCAGCTCTTTGCTTTGCCCAGCAATTTTCAAAGACACAGGGAAAAGCAGATTTGACTGCATTTTATGCCTCAATTACACCACTTTGCCAGCTTGTCACTGATGATAATTAATGGTAAGATTAAACGAGAACTTACCAGTTTGAAGTTTGATCTTTATTTTATGAGGAGTTACGTGAAGAAGACCCGTCAGGGCGCCTGCGCGTCAATCTTCAAAGCAGCGGTGTGAAATCACAAACAACAAGAATGAAGTAATATAGTAACATAGTAAAAACGAGTAAATTTAGAACTTCCATCTGACCTTTATGAAGGAGGGTTGGGCGTGGTGGGCACGTAATCACCAACGTAACTCCTCATAAAATAAAGATCAAACTTCAAACTGGTAAGTTCTCGTTTAATCTTACTATTTTACTTTGGAGTCACATGAGTGACTATGTGAAGATTTTAAAGCTTTGTGATTTCATGCCGCAGATACAAATCCCGGCTTCTCACTGCATTGATTGACTCGGAACGAGAAATAATCAATAATGCATTAATAATGACATTTGCATGACAAATGCAGTAATTCATTTATTTTAATAATAGAATTAACAGTATCCCCTTTAACCCAGGGGAATTTAAGCAGAACTTAATATAGTATCTGCAAACAGCCCCGTATTGGCAATAGGCCGATGGTAAAAGTGTTGAAACACCAACTTATTAGATCACCTGGCGGCTGCGAAAATATGGTCGACGGGACGTCCTTCGCCCTGGCCGTCAATGCTGCTGCTAAATCGAATGGGATGTAAAAACATCACTGTTCACACCTGCAACAACCAAGACTTGTTTTAACCATCTTGAAATAGTCTGAACTGACACTATCTTGTATGGTTTTTCGTGAATGATAAACAATCTTGTTTTCATATTTCATAAGACCTTTGCAGCCTCAATGTATTACAACAAATATGTCTTAACACATAGACATGGATCCATGGAATATGCTAATAAAACACTCTTGAATCCTGTCACACCTGACCCTACTTCATTTGAGTAGGTCATAAAATGTAAAACATAACATAATCCTGAGGTACTTCCATCCTGTGTATCTGTAACTTTTGTAATGTCTGCACTCTCTGTGCTTGTTACAAGTGCCATAAGCATGAAATATCATGCTGAATTTGGCCAAATCAGAATAGTACCAAGAGTCCATTGATGAAGTAGCTTAAAACCACTCTATATTCCAGATTGCCATACCTAGGTTTAGAAGATCTGGAATTAAAATTCCTTTAATTCATCTGGAAATGAAAGAACGAGGCTCAACAGGATGTCTTTCCGACCCCATCAATAAAAAACAAGGACAATGTACTTCTGGCTGAATAAACCGCACTATAACTCAACCCCTCAAATAGAGTGTTGAGAAAACCTAAGACATTTGAGACATGTGCCGTACAACATTACATATTCTTTTGTACACAGAAAATGTTCCCCATTCTTTACATAATGGGAAAGCAGCATTTACAGAGTCACAACCTCAGATTCGCAAATGTACTGCTTTTGAGTGCTCTTCCACCAGACTGCTGTAAGCATGTCCACAGTATGCCCAGACAATCCTCTTTTTAAAACCTGCAAATTAACAGATCCATACAGGCATATAACGGATATTACTCTCCAATTATCGGATACACCAGTAAATCCCTTCTTTTGGAAACCTTTATCAGAAACTGTGTCATTAATTCCAATATCAAAGGGAACCATGGCTGCGTAGACCAGTCCGGTACCACCAGTACCCCAGAAGCAGCATCCTGCTTCATTTTAAGCAGACACCGGTTTATGAGACAGAATGATGGAAGATGCATATAAAAACATACCACCCTAATGTAGCGAGAAAACATCAATCGCTACTGTCTCCCGATGTAGTTCCCATAACACATATCTCTGTAACTGGTGATTGAGTCTGGATGGAAACAAGTCATATCTGGCTTCCCAAATCTGACTACTATATCATTAAAATCTTAAGGTTCAACATCCATTCTTTGTTATCATGGAAATTCCCATAACCTGGTGCCTACTACTATATTGAATCTACCTGGTAGATAAATAGCTGAAACCAAATATTTGTCAACACACCGTCCAGATTTGATTAGCCAATTTGTCACATGACACCAACTTAATTCCACCCATACAATTAATACATGCCATTGCTGTAGTATTGTTAATTTGAAGCTGAACATGCAGATTAGTTGTATTAACAACAAGCTTGGAGCTCATAAGCCTTCCAATAGCTGTAAAACGTCAATTCTCCATGTCTGCAAAAATAATGCCTCTTCCATATTCCATCTGTCCACAGACGGATACCTTTTCAGTGGCACCAATCCTAGTGCACTGACATCAGTCTGTAAGACCATGGAAGGCTGTTCAATCAGTATCTTGCTTGAACTACTGGAGACATGTTAAATCCACCACTGCAAATCAGAAGCAGCATTTGTTGTTTAACTGCATGGCCTATCAAAAATGGCCACCATGGATCTTAGTGCCTTTTATTTTTGTAATCTGTAGCTGCTGGTAGTACAATGGCCCATATTGTATTGCTGGAAATAACACTAATTTTCCTAGCAAGCTGGCCACCTGTCTTAATTGAAGATTGTTGCTTTTTCAACAGCTTAATGCAACCATCAATCAGCTCTACCCTTTACCCTGGGTAAAATTACTACCCTGTCAATTGAATCAATTGTGAAATTAAAATAATCAATTGTTGTAAGTGGCGTTAACCTTAATTTCTCTCTGGATGAATTAAACCCAAAACTTTCAAAAGTGGATTGAGCAATTGAGAGAGATAACTCACTAATTCTCTTGTTCGTCCTAATTAGGACATCATCCAGTTAAGCCATTAACATCTGTCCTTGGACTCTAATTAGCCCCAAAACTTGGTTTTACCAATTTAGTGAAATTCTGGGAACTTTGAATTGCCATAATTGTTCATTCAGATAAATTTCAAATATTTTTTATCTTACAAATGAACAGACACTAAGTAATATACATCTTTCAGATCTATAGGTGCCATATAACATTTTTTGAAATATGTTGTTTGGTAGTCTCAAAGTCCATTTTGAAGTGTCTATACTTCACAAAATGGTAAAGACTTGTCAGATCTAAAATACTCCTCACCTTTTTAGTATGAGAAAATTTAAACACAATTTGGTGGTTTTGATAAACCAACCTTTCAATTACTTGTTTATAGGCAAGTTTTCAAATTCAGCTTGAACCTCCATCACTTATTTTTGTGAAATTGGAGTGTTCTGCTAGGAACATGCTGGATGGCAAATCATTATTTGGATCGAATCAATTCGAAACCTTTGAATAATACTCAGAATAATAAATCTGAAGTAATTTGCTTCCAATATTTGGCTGTTTTTGCCTTAATATGTTCCCATGAGAACCAGGTCCATCTACCTCCTTTGTCACCTGAGTGACCTGTGGTCCCTGGCTCCTGGCAGGAAAAACCCACGCTTTTTCGTGTTCCCGCTGCAGGACACCAACTGCGCCCCTGCTTCAATGGTCGATGTTCCTGGTGTAGGCCCAGGATTTTGTATGATGTCTGAAAGGATACCTCCTCTTCACAGACTTGCCGGCCATTGATGTTTTGATCAACCTTGCTGTTTTTGCCTCATCATCCAACTCTTCTCGAAGAGTAAGCTGAATGACTGCACATTGCTGGGCTTTACAAAGTTGCTGCAACTTGGGGTTGATGGTGGACCGAATGGCATACTTCCTGAAACAATTCATCTCGAAGTGGGCGCTACATAGCAACCCTAGTGCCACTTGATGCATCTCCATCCCTGACCTCCATCCATTGTTCTTGCAAAATTGCAGTTGTTCCTCAACCCAGCAGCTTCAATATTCTCTGCAGTTTACTTTTCTTAGGCTCACATGCCCTCGCCCATCTGACCTCTTATATCTTGGTTCACTGCTAGTACTTTCAGCAATACGCAGTTCCTTGGGGTCTCGTACTTTGTTGGCATTTTCATCCATCGTAAGCTACTGGAGCTGATGGAAGACACAATAGTTGATCGTAGAGGCCACTTCCTCTCCCAGTGGCTCTCCTGACTCTGACGGGGCAGCGAATCGTACTGCCAGGAGTAAAACATCTGGCAGCTGCCGTCTTCGCTTGTATCGGCCTCACCGTCAGACTCAGGGTCAGAACTCTCACAGAGCAGCGAATCGTACTGCCAGAAATAGAACATCTGGCAGCTGCCGTCTTCGCTTGTATCGGAAAACTCTGCTGACCCTGTGCACGTGCCTCATCTATGAGGGTGCTCTCAAACAGCCCTTTGCTAGGTGCTGCTGACCTGGCTTCTGGAGCCTGGCTTTAGCTACACTCCTCCCTGAGTGTGCTTTGCTTGAGTAACCTGTGTAACAGGCTCTCCATTTGAGAAATCCGCTCAACAGCGGTATCCAGCCCTGGAGTCGAATCTTCCTGATCAAACTCCTCCTCCGTGGGCCTGACGGACTTGAACTTAGCCTTGCGCCCCACTGGCGCTGACTGTATTCTTTTAAGACCCAGGTCCACGGTCGCTACGCTCCCAGCCGGCGACTGTACAGGGGTCCGAGGCAGCTGTTCGCCGACCGCAATCTTGCGACTTTCCACCGGCTTTGCCGTTCGCCTCTTCCCCTTGCCCGTTTTTTCCATGGTGCCTGTGGAAAAAATCCCCACAGACCCACAGCAAACGGACCCGGAAACTTCTGTAAAATTTTTTTCTCTTACCTTGTAGTTCACAACTACATTTCCACTAGAGGAGATCACGTCCGTTCGCGCCAATGCATCTGAAGTAATGACGCGCAGGCGCCCTGACGTGTCTTCTTCACGTAGTCACTCACGTGACTCCGAAGTAAAATTATTCTTTGAGTGACCTGTCAGGAAGTACAGACAAACCCATGAAGGGACATTGCAGTCACCCATTCATCCTTCAAGCCTGAATAATGAAACCTTATTATCTTTTAACTGTCAATTATTTAGCTTTTAAAATCCCTTTAAAAATATTGGTGGGCGCTGCATATAAACCTCTAAACTAATGTTAATGCAGGGCATACTATAAATCAGGAAATTAGAGGTGCATGCTTCAAGAGGAATACAATGATAATAACGACTTTGTATAATTTTAAACCAAATTAGCAGTGAGAAGGTAGAACATGAATCCATCACGTTTATGAGCAGCATATCAAGAACCAACAGGGGAAGAGACTAATATAGATCCAGTATATTTTAATGGGAATGGGTTAATTAATAGTCTGGGAGTTAAGGGGCCTTCAGGGTAGAGCAATTCTAGTATAATAGGAATTTACACGAATACTGAAAACGATCTGGTTTAAATTTCTGGTTAAGAAATTACTAAAACATAAGGCATGACTTTGCAGTGGAAGATTCAAAAACTAGATTAAAAGCTAAGAAAGTAATTGAACAGATAGTAATAAAGAAATATTACTTGACAGCACAAAGATAATAAATAATAAAAGTGGCCTAGCCCTGACTCTAAACAGAAGTTAAAGATAATAGTAGTTCAAAGAAAAAGATTATCATGTTACAAAAAGTTAGCATGAGGAATAGGAAAATTTGAAAATTCTCAAAGAAGGGATATTAATAGGGGAAAGTTGAATACAAAAATAAATACAGTATGTTTTTTTTGCTAAAAGCTGATATGAATATGCAAGGAGGAAAGGGTTGTCAAAAGTTAAATTGGATACATTACAGGCCAAGACAGGAAAAAATATTTAGGGAAATAAGAAAATGGCAAAGATTATTTTGTGTCCAACTTTATGGAAGTTGTGATAGAAACCCACTGGTTATAGTGGACATTTAAAAAAATACAAACCTTAAATGAATAAGAAAGTGAAACAAATTAACATTGATTAAAAAAAATATTGGAAACACTTTTGAGACTAATAGCCAATAGATTTCTGAGATCCAATGATCTGCAACCTAAGGTTTGAGCAAGGTGGCAGCAGAGATGGAAAAGTGAAAATTCCTTCACAATGTTTAAATGGTAAGCGATTGAAGGTTGCTAACGTTCAGAAGAATCTAGTTGCCGTTATACAGTGCATTCGGAAAGCATTCAGACCCCTTCACTATTTCCACATTTTGTTACGTTACAGCCTTATTCTAAAATGGATTAAATTATTATTTTTTTTAATTATCAATCTACACACAATACCCCATAATAAAAAAGCAAAAACAGGTGTTTAGTAATGTTTGCAAAGTAATTAAAAAGAAATAACTGAAATATCACATTAACATAAGTATTCAGACCATTTACTCAGTACTTTGTTGAGGCACCTTTGGCAGCGATTACAGCCTCAAGTCTTCTTGGGTATGATGCTACAAGCTTGGCACACCTGTATTTGGGTAATTTCTCCCATTCTTCACTGCAGATCCTCTCAAGCTCTGTCTGGTTGGATGGGGAGGGTCGATGCACAGCTATTTTCAGGTCCCTCCAGAGGTGTTCGATCAGGTTCAAGTCCAGGCTCTGGCTGGGCCACTCAAGGACATTCGCAGACTTGTCACGAAGCCACTCCTGTGTTGTCTTGGCTGTGTGCTTAGGGTCTTCATCAAGGATCTCTCTGTACTTTGCTCCATTCATCACTCCCTCAATCCTGATTAGTCTCCCAGTTCCTGCCACTGAAAAACACAGCACAATGCTGCCACCACCATGCTTCACCGTGATGAGCGGTGTCTGGTTTCCTCCAGACGTGACGCTTGGCATTCAGACCAAAGAGTTCAATCTTGGTTTCATCAGACCAGAGAATCTTGTTACTCATGGTCTGAGAGTCCTTTAGGTGCCTTTTGGCAAACTCCAAGCGGGCTGTCATGTGCCTTTTACTGAGGAGTGGCTTCCGTCTGGCCACTCTACCATAAAGGCCTGATTAGTGGAGTGCTGCAGATATAGTTGTCTTTATGGAAGGTTCTCCCATCTCCACAGAGGAACACTGGAGCTCTGTCAGAGTGACCATCAGGTTCTTGTTCACCTCCCTGGCCAAGACCCTTCTCACCTGATTGCTCAGTTTGGCTGGGCGGCGTTGGGTGATGTTTCGGGTTGAGACCCTTCTTCAGACTGGTTAGGGATAAGGGAAACGAGAGATATAGATGGTGATGTGGAGAGATAAAGAACAATGAATGCAAAAAAAGTAACGATGGTAAAGGAAACAGGCCATTGTTAGCTGTTTGTAGGGTGAAAACGAGCAGCTAGTGCGACGGGTGGCGGAAGGATAGAAAGACCAGATGTAAACTGGGCGATCGTTTCGCGGAACACCTTCACTCAGCCCGCCTGAACCTTCCTGATCTCCCGGTTGCTGGACACTTTCTGTCCTCGGTCTCCTCCATTGTCACAGTGAGGCTAAACGCAAATTGGAGGAACAGCATCTCATATTTCGCTTGGGCAGCTTACAGCCCAGTGGTATGAATATTGATTTGTCTCACTTCAGGTAGTCCCGGCATTCCTTTTCTCGCTATCACTCCCCCACCCAAGTCGCACTAGCTTCTCGTTTTCACCCTACAAACTAACAATGGCCTGTTTCCTTTATCATTGTCACTTTTTTGCATATCTTTCATTCATTGCTCTATATCTCTCCACATCACCGTCTATATCTCTCGTGTACCTTATCCCTACCCAGCCTGAAGGGTCTCGACATGAAACGTCACCCATTCCTTCTCTCCAGAGATGCTGCCTGTCCTGTTGAGTTACTCCAGCTTTTTTGTGTCTATCTTCAGTTTAAACCAGCATCTGCAGTTCCTCCTTATTTTATGTGATAGCATAAAATAAATGAACACTGGCTTCCAACCAAAGCCAACATGAAGTGAATAGAAACAGATAACATGCATTATTGCCAAGCAGCTGTATGAAAACAAAATGTACAGACAGTAAGGAAACTGCATGGTAAAAGCCAAGCAATAGAATCACATCCAAAAAGGTGCACGGTGTTGATATAGCAATTCTTTCTGAAGAAAATCCCTAAATGATTCAAGTATAATACAAAAGCCAGCTGGAAATGAGGAGTTTGCTCAGTTCAATCAGCATTGATTTTCCACTAGAAGGACACAAAGGGACAACGTAAAAATCCCTTAAAAAAATAAGTTACAGTATTTATGGTTACACAACTCTCTTTAAATCCCCCCCCCCCACCCCCCAGTTTACAGAGCCGATATGCTTGAAACACAGACTGCTTCAGAACATATGCCAGCAGTGAAATTCCAAGCCCAGATAGAACATTCATTCTTTTGCAGGCAATTCACAAGCAAATGCGTTGACAAAATGAATTTGCCTATGCATTTAGGCAAAGCATGAAAAAAAAAGTCAAATACTTTAAATGTAGTTTGAAACTAGTCACACTAACATGATGTGCCTTTTCCCCCTACACTGAACTTGAACAAAACATACAAATAAACTTCCCTGGTAATCTTTAGTAAATATCTTGATATTCTGGAGTTACTTAGCATGAGTCATATTAGAGCAGACCGGCAAAACCTATCCAATTTTTTAATTTAAGACAGGAAGATGGCGAGACCAGAAACTAAACACATGCTGTTCAGAAGATTATTCAGAAAGGAAATTAATAATACAAGAGATATGGGTCGATGATGCTCATGTTCTACATCTTCCCAAGCAATGTCATGGAGGTTCTGCTGCCACATAAAAAGCTTAAACCCTTTTTGGCTTTCACATAAATGAGCCACTGTATAGAGCTTGGTTATAGGATTCAGAATTTAGCAAGACAGAACAACAGAAAATCTTGCCCACACTTTAGGGCCCCATTCTCTTAACAGTAACAAAACATGCATTTTCTGTGCTTCAGATACTACATTATCACATGACTCACACAAGTGTGGTTAGGCTGACTTGGACACTCCAGTACAGTTTATAAAAAGATAACTTATTTTAGTGTCATATTCCCTGCAGATTATCTACAATTCCATGTCCCTCTCCAGACTCTGACTGGCAGAAGAACAACTTGGACCCAGATATAACTAGTGTGACGATTTACAAATGATATTGCTGACCAGTAGAAACAGTCTATTGGAATGTTGGCATGTTTTCCAGTGGGAGATCAATGGAGTGCCGGCATAGATGGCTGCACAGGCTATCTGTCATGTCTCCATGTGTCCTGCTGGAGCATCACTGCAGATTTCATTGTTTAGAGGTACAGCATGGAAACAGGCCCTTCAACCCACATAGTCTAAACCGACCATTGATCACCCATTCACACTAGTTCTATGTTGTCCCACTTTCTCATCCACCCCCTAAGCAATAGGGGCAATTTTATTGAGGTCAATTAACCACACGCCTTTGGGCTGTGGGAGAAAATCAGAGCATCCGGAGGAAACCCATGTGATCACAGGGAGAGTATGCAAACTCCACACAGACAGCTCCCGAGATCAGGATTGAACCTGGGTGCCTGGTGCTGTGAGATAGCAGGGCTACCAGCTGGTCCACTGTGTTCGCCATCCTGAAGATCTTGGGTGAATTCCCTTGTAATTCTAAGAGAGAAGAAGAAATCAAAAGGCTTTTCCCATGCAAGTAGTTTTTAAAATGATTAAATTTGAAAGTATAAACTCATAAAGGCACAGGCTTTTAACTATAGAGTACAAAGAAGTTACCAAAGTCTTTAAATGTCTAGTTTCCCTTTTATTTTATGACCGACTAGCCCATTACTATATTTTCTGTATGCAAGCATTTATAATGTTATACAGTACGATTCAATAAATTAAAAAGCTGGCTGCAACAAGCATTTAGAGGACTGTGGAGGTTGCCTACTTATGTAGTGATGGTCACATTTCTTCCACCCCCCACTCATTCCATTCCTGTCCCATTTCCCCTTACCCAGGCACCAGCCCATACCCCAACTAAACACTTCATTAAATTACAGAAGTCGTACTTGGAACAATGCAAGAAATACCAATAAGTATTCTGACCCAACTATTCCTTCCGACAAAGTTCTTATTTAAAGTTGTAATGTATTCATGCATATTCATGTATATGTTAACGAGTTGGTGTATATAAGCAGGGAATGTTGGGTAATAAAACTCTCTCTCGTGATCCAGGCAACCTGCGTGTAAGTT
Source organism: Malacoraja senta (assembly GCA_038087875.1). Classification (NCBI taxonomy): domain Eukaryota; kingdom Metazoa; phylum Chordata; class Chondrichthyes; order Rajiformes; family Rajidae; genus Malacoraja; species Malacoraja senta. The sequence goes on along the minus strand of CM075977.1, from coordinate 25,870,095 downwards.
GTTATTCATTCTACCATCCGGAATATAACAAAATTGGCGATGAGGATGGGATAGAGTTTGTGAACATCCTTCAAATACAGTGCTGGACTATTTTGCAACATGCAGTATTGTTTAACATTTTAAACAGTAAATACAGAGTTGTGTCGCAGTTGTTTGCGAGCTGGACATGATAGGCTGCAGATCCTTCTATGCAGGGGACTGTAGTTTAAAACAGCAGCTGTACAAATCGGCAACAGTTTGTCAGGGTATCTCTATGTTGTGTCTACGTGGCAAGATGTCGTCCTTGGGATTGTATAACATTTTAGACTGAGTTTTTTTGTCAAGTTCCTTAAGCTGAATAACCTTTGTACAGCTAAGTTTTAGGTGAATTGTTACACCAGAACAGACAGAAAATCAGGGGTTTTGAACTGACAAAAAAAGAGAACGACACGATGGCAGCATCCACAGGCTACATCGGAAACCTTGGCACTTTTGACAAGAGTAGAGAGCCGTTCAGCTCCTATATGGAGAGAGCAAACATGTTTTTCACGGCAAACAACATAATGGACATTAGTGGTGAAGGAGAGGTAGTGACTGAAACAAATAAGGCCGTTTGCGAATGCATGAATGCGATTCTGCTCACGGAGATCGGTCCTGAAGTGTACAGCACAATTGTGAATCCCCTTGCACCCATAAAGGCAAAAGACGTGCCAATCAGTGACATTATAAAGAAGTTGGAGAAGCACTTCAACCCAAAGCGTCTGGAAATTGCAGAAAGCTATAAATTCGTCACTAGAAACCAGAAGTAGAATGAGACAATTGATGAGTGCATTGTTGCCTTGAAAAACGTAACTTTACACTGTAATTTTGGAATTCAGTCCAAACTCATGAACACTCCAGATCTTACATTAGAGAAAGCATGCAAGATTGCTACCACAATGGAGATGGCATCAAAGAATGCTCGCGAGTGTCGTTCACCACGGACTGCAGTGGCCATTTACAGTCACAAGGCAGTACCTATGGCCAAACCAAGAGGCGCTGAACCAACACCAAAGTATGGTGGGGAGCGGAGTTCAGCCAGTTGTTATCATTGCAACGGAAATCACTCATCCCAATTTTGTCAGTTCAAAATGGCCAAGTGCTATAACTGCCAGAAGAAAGGCCATATCGCCTCAGCATGTCGGGCCAAGGACTTTCGAACTAAACTGTTGATAAATGAACAGTTAATCGATACGTGTATTGACATGGCAGCAGATTGTTCAGTCATGAGCAAAGACCTGTACGAAACAAAATTCCCACAGATAACATTGTTTGAGAGTAAGGTCAAGCTGAGAACCTACTCTGGCGAAGTTTTGGAGACATGTGGACAAATGAACTGTAAAGTTCAGCATAATAGTCAGTCAGTAACACTGCCCATCATAGTGGCCAGCTACAGAAATAAACCAACCCTCCTTGGAAAGGACTGGCTGAGTAGAATAGAATTAGACTGGAAGAACATTTTCAGCGTTGATTTGTCCAAATCACATCTTGAAAACGTCATAAGCAAACACGCAAACATTTTTATGACAGCTTCAAGGGAATAACAGGGTACTCTGCACACATTCGACTGAAGCAAGATGTGAAACCTGTGTATTGTCGGCCAAGACCTGTACCATATGCACTAAAGCAACAAGTGGAGGAAGAACTCAACAGGTTAGAACGGAATGGAGTAGTCATGAAGACAGACCAGAGTAACTGAGCAACGGCAATTGTGGCCGTACCCAAGGCCGACAAAACTGTTCGACTATGTGGTGACTACAAAGTTACAATCAACCAAGCCGTTGATGCCGAACAATATCCGTGACCAACCTCGCAAAATCTGTACGCAGAACTTAGCAGAGCAAGAGTCTTCACTAAATTGGATGTCTCACGCTTACGCCCAACTCAATGTCGACAAGGAAAGTCAGCAGTACTTGACTATCAACATACATAAGGGCTTGTATTCATATACAAAGCTACCCTATGGTGTGAAATTCTCCCCGAAAATGTTCCAGTCAGTCATGGTCAAAATGTTACAAGGCATTCCGCACTGTGTGTGCAACCAGAATGACCTACTGATATTCACAGAGAGCATCGTAGATCATCTGGAAATCCTTGAGCAAGTTCTCACATGACTGAACTGCCACAATGTCAAACTGCGACAAAGTAAATGTGCATTTGCGCAGTCAGAGGTGGTTTACCTTGGACTCAAAGTAGATGCCAATGGACTTCACCCTGTGAAGGCGAAAGTTGAAGCAATAGTGGATGCTCCAAAACCCAACAATGTGTCAGAGCTACGATCATTCCTTGGGATGGTGCAGTTCTATGCACGATTCCTTCCAGATTTAGCAACTGTGCTAAAGCCACTACATCATCTGCTACAAAAAGATGTGAAATGGACGTGGGGAAAGGAAGAGCAACGTGCATATGACATCTACAAGGAAAACTTGACAAGTGACAAATTCCGTGTTCACTTCGATACGACACACGAGATGAAACTTGCTTGTGATGCTTCAAGTTATGGTGTAGGTGCAGTGATCTCCCACATAATGATTGACGGACAGGAAAAGCCTATTGCTTTTGCATACCGTACCCTATCACCGAGTGCACGCAATTAAGCACAGATAGAAAAGGAAGCACTCAGCATCGTGTTCGGAATCAAGAAATTCCATCCGTTTCTTCTCGGCAGACCATTCACCCTAGTGACTGATCACAAGCCACTACTAGTGATACTTGGTCACAAGTCAGCTATACCTTCCATGTTGGCATCAAGGATGAAGCGCCGAGCAATTTTGCTGTCCCAGTATAACTACATGGTTGAGTTCAGAAGCTCCAAGTGCAATGCAGTTGCAGATGCGTTGTCCCGGTTGCCCCATGGGAACTCTGACGTGGGAAGTGAGAACTCAATCTCCACACTGCAAGTTGTAGATGAAGACTTTCCGGTGACTGCAACAGAAATTGCAGCAGAAACAGAGAAAGACACTGTGCTGATGTGGGTTTATGAACAGATGTTGAACGGTTGGACTGAAATCGATAGTGGATTGAACTCAGTTCTGAACTCAGAGCTGAAGCCTTTCCATAATCGACGCCATGAATTATCATGTGAGCAGGGATGCATTAAGTACGGTTACAGAGTGGTGGTACCAGAGTCTTTGAGAAACAAAATTATGAATGAACTTGATGCCGAACATCCTGGCAGAGTAAGCATGAAGTCAATTGCCAGAAGTTTTGTGTATTGGCCTGGTGTGTCTGCCAAATGTAGTGTCTGCCAAAATTGCCAGAGTAAACCACCAAAAACACCACTGCAACCCTGGTCATGGTCAAGTAGACCTTTTCAGAGGGTTCATGTGAAAAGTGTAATGATCACTTTCTGGTACTAGTAGATAGTCATTCCAAATGGATTGAGGTTAAGCATATGGGGTCAAGCACTACTACTGAGTGTACCATAGATGAGTTGAGATCAATTTTTGCATGCCATGGTTTACCAGAAGAACTTGTTTCTGATAATGGGCCTCAGTTTTGTACAGAACGGTTCAAAGAGTTCATGCAGCGGAATGGTGTAAAACATACGCTTGTTCCCCCATACCATCCAGCCTCCAACGGGGTGGCGGAAAGGTCTGTTAGAATTGTAAAAGATGCTCTCAAGAAACAGGTTTTGCAGGGTAGTTCAAAGGTCAGCATGAAACATCATTTGGCTAGTTTCTTGCTGAAGTACAGAACCACACAACACACAACAACGGGTTACTCACCTGCAGAACTGTTGATGAAAAGAAGGCTAAAAATATGCCTAAATCTAGTTCAACCCAATTTAGCCTTGAGAGTTGAGCAAAAACAGTCGTCAAAAATGCCATTTTGACTCCCACAATAAGGAGAGGTACTTCAAGCCAGATGAGCAGGTTTGTGTTCTCAGTCCTCCCAACAAGTCGTCGAGACAAATGGGATGTTGGGAAAATAGTGGAAGTATGCGGAACAAAAAGATACTTAGTTGAAGTTGGAGATAGGATCAAAAGTGTTCATGTTGATCAAATTATTCCAGCCAAAGATGAACCAAAAACTCAGCATGCAGTCCTAATCCCTGAGTTTTTATCTGAAAGTGAGTTGGAAGAGACCACTGTGATTGAAACACAAAGTTCAGTTAGTACAGACAAAAGAAACAGATTCCTCTGGTCAAAGTCAGGGTACTAAAACAGAGCCAAACAATCCAACAGTTGAGTCAACACCTAAACCTGTTACACCTATTACTGTTAGACGATCAGGCAGGATTCGTTAACCAGTAGTCAGATTAGGTTTGTAAGTTAAGTAACTCACTGTATAAGTAAAACGAAAATGTGTAGATATGTAAAATAAGTATATTATGTTTATCATTTAAGATGTCATGAATACTGGTTTAAATCAAGTATCACAACAACAAAATTGTAACTGTGTACTTAGATTTAATACTTTAAAAAAGGAGAGCAGTGTAATGTATTCATTCATATTCATGTATATGTTAATGAGTTGGTGTTGTATATAAGCAGGGAATGTTGGGTAATAAAACTCTCTCTCGTGATCCAGGCAACCTGCGTGTAAGTTGTTATTCATTCTGACATCCGGGAATATAACAAAAGTCAAAGTTTTGCTTGTTGAGACACAAGAGATTGCAGATGCTGGAATCTTGACCAAAGCACATTTTTTTCCACAGACGACGTTGAGTTCCATAAGCAGTTTTTTTTGTGTAAGAAGGAACTGCAGCCATAAATTACTTCCTTTTACGCACTGTGCCTTTACAATAAATCCATGGACCTTGTTGTTCTATCGAATTGCCCCGCATATTTGAGTTTAGTTTATTGTCACGGGTACCGAAGTATAGTGAAAAGCTTTTGTTGCGTGCTAACCAGTCAGCGGAATGACAATACATGATTACAATGGATCCATCCAGAGTGTACAGATACATCATAACGGGAATGATGTTTGAACTCTGAACTTCAGGTCTTTGCTCCATATCCACTTTTAAATTTCACCAGTTTACTCTGCCATTTGTCCTTTGAAATGAAATAGCTTCAATCCTCATTGCTCAAGGATTTCCTGTAAATGTGGCCTTAATGCTCGAGAGATTCCATGCATCCAATCCGATCATACTATCAGTTTTTTCCCAACCCCCCCACCCCATCATGTAAACATTGCCTCCTGTCATGATTCTGTTCTCACACACTAGGGCCTATTATTTGTTTAGCTGGAGTTTCTGTACTAAAAACTGAAGGTCAAATGTTTTAATATATATTTTTTAAACATTTTAAAACATTAGAACAATTCCTGAGAACTTTCACTCTGAATTCTGTTGAACCAACCTTGCCCATATACAATGCAGAGAAAATAGCTTCCTCCTCCATTCCTCTCCAAGCTGCTTATCCTCTCCAACACAAACATTGGCCACTTCCACTTCTGCAATGACATCTCCAAACCTGCCTGGATCACCTGTTGTCAAAGCTATCCATTCTCATCTGCAACACATCCACTCTGAAGTCTCAACCCGAAACGTCACTCATTCCTTCTCTCCAGAGATGCTCCCTGTCCCGCTGAGTTACTCCAGCTTTCTGTGTCTATCTTCTGCTTAAACCAGCATCTGCAATTCCTTCCTGCACATCCATTCTAATGTTCTGCCTGACCCCCCACCGTCCACATACCTCAACTTATCCAGAATTTTATTGCCTGCATCCAAATTCCCATCCACTCCTATTAACCCAGCACACAGCGGTGCTGGCTCGAAGGGCCGAATGGCCTCCTCCTGCACATATTTCTATGTCATTCCTCAACCCGATGCCTATCTTTAAAGCAACATTCAACTAGCTTCGCAGCCTCATCACTTCCCATCATTGCAACTTTACAAGCCCTAAAAAATATACTCAATTCCTACTCCAGCCTCGTGTACATCTGATTCCCTCCATCACCCCTCAATACTGCGTTCAATTTACTCATTCCCAACCGTCTGGAATTCACTCAGTTTCAGTTTAGTTTATTGTCACGTGTACAGAGCTTTTGTTGAGTGCTATCCAGTCAGCAGAAAGTTGACCCCAAACCTCTGCCTCTTTCTCCACCTTTAATGCACTCTTGCATCAAGTTTTTGGACCTTCCTCTTCTATCTTTCTTTGACGATTATCTCTGAGCGTTCCTGCATTACAGTGCAGGATGTTGACTACAGTTCTTTTCAAAAACAAAAATCCCAAATAACCAGCTGCTTCACAGCCTCATTCACACAACAGTTTATGGTTGAGTTCCTTGCCCTGGCTTATCTGAAGAAATTTGAAATGTTCTTTGCTAACACAAGATTTTGAAATAAACGGTTCCTTCAATAAACTTGCCAGGTCATCCAATGTTTTGACAAATAACTTTAAACAGGATGAAGAGTAGAAAGAATATAATCCACAATACCATTTTAAAGGGAGGAAATGGAAAACGGTTATCGAGTCCAAAACAATTTTAAACGCCATGGGGAATGGACAGAAAGGGACAGAGTAGCCATTCAGAAGCCATTACGGGCACAAAGGACAGAATAACTTCCATCTCTGCATTTTACTTTATCGTTATTATTATTATTAACAATTTCAAATAATTGAGGAAGTCCACAAAAAGAGGAATCATAAACAAACACATTCATGAAAAAAGCTATTAGTTTAATCACAAATGACCCACTGTCTTAAACTGTACAGCTAAATTATAATAGAATATTTATATTACTGAATGATCCAATGAGAAATGATTTGCCTTAATAATTCCTAATGTGCCATTTAAAATCATGCTCGTCTGCCCTTAACTTTGCCCCTCTCTCTTTCTGCAAATTTCTCCTGTTCCACAATGCTCCAAGCTATGCACCCCCAATTTGCTTTTCCCCATCACATGTGGCCCATTATCAAATAACGGTTACACTCACTGATAAGATTAGCATGACAAATAGTCAAGGTTATATCTTTGCACTAAATGTTGTACCTTTTTTCTGTGCAATATTGGCGGATTGATTGTATTCATGTATAGCATTTTCTTTGACTGGATAGCAACAATCAAAAACTTCACTGTACCTCAGTCGTGGCTATTCCTCGAGGTCGAGGATGATGGTCTACATTCTGTTGTTTTTATGGACTCTCAGGTGGCTTATGAGTCCAATCCTGGCTTTGAAAGTTCTTCGACATTCAGGACAGGTAATTCCAGATGGCAGATCGGGCTTTGGTTGTTGCTGCCTCTCTTTCCGTTTTATTCATCCTTTCTTCTAATTCTGCGCATCTCTTGGCTTCGAAGGTCGCTGTTCCTTCTTGGACAATGGTTCACCAGTTTCCTGTCCGTGGCATTGGTTTCCCAATGGTCGATGTCGATTGCACATTTCTTCATGCTGGCTTTTAAGGCGTCTTTGAATCTCTTCTTTTGTCCGCCTCTTTTCCATTTGCCATTTTTAAGCTGGGAGTAGGTTTGCTTTGGTAGGGGCTCGTCTTCCATCTGAACAAAATGACCGACCCATCTTAGTTGGTTCTTGATGATGAAGGCTTCGATGCTAGATATTTTTGCTTCATTCAGCACGCTGTTGGTTCTTCTGTCTTCCCAACTGATATTTAAGCTGCTTCGAAGACATCGAACTTTTCAAGTGTTTTCAGATGGCGTCGGTATGGTGTCCAGGTTTCTGATGCATACAGAAGCGTTGGAATCACCACTGCCTTGTACACTAACATTTTGGTGTCTGTTCGGATGTCACTATTTTGAAAGACTCTCGTTCGAAGACGTCCAAAAGCTGTTCCAACACACTTATGATGATGTTGGATCTCATCATCAAGGTCGACATTGGAAAGGTGACTTCCAAGGTACAGAAAGTGATCCACATTTTCCAGGGTTGTTTCACCAAGTTGAATCAATGGTTATTTCCGATTTGTCTCAGTTGGTAACGATTGGTAGATAATCTGAGTCTTCTTGGAGTTGATGGTAAGTCCAAGTTTCGTGTATGCACTGTTGAAGGCACCTCAGTACACGTGACAGTAATAAGCTAAACTAGTTATTTTTTAAAAGGAAAGGGATTGAAGTGAGGAAGTTCGAAAGGCTGGAGCCGGACCTGACCATCCCAAGCTCCTCACCTACTCAGGCTGATGAGAAAAGAAAAGACATGAATCAGCAACAGACTGCGCAGAACTACAAACAAAAGAGTGATCCTGGACCCAGCACAATTGCCCAGTGCTGCCCTGAGCTAGGAGAATGGAATCAAGTTGAGGGCCCAAATGTCAACAGCAGACTTTGTGCAAAAGAAAGGCAGAACCTTCAGTACATCTCCCTTTCTCATTCCCCACTCCTCCCCCTCCCCCGCAAATGGTCCTGCTGCCCAGCAGATCTCTAGAAGAATCAGAGCCTAAAAGGATAAGTAGTTCAGCAGTAGTGCAGACATTCTCTGAACTCCACGTCCAGTGGGTTCAACCTGCTCTAAATCTGGTGTGGTGTTCCCTCCTCATCACCACCATCACCCCTACAGGAGCTTTCCTCATTCCATGGTGGTCACAGTGCCTTGCACGTTTGTTCCGTTTGACATCAAGGAGGCAGATAGAGCATTTATTTTTAATGGAGACACAAGAGACCTGAGCCTCTGCCTGCCCATTCCTTCCCCAAATGCTTGTTGACCTGCTGCGTTAATCCAGCACTCTGCATTTTGCTCATTTAATTTTAAATTTTAGTTTTAGACAATAGACAACAGGTGCAGGAGTAGGCCATTCGGCCCTTCGAGTCAGCATCGCCATTCAATGTGATCATGGCTGATCATCCCCAATCAGTTCCTGCCTTCTCCCCATATCCCCTCACTCCACTATCTTATTAGAGCCCTATCTAGCCCTCTCTTGAAAGTATCCAGAGAACCAGCCTCCACTGCCCTCCGAGGCAGAGAATTCCACAGACTCACAACTCTCTGTGAGAAAAAGTGGTTCCTCGTCTCCGTTCTAAATGGCTTACTCCTTATTCTTAAACTGTGGCCCCTGGTTCTGGACTCCTCCAACATCGGGAACATGTTTCCTGCCTCTAGCGTGCCCAAACCCTTAATAACAGTATATATGTTTCAATAAGATTCCCTCTCATCCTTCTAAACTCCAGAGCAAGTTTCTTTTAGCAGTTTATGCGATAATGCATTAAGTTTCATATATTTATAAAATTGACGCTTTAATGTAAGGCATATGAACTGATTACTGGTGGAATTAACCTTGTTTCCCTCATTCACTCCAAAAAGTGGCTGTACGACCTTCCCCTCTACACATTGTTTTCATGCACTACTTTGCAATGTAAAAGGTAATACATCCTCAACCACCTAAAATTTCTGTCAACACACCTTAAAACAATGGAACCTGTACAGTTGCCACAGCTCTCTCCCTGACCACTTTATTTGGCAGAATGACTAATTACAGTATTCACACTTTCATTACCAGCCAACCTTTGATGTAATCCTCTGAGCATTTCCCAGGCACCCAATGAACATGCGAATCTGTAGCTCTGCTAAAGACGTCATTTCCAATGACCTCGCTCTCACCAGATCTTGACCAGTGAAATGCACTGCTAATTAGCACAAGCATGAAAACCAGTGACACACTTTGATGCAGTCAGTTGACTTTTTTTTTAAATTGTGCGTCAATATCGTTGGCAAGGCTATCATTTATTGTCCATCCCTAATTGTCCCTGAACCCACTGCTTGGCTGAGCAATTACGTGTAACCCAGGTCTGACATCACATACAAAAGATTGAACTGACCTTGCAAATCCAATGATGTGAAATATTGTGAGCCATTGCAGGCAGTGGCGGATTGGGTCTAAAAATATTGGTTGCCAGGAGACAAAGGGGCCCCACTTCATCAGGGGCCCACTTGATATAGGGGGCCCACTTGCCATCAGGCAAGCTGACACCCTGGCCAGTCCGCCACTGATTGCAGGCCCATGGAATTGGCGCAACTTACACCAGAGAGCTGTGCATTTGAAGGTGCACTCAAGTAAATTGCTGGGTTGGCCAGTTATGGTAGTTTTTCCAAATCCAAAGAAGCTGGGAGGCTGAACAATTGGCAGCCTCATTTCCACCCCACCACTCCTCCCCCTGAGGATCTGGGCCCTTCAGTAGATCATGCTGTAGGGTATCACTGGCAGATACAGAGATAATTCCGGAGGAGGCGCTGGCCAGAACGGCTGCCTGTCCTGCAGCTGTCCGTTTTTTTCCCTTCTTTTTTTATTATTTTTAGTACGTTGAGTGTGTAGTCAGGGGGCCTAATCTTTTTATGTGTGGGGGGTGGTGGGGGGGGAAGGGGGAAACTGCTTTTCGAGTCCCTACCTGGTCGGAGGGGTTGCCTTCCTCCGAGCAGCGCCTTCGACCTGTCCTTGCGGCCTACCAACGGGTCCTGGAGCGACGTTTCCCTGAGGGGACCTGGCCAGAACATCGGCTTTGGCGGCGGTGCAGCGCTGGAGCGCTGTCGTGGAGCGGGCGATGCCTTTCCTGGGTCGCCGCGCTGGAACTCCAGTATGCTGGGACCGCCGATGAGAACATCGTGGAGCAGCGGTTCTGTGGAGCGGCCAGCTGCGACGCTGAACGTTACATCCCGGAGCCTGGGATCTCTTGCTGAGATTGCCAGTGTGTGGAGCTCCGTCCGGCGCGGTCTGTGGGCTTGGAAGCCGCGGTCTTCGGTGGGAAGGTGGTCGTTCCTGGTACCCCAAGCCGCTGGGGGTTCTCCCGATGCCGGAGTACCATCACCCGGCGAGAACATCGGGCACCGTGGCGGCGACTGTGGAGGCCTCAGTGGGCCCGACTCTGGGTGGACAAGAGGATGGGGACTGGACTTTGTGCCTTCCCCCACAGTGGGAACCACTGTGGGGGGATGTTTTGGTGTTGAACTTCTTTTTAATACTATGTTGTATTTTATTAGTGTGCTGCAAGGACATCTGAATTTCCCCTGAATAAAGGGATTAATAAAGTCTAATTCAATTCAATTCAGAGTGGTCAGCCACATTGGTAGCCCCAAGGGAAAAGGGAAGTATCTGGTTCCACTTCTTCTTGGACTAGTCACAGAATCAATTATATTTCCTTCTCATTGAGTTCACTTTGCCCACTGGTGCAATTTTTACCAATAGTTCTCTCCAAAGGCTGAGGAACAGCCAAATTTGTGAAAGATTTGTAGTAGGGTCGACATAAAGACAGTAATTTGCTGCAGGGAATTAATCTGAAGAGTCTCGACCCAAAACATCACCCATTCCTTCTCTGCAGAGATGCTGTCTGTCCCGCTGAGTTACTCCAGCTTTGTGTCTGTCTTCGGGGATTAATACAAGACTGATAAACTGTACTGTCACATGACGCAATCTAGATTATTCATTCAAGAATGTGGATTCTGCTGGAAAGGCCAGCATGATCTACCCAACCCTGATTTCCCCTGAATTCATTGGCTTACTATTTAAAAGGGAATTAAGCAACATCCATATTTCTTTATCTGGAGCTACTTGCAATAAAGACAGGTTAAAGATGGCAGCGTGTTCCTTCCCTGAAAGGCAATAGAGAATGAGTGGACCTTTAATGACATTTGAGGCAGCTTCATGGTTTAAATTCACTTGACTTTTCAAAAACTGTTTGTGCGTCAATTTTGTTGGCAAGGTCAACATTTATTGTCCATCCTTATTGGCCAAGCAAACCATCGAGTTTCAGTGCAATCAAGTGTAAACCACATTGGTAGATCTGGGATCACAGATAAACAATTTAGGGCACTGAAAAGGGGTTGATCACTGGGGCCTCCAGGAGGAGTTTTCTTATCAACTCTCTGTCAAAACACCTTGTTCATTCAAACAATAATTGAGAGATATTTCCTTGAGGCTGGCAAATATTACTGACACAGGGAAATTATTACTGAGGGGGAGGAGGAGAAGCTGATAAATAACTGTGAAAACATGGAATGATATTTGGTGGAGGCCCACAATTCCTGACTAACTTCAACTGAGAATTCCTCCTAAGTCTTGTTATGAAGTAACATTTTATTGGCAAACAGATCGTGCTCTGAATGCAGTTCACAATTTTACTTTTGGTCTTCCGTGTGCACAACACTTCAACACTTCAGTGACACCCAGACATGTACAATGATGTCTAGAAAGGACAAAGTGCTGGGGTAACTCAGCAGGTCAGTCAATATCTATGGAGAACATGGACAGGTGACCTTTTTAGGTTTGCGACCCAAAATGTTACTTGTCTACAGTCTCCTGACCAGCTGAGTTACTCCAGCACTTCGTGCCCTTTTGTGTATTAACCAGCACCTTCAGTTCCTTGTTTCTACAATGATGTTTACATTATGGAATGTACTTCTGGGACACCCAGTCACACATTAATACACCATGGAATGCATGCATCTTTCACTAAGAGGTCCATTTGTATGGGAATAGGTGGCCTGCTTTGACAACCTTTGACATGGGGACTGGAATTTTGAAAGAGATACAGGCGGATACCCTTTGAGTTAAAATGTACTCTTTCCTGCAGATCCCTCTTCATGAAGAATAAATCAGGGAAGGTAGTGCATCCGTGGATAGCAAGGGAAATCAGGGATAGTATCAAAGCAAAAGATGATGCGTACAAATTAGCCAGAGAAAGCAGCATACCAGAGGACTGGGAGATATTCAGAGACCAGCAGAGGAGGACAAAGGGCTTAATTAGGAAAGGGAAAATAGATTATGAAAGGAAACTGGCAGGGAACATAAAAACTGACTGCAAAAGTTTTTATAGATATGTGAAGAGAAAGAGATTAGTTAAAACAAATGTAGGTCCCTTGCAGTCAGAAACAGGTGAATTGATCATGGGGAACAAGGATATGGCGGACCAATTGAATAACTACTTTGGTTCCGTCTTCACTAAGGAAGACATAAATAATCTGCCGGAAATAGCAGGGGGCCGCGGGTCAAAGGAGATGGAGGAACTGAGTGAAATCCAGGTTAGTCGGGAAGTGGTGTTGGGTAAATTGAATGGATTAAAGGCCGATAAATCACCAGGGCCAGATAGGCTGCATCCCAGAGTACTTAAGGAAGTAGCTCCAGAAATAGTGGATGCATTAGTAATAATCTTTCAAAACTCTTTAGATTCTGGAGTAGTTCCTGAGGATTGGAGGGTAGCAAACGTAACCCCATTTTTTAAGAAGGGAGGGAGAGAGAAAACGGGGAATTACAGACCAGTTAGTCTAACATCGGTAGTGGGGAAACTGCTAGAGTCAGTTATTAAAGATGGGATAGCAGCACATTTGGAAAGTGGTGAAATCATTGGACAAAGTCAACATGGATTTACGAAAGGTAAATCGTGTCTGACGAATCTTATAGAATTTTTCGAGGATGTAACTAGTAGAGTGGATAGGGGAGAACCAGTGGATGTGTTGTATCTGGACTTTCAGAAGGCTTTCGACAAGGTACCACATAAGAGATTAGGATACAAACTTAAATCACACGGTATTGGGGGTTCAGTATTGATGTGGATAGAGAACTGGCTGGCAAACAGGAAGCAAAGAGTAGGAGTAAACGGGTCCTTTTCACAATGGCAGGCAGTGACTAGTGGGGTACCGCAAGGCTCAGTGCTGGGACCCCAGCTATTTACAATTTATATTAATGATCTGGACGAGGGAATTGAAAGCAACATCTCCAAGTTTGCGGATGACACTAAGCTGGGGGGGCAGTGTTAGCTGTGAGGAGGATGCTAGGAGACTGCAAGGTGACTTGGATAGGCTGGGTGAGTGGGCAAATGTTTGGCAGATGCAGTATAATGTGGATAAATGTGAGGTTATCCACTTTGGTGGCAAAAACGGGAAGGCAGACTATTATCTAAATGGTGGCCGATTAGGAAATGGGGAGATGCAGCGAGACCTGGGTGTCATGGTACACCAGTCATTGAAAGTAGGCATGCAGGTGCAGCAGGCAGTGAAGAAAGCGAATGGTATGTTGGCCTTCATAGCAAGAGGATTTGAGTATAGGAGCAGGGAGGTTCTACTGCAGTTGTACAGGGTCTTGGTGAGACCACACCTGGAGTATTGCGTACAGTTTTGGTCTCCAAATCTGAGGAAGGACATTATAGCCATAGAGGGAGTGCAAAGAAGGTTCACCAGACTGATTCCTGGGATGTCAGGACTTTCATATGAAGAAAGACTGGATAGACTTGGCTTATACTCGCTAGAATTTAGGAGATTGAGAGGGGATCTTATAGAAACGTACAAAATTCTTATGGGGTTGGACAGGCTAGATGCAGGAAGATTGTTCCCGATGTTGGGGAAGTCCAGGACAAGGGGTCACAGCTTAAGGATAAGTGGAAATCCTTTAAGACCGAGATGAGGAAAAACTTTTTCACACAGAGAGTGGTGAATCTCTGGAACTCTCTGCCACAGAGGGTAGTTGAGGCCAGTTCATTGGCTATATTTAAGAGGGAGTTAGATGTGGCCCTTGTGGCTAAAGGGATCAGGGGGTATGGAGAGAAGGCAGGTACGGGATACTGAGTTGGATGATCAGCCATGATCATATTGAATGGCGGTGCAGGCTCGAAAGGCCGAATGGCCTACTCCTGCACCTATTTTCTATGTATCTATGTATCTATGAACTTGATCTAAATCCATCCCAACATCTTCACTACCCCGGCTTGTGGCAACCCATGAAATCCCAGTTTCCACACATCCCTGAAATTTAACATTCCAAACCTCCCCAGGACACTAGAACAAGCAGAGGAAAGACCTTTGTGTTTTTAAACATACTTTTCCCTCTGCTCATGACCTCAATCGTAATAAAATGTTACACCAACGATGAAACATGCCATGGCTTTCCTTACCATATCTATCTAACAGACTTCTCCCTTTTGAATTAATTTCTAGGCTTCCCTCTTCTATCCAAGTGTTAATAATGGAACAATTGGGAAACAAAAAAAACCAAGACTGCCATGCAACGATGTGAAGAGGACAATGACTGTAGCAAATGGAGATCAATGTCACTGCCTGCCACATTGAGGAGAGTGGTGTCATTTTTAGCCTGGCTCTACTAAGGGCCATCTTGCCAAACACCCCTAACTGCTCTGAAGCTGTAGTTTCAATAGATCTGGGATTCATGGTCAAACTGGTGTCCTATGGTTTACATTAAGCCATTCCAGACAATGGCCACCAGTTTCCAGTAGAAATCAATGGTTGTACCATTTTAAATAGGAATAGCAGAGAAATCATGGATGAAATTGTGATGAGCAGGTGTGGAACAGAATTATGGCGAAGGAACCCCGCCCTCGATGATTTTCACAAGTAAACCCCAGTGCTGGGCACTAGAGGAAGGTGCAAACAGTTGACTTCTTGGAAAACACTGAACTCCCTTGCGCAGTGCTGGTTACTGAGACACAAATGAGCTGGTGCCAGTTCAGGGAAATGTCAGAAGGATGTCTGAGAGCGTACAAGAAAATAGCACAAATTCCTGAAAATGACATCAAGAAATATAATTCCTCCTACAACGTTGGATCAGAACCCGATTCAAACCAAGCCAAATGGATTTGTTTATACATTGATCTCTTCGCATCTAAATTTGGAAGAGGAATATTGCAAGCAGGATTCAAGGATGCACATAATCCATCTGGCTAAGCAGCTGGATGCAAGAGAGGATGTCTTGTATACCACAAAGTTTGCAATTCCCAACCACCACCACTCGCGTGTCCCAAGACACAGATATTTATGGAGCAGAAAGCAATGCCACTATACCGGCCCTGACACCCGTCGACATCTTACCCCACAGCTCTTGGTATTGAAATAACAAGGCATTTGAAAATCCTTGTGTTGCAACCTCCGTGACTGAGACAGTAGCTGCATTCTTTGAACACTCCTGCTCCCCCTGGCTTCGCATTTCAATAAATACACTTTAAGCATTTACTTTATTGTCACAGCCTGCATCCTCCTGTTCGTCTGCATCTGCATCTGCCTTTCTTGGATGCAGCGAACAGAACTAAAGATAACTACGTTCAGCAGGAGTCCTTAGACGGGTATGATTTTGTTGATTTATTTGCAATTTTAATGTAATTTCTCAGGCACGGGCATTGCACACTGATTTTCAGGCCATTACTTATATGGTAGGATGCACATTTCTATCTTGAAGTGAGCATGTGCTTCCTGCCTGCTACATTGGAGACCTAGAAGGCCACATATAACCTAAGAAAACAGATGCTCAGCAGCCCAATTTAACAGCTCTTTCTCCCTTTACAAATGCTCTCTATTCTCCCTTTGTTCAAAGCTGCCTACATAGGAGCCTCTTGGAAACATGCATGGAAGATATCTTCCCCTCAATAGGTCTAACTCATTACATCAATAAACAATGAATTTTAATTTGCCTCAAAAAGAGGGAAAGTTCCAATCGATTACATTAATACAAGGTAACTTGATTCAATTGATAAAGATCTTTGCACTCTGCCAAATACAAATTCACATCCACCCCCTGAAACTCTGTGCATATCCAACCCCCAGCAGTACATCTCGACGGACCTCTCTCCCAATCCCACACTGACATTTTGCATTCCTGAAATTCATTCTCATCCCCAACCTCTTTCCCAATCAAAAAGTATGAGAAACTCTTTCTGCGGGAAAACAAAGGAAAATTGTAATAGGGACGGTGGGGGAGAGGGTGGGGGAATTTAAAAAAACAGTGAAGAATTTTTTGCAACCATTTTCACACTTCTGTACCTTGCCTAATGGGAGAGTTGAAAAGAGGGAGTGCCCAGGGTGAGACTCATCCTTGATTATGCTCGTGGCCCTGCCATGGCAGCGTGAAGTGTAGATGGAGTCAATGGAAGGGAGGTTGCTTTGCATGATGGAGAATGGAGCAGGACTTATTATAGATCAAAGCCCCTTAGTACCAGTTAAATAATACATATCTCCTTCAGCTATCATGTCGCGAGTACCACACAAAAAAAACGCAGCTCAAACTCTGGAATAATGCGAAGGCAATGCTGCATTGTGGACATACGACCTTACAGGCGAGACAGGAAACCAAGATCATGTCTGTCCTCTCTCAGGTTCCTTGGCACCGCCTTATTGTAATGGCTGGTTCTCTCAATATGCAATATGCCTTGACCAATATTTACTTCTTAGTCGTTAGCTAGTCCATAATCACATTCCTGTTGGGAGACCACGCCGTGCATATGTTGGCTGAGCCAGTTCGCAACAGTGACCATACTTCATTGTAGTAAATGTATTTGGAAGTAAGGCATGGTGTTACATAGATCCGTCTATCTTTAATAATGCAAGTATGCATCACTTAACCTAATTTCATTTCAAAATGTTCCATGTACCCAGAGAAAATTGATAGCTTTTATTTTTAATATGATCAACACTACTCTATAATGGTTCCACCAATGACATACATTGCTCTCTAGAGGTGATTGAATTAACCACAAAACATTTTTGAAGCAGGAAATTCCAGATCAGGATTTTTTCTGGAAAAAATATTGATTTGAGTTTTT
>CM075977.1:25790267-25852450 GCA_038087875.1 Malacoraja senta | reverse complement strand
CCTAGATGTAGCGATGTAACAAAACCTACCTTCAGCGGCGCTGAAGATCTGCCACGGGCTGCGTGTGCGACTCCGGCGCCTTTGAGGGGGGGAGGTAGGGGCGGGATTAAAATGCAGGTTTGTATCGCTTGTCGGAGAGGGATTTCCTCGGGCTGCTAGTTGATGAAGAAAAATCGATCAGACTTCCGTTTGCGGTTTAAAAAAAGAAAAATCGCTGGACAATTTAATACTTGGATTAAATTAAAAAGCGACTTCTAACGCCATCAATGCCTTCAACATGACGGATCGTAATATCAGGACAAAACGAAGGGTAAGTCGTTTATTTCACATATAATCTTGCTTCTTGGGGTGGCTTTAGTCTAATTTTACGGTGCAAAAATGTTATTTAGTCCCCAAACGATTCGGCCATGTCTTTGCCTGCCGATATGGGGTTAAAATTCACCACAACGGCAACGTTCCAATCGATCGCATTCCAGAAACACCCACTCGCAAGATGATTAAAATTCTCTTTTTTTTGGACAATCATGTCATAAATCGTCTGTTTTGTGTAATTGTCTATCCATAATCAATATTTTTATACTAAATATCCACAACAGTTTTAGTCACATGTATTGTGCAAAAAATAATCATTTTGATTATGTTGAGCTTGGATGTTTCTAGATTAATTTATGGGAATTAAACATTACATTCCTTCCATTTGGCATATAAGTTCATGAGAGTGAGATTTAAAAATCATGGTATATTGTGAATTCTTGTGTGAATGGGATTAGTTTGTTTTTTGGATAGGCTATTTAAAAAATTTAGCCTTTTCTTAAGAAATGGATAGATGTTTAGATCTAGTAATTGAATTTAGATGAATTTAATTGAATAGAATTTAATTGATTTGATGAAACTGAAGTATATGAATTTTTTGTTGGGTATTTACTATTTGTTTTAGCGTTTAACTTTATCATTTCCACCTTTTTTCTAAAACTGCAAATAATAACTTGTTTCTGTTAATGCTGTTCAGTGTTTTTTTTTCCTTTACATTTTAAACAGATGTCTCCGAAGAAGAAATGCAAAATTGTCAATCCAAATGCCCAGCCAAAGAGACTGATTTAGACTGCATTCGCAGAAATTATCCGAATTTAGACTACTCCAAATGTGATGATCTACAGGACATTCTTAATGGGGAAAGTAGTGGGCAGAAAGGCACATCATGCATGATTTGAAGAGCAAAAACTTGTAGTTTACAATGCCAAAATTGAAAAGCTGAGGAAAAACAAGGTGTACAGAGTTGCTTATTGGTTACAATCTGAGGAGTATGATGATGCTACTGATTATGATATGCCAATGTACCAACTAGCAACTGATCTTCTCCATAAACACTTGGTCTATTGCTAGAAATTGTAATTTATTTACCTATCTGTTACGGACTTGCAGCATAAAATACAATAATATTAAAGTTCTGATCTTGAGAATATCACATTTTTGAATTTTCAAGGCAGTCTGGGTGTTTATTACTATTTCCGTCACAACGGTCAATTTTGTAATTAGCTACAATTAGGTAACTAACTAATTATATGCTTTAATTTCAGGTCATCCAAGTAAGATGTTTCATATTTGTTTCAGAATGCTTCAATCTATAATAACTGAATTTTTAAGAAAGTTATGGGCTTTTGACTGTCCTCGATCACAGCTTTTGTGTTAAGTCAATGGAAAAGCAATAGGGAACAAGATGCTAATTTCCGAGTATGAAAATAGCCATAACATTTTTAATACTGAAGATATGAAAGTGAATTGGGTATCAAATTAAACTTCTTTTTATGCTTTATCTGATGGGATAATTTGCAGACTTGATTTTTTAAATCTCAAAATGTTGTAACATTGCTACTAGATGGCATCCACAGCCTTCTTTGGCAAACAATTTCACACATTCACCACCCTCTGACTAAAGAAATTCCTTCTCATCTCCTTCCTAAAGGAACGCCTTTTAATTTGAGGCTATGACCTCTAGTCCTAGACTCTCCCACTAGTGGAAACATCCTCTCCACATCCATTCTATCCAAGCCTTTCACTATTCGGTAAGTTTTTTTGTTGTTGTTGTCTACAGCAGGAGCTTGTTATAGACCATCTTTTACTTCCACCTGTCTGAGGAAGATCATGAAATTGTCACAATCAGGCGTTCTTCTTGAGATCTGAAGTAGGAGAGTTATTTTAATGTCAACTTAGCCTCTCCATCTATTTGATGGCAAAAGTCCAGTCAAAGATGATTGGATAAAGGGTTCAAAGTATGATGATGAAGCCTTTCAAGTGTTAAAAAGCCTGTCATTGAAACCGTATCCTTTACAATCTCTGATAATAAGTGAACCATAGTTTTGAATGCCTTCAGTATTCACTCCCTCATGGGATGGTGCTCTAAATATGTGTAATAAAACACTCAGTAGGTTGGGTATTGTATGTTGAGAGAGAGAAAAACACCTAACGTTTTGATCAATGACCTTCCAACTGTTTTGCTGGACGCAAGATGAGCTGGCCAGGTTTAGTAACCGTATGACACAAAGTGCTGGAGTAACTCAGAGGGCCAGGCTGCATCTCTGGAGAACTGAAGGACTTCTTCAGACTGAAGGGACCTGACCCGAAACATTACCAATTCATTCTCTTCAGAGATGCTGTCTGACCTACTGAGTTACTCCAGAACTTTGGGTCTTTTTATGTAAGATAGCATCTGCAGTTCCTTGTTTCTACTCAGTAATTGTGTGGTTAACCAAACTGGGTCCCTAATTGGATTCATTTTCTCTTCATCATGTTTCTGGAGATTTATTAACTCATTGGTTATAGAAACAAAAATGCTTCTCCAAATACCTTGGATTTTTTCCTACCATATTAAAAATGATTTTTATGTCGGCTGTTGTTGTTCATGTCTACATCTGTCTAGATATGATGTTGGAGGTTCTCTGGATATGTGCACACACTCTGCACTGAACGAGAGTTGCACTGTCCAAAGGGACATTTGTCAGTTAAAACATTAAAGTTAAGCTGTACCCTCCTCCTTGGGAGGAAGTAAAATATCCCATGGTCTGAAGAAGGGTTTCGGCCCGAAACGTTGCCTATTTCCTTCGCTCCATAGATGCTGCTGCACCCGCTGAGTTTCTCCAGCATTTTTGTGTACCTTCGATTTTCCAGCATCTGCAGTTCCTTCTTTAACAAATATCCCATGGTGCTGTTCTGAAGAGCAGTGATATTTCCTCCAGTATCTTGGATAATATTTATTTTCCAGCCATTTATATATTCTATGTTAAAGATGATCAGTTTGTGAGACCATGCTTTGAATTATTGGACTGTATACATCCTGCATTGATCATTAAATTATTACTTGACATTTTGAAGTATGCTTTATTATTTGTCATTTTTTAACAGTACTTGGAAATATATGTATCTTAGTAAATACTGTAATTTTTTGTTGCTTTCCAGTTAAGAAGATATTTTGGGAGCAAATGTGTTCCAAGTTTTCCGCCTAAGAGTTTTCTTGCACAAACTGAGTCCATGGCCGAAGAAAGAAGACTTCAATTACAGTCATATCTTCAAAAAGGTAGGTCCATGAGTCTGAGGTCGGGGAGAAATGCTTAAACATTATGGAGTGGAGTGACTCAAACAATATAATGAATGCTGAGAAGATAAATCTGGAGGTCAGAATGGGACTCCCCTCCCACTCTGAACATAGACAAGCACTCATTATGTGCATGCAGATGTGTGCATGCACACACATGCATACTCTTTTTACTCATTCACTATGCTACATATGAAAGGAATCGTATGCAAGATGAGGACACATAAAAATATTGCAGGTGCTGGAATCTGGAGCAAAAACCAAACTGCTGGAAAATTCAGCAGGTTAAGCAGCATTACTAGAATTTAAAAAACAGTCAACATTTCGACAGGATTGGTGGAAGTCCAGTACAGTGGAAGGGTCTCGACCTGAAATGTTGATTGTCCTTTTTTTACTCCATAGATGCTACCTGGCATGCTTTGTTTCTCCAATAGTTTGTCACCTGCAAAGTGAGTGGTCTGGAATTCATGCAACCATTTCCCAGAAACGTCAAGAATATTTTTTTATTTAAAGTTTAATAAAAGTAAGAACTAAGATATGCTTTCTTCAAGAAAGTTAATGGACATGAAACTGGTCCATAAATTGAGCTAGTTTTGATATCATGATTGTGAATATTATCTTGCTCGCAACAGGATTCAAGCATAGTTCGTTTCAAAGGGACTCTAGTTCTGCTGGTTGTGGGAATTGCTGTTTGGTTTAGTTTAGAGATACAGCATGGAAACAGGCACTTCGACCCACCGAGTCCACACCGACCAGCAATCACCCATTCACCAGTTCTATCCTACACACTAGGGATAATTTACAGAAGCAATTAACCTACAAACCTGCATTTCTTAAGGGCCTGTCCCGCTTGCATGCCATTGCATGCGTTTGGCGCGACCAAACGTGGTCGCTTGAGGCGTACGGGCACTGTATGGCCATGCGGGGCCGGTCCCACTTAGAACCGCGGAGTTGTGCGGGGCTGGACCCAACATCGCGCGGGGGCTCCGAAAAACTGGCAGTGTCCGAAATCTTCGCGCGCCAATGGCCTGTCGGCACGCAGGCGCATTGCGGGCGTACGCAGCGTCTTGACGGCGTACGCCAAGCGCGTGGAGTTGCGCGATGACATCACCGCCCGGCGTGGCGTTGCGTGATGACGTCACCGCCCGACGCCGTGCGACGCCCAAATTCAGTCAGCCCGCCTCCTGCTCAGCTGATTGGTAAGTATGACGCAAATGACGTCACGCGCCTACTTAGCCAAACTTCGCGTGAACTCCGCTTCCGTTTGGTCGCGCCAAACGTATGCAATCGCATGCAAATGGGACAGGCCCTTTAGAAATGTGGGAAGAAACTGGAGCATCTGGAGAAAACCCTGCAGTTCCTGAAACATCCATGCAGTGGAGCCAGTGTGACTCTGCCTGCTCTATGCTTTACAGCTTGGTATCCTTCAATGTCTGTGTGCTCATTAAAGGCCCTGTCCCACTTACGTGTCCTTGGCATGCAAATTACGCGACCTCGGCGTCGCGTTGAAGTGCACGGGCATCATGTGGCCGTGCGGGGCCGGTCCCACTGAGAAGTGCGGAGGGGTATGGAGTTGTGCGCGGTGTCGTGCGGCGTTCCGAAATTTTGTAGCGAACGAAATCTTTGCGCACCACCGGCCTGTCGCGTAACTCACGGCCAAAGTGGGACAAGCCCAAGACCCTGACGCAACGTCTCACCTCCAACAGCAGCAGAAGCAGGCAAACAATCGCCAAGCTCGGCCTGGGGCTCACGGCCATTGCGGATCCGGTCCGCCCCCACTTCTACTCCCAGAGCGGGGCCAAGAAAATTGAAGATAGACACAAAATGCAGGAGTAAAGAGCCTGTCCCACACGCATGCGACTGCGAGCGCGACCTAACGTGGTCGCTTGAGCCGTACGGCCTCGCGGGGCCGGTCCCACTTCGATCGCCTGAGTTGTGCGGAGCTGGTCCCGACATCGCTCGGGGCTCCGAAAAACTGACACTTCAAAAATTCCGCGCGGCAACGGCCTCGACGCTGTACGCACCGCCTCGACGGGCATGCGCAGCGTCTCGACGCCGTACGCAGCATCTTGATGCCGTACGGTGTCTTGACGCCGTACGTCACGTGCGAACTTCCCGCGGACTTCGCTCGAACTTCACGTCAATCACTCGACCTCCGCGCGGCCCCCGCTTCCGGTTTGGTCGCGCTCGCCGCATGCTGGTGGGACCGGCCCTGTACGGGGATCACTCGACCTCCGCGCGGCCCCCGCTTCCGGTTAGGTGGGACAGGCCCTTAGCTCAGTGGGACCGGCAGCATCTCTGGAGAGAAGGAATGGATGACGTTTCGGGTCAAGACCCTTCTTTCAGACTGAAGAAGGGTCTCGACCCGAAACATCACCCATTGCTTCTCTCCAGAGATGCTGCCGGTCCCGCTGAGTTACTCCTGCATTTTGTGTCCATCTTCAAATGGTGTCACACGCTCCAGATGGCTGTGTGGGTGCATGAAGTCACGCGCGACCTTCGCGGGACCGTCGCGCCTCAACGCGACCACGATGTCGCGTAATTAGCGTGCCAAGTATCGAATTATTCTTATAATGAGGCTCGTACAACGACGTAATCGGAGTCTGTCTTTATTTAGCAACTCACTACAGCAGCTGCCTCGTGCTGCATCCCCGGGCCCTGCTGCTAGGCCTCTCCCCGGTTACGCCCACAGCCCCACCTTCAGGCCGGATGCCGTCACTGCAGCCTGACCACTGGCAGCAGAATAAAGGCATTCCTTTATTATTCCATAATACCACATCTCCCTTTCTTTGAGAACAAAGGGTGGACTACCTTTGTCTCTGCAGGTCTTAAGGGGTTTATTCTGCCCTTTTGCTGAAAGACCTGTCCCTGATCAAACAAATCAATAAATCACCAATCAAGTCTCTGCGGCTTTCTAACCTCTCTCCCACACCTGGTCCGCACAGGCTCTGTGGTGGGGCCCTCTCTGCTGGGTGATGTTGTCACTGGTGGAGCTGGCTCTGGTGTAGGTGAATCTTCTCCCACCGGTGGCTCATCAGCATCGACTACCCCACTGTTGGTCTGCAGCGGCACCAAGTGATGCCGGTTCCTCCTCAGTGTGCCCTGAGGCACCTGGACGATATAAGAGCGAGGGGTGTTGTGTGTAGATAGCACTGTGCCCTGGACTCGTGCATCGGTGATCCACACATCCTCCCCAGGTACGAGTGGCTCCAGGTTTCTCGCTCCGTGCCTCTTGTCGAAGGATCTTGCGTCGTTCCTCCTCTTCTCCCTTTCTTTGGCCCCCAGCGCGTTGTAGTCAGGCAAAACTGGATTCAGCAGGGTTGGAAGGGCAGGAACTGTAGTGCGGAGGCGGCGCCCCATCAACAGCTCGGCCGGGCTATAGCCGTTCTGTAGAGGGGTTGCTCTGTAGGCCAGCAATGCAAGATATGGGTCTGATGCCTTTGTTAGCAGGTTTTTCACGGTTTGTACAGCGCGTTCCGCCTCCCCATTGCTCTGAGGAAACTTGGGGCTGCTCGTGATGTGCACAAAGCCATACTCTGCTGCAAAGGCTTTAAAGTGGCTACCTGAGAACTGGGGCCCATTGTCACTTTTAAGAAATTCCCCAATTCCATGACGACAAAACATGGATTTCAGGTGCACCACCACATCTGTGGACCTTGTGTGTGTCAGCAGCACAACTTCCACATACCTTGAGAAATAATCTACTACTAGTAGATAAGTCTTGTTTTTCAGCGTGAACAGGTCAGCTCCCAAGGTTTGCCAAGGCCTGTCTGGCATCTCCGTTGGCATCAGCGGCTCTTTGACGTTCCTTCTCTCTTGGATGCAGGTTCTACATTTCAGCACCATGTCATTCAGCTGGCTGCTGAGTCCTGGCCACCATACCGTCTGTTTGGCCCGGCCCCTGCACTTTGTCACCCCCAGGTGTCCCTCATGTAGTCTCTGCAGCACATCACCTTGTAAGGCTGTTGGGATGACGAGTCTCGTGCCCCGCAGCAGCAGCCCATCGTGCACAGTCAGCACTGCTCTATCAGCCCAGTAATGTCTCAGCACTCCCTGCAGTTGGCTTTTGTCGGGCCACCCGTCTGTGCAGTACTCCATCAGTGCAGAGCATGTGCTGTCTGCCTTCAGGTGCTCACGTAGGCTGCTCAGATAATCTCCACTGACAGGAATGTTGCTGATGACAGAGTCTACATAGATGTTGGTGTCCTCTAATAGGCTTATGTCTGTGTGTGCTCTTGCGGCTCTCAGAGGAGCACGAGATAAGGTGTCGGCTGTCCACAGGCTTTTGCCAGGGACATGATTGACTGTATAGTTGTACCTCATGAGTCTCATCCTAAATCTTTGGATTCTTGGTGGGAGGTCATCCAAAGCTTTCCTTCCCAGCAGACTCACCAACGGCTTATGGTCAGTTTCCAGCTCGAATGGTCTTCCCAGGATGAAACAGCTGAACCTTTCACATGCCCACGTTGCAGCCAATGCCTCCTTCTCTACTTGAGCATAGCGCTGCTCTGTTGGCGTCATTGACCTGGACGCATATGCCACAGGTGACCACATGGCATCGCTCTTCTGCAGCAGGACTGCCCCCAGGCCAAAGGAAGAAGCATCAGCAGAGATCTTTAAAGCACTGTTTGGGTTGTATAATGTGAGCACTGGTGTGGATGACAGCTCTGTTTTTAACTGATCAAAGGCGGCCTGCTGCTCTGTCCCCCAGTACCAGTGGTTCTTCTTGGACAGCAGGTCTCGTAGCACTTTGTCTTTTTCAGCCAGGTTAGGCAAGAAGCGGCCCAGCTGATTGACCATGCCCAGAAAACTCCTGAGTTCGCTGACATTTTTGGGTGCATCCATCTCTTGTACTGCTCTCGTCTTCTCTGGATCTGGCTTCACTCCATCTGCTGAAATCACATGACCCAGGAATCTGACTGTGTGGCGTGTGAGCTCACATTTGTCCATGTTGAGCGTAATGCCGGCCTTTTGTGCCTTCTTTAGCACCGCATGTAGCCGCACATCATGCTCCTCCTGCGTCTGTCCCCAGACCAGGATGTCGTCCATGTGACACAGTACCCCCTCCAGGCCACCGGTCACTTCTGTCACCATCATCCTTTGAAAGTGCTCGGGGGCTGATGCTATGCCAAAGGGTAGACGGTTAAAATAGTAGCGCCCATAAGGCGTGATGAAGGTGGTGTATTTGGCAGACTCTTTTGTCAATGGTACTTGCCAAAAGCCCATGTTGGCATCTAATTTGCTGAAGACTGTTGCGCCAGCTAGCATGCCCAGAGTGTGCTCGACAGAAGGCAGGATAAACTTTTCTCTGCATACTGATTCATTCATCATTGTGAAATCCACACAAATGCGAACATCACCTGCTTTTTTCGGCACCACCACCATCCCGGCACACCAATCAGTCGGCTCCTCAATCTTGGTGATTACGCCCATCTTCTCCATACGGTCTATCTCCTCCTTCACTTTTCCCATAAGCGGCAGAGGGACTCTGCGTGGTGTGTGGAGAGAGAAGGGCACAGCCTCTGGCTTTAATTTAATTGAGTATGGCCTCAGAACAAGACCCAAGCCGCTACACAGCTTCGGATATTGTTGTTTCATTGATTCCATGGTGATGCTGTCAACCCTGCACACAAGCTGAAGCTGTTCTATGGCAGGCCTTCCCAACAGTGCAGTGTGCAGGTCTTTTACTACATAAATGTTCTCTATGGCTGTCTTTTTGCCTCTGCGCAGTGTTTCTCTGGCTACACCTAGGACAGAGAGTGCATTGCCCCCTGGCCCAAACAACGGGCGTGTCGGCACTGCCAGGCGCTTCACATCATGCCCCCCTGTAATGTCATGGTACACCTCGGCTGGCATGGCGGTGACATCAGCACCAGTGTCTATTTTAAAGCACACTTTTTTTTGTCTCACTTGTAGCTGCACCGTCCACGGGTCTTTTCCAGCATCCACGGCTCCCAGGAAAAAGCTCTCTTCTTCCTCTGTAGTGACAGCATTCAGAGATTTTGCACTGTTTCTGCACACTTTGCCATAATGTCCCTTTTTGCCACAGTTGTGACACACAGCATCTTTAGCAGGGCATTCCCATTTTCCATGCGAGGGCATTTTTCCACATCTATAACAGGCCTTTGAACCTGGCTGTGGCCGTATATTAAGTTTATTTTTGCCTGGTGTTTGTGCTTGTGGCTGAGGCTTTGAGGGAAATTTGGGTTTTCTGTAGCTTTTAGCATGCACAGCATCAACATTTGAGCACTTGCTAGCACCGCCATTTTCTCCTCTTAAGTCAGACCGCTGTCGTCTAACTTCTTCAGACTGCCTTGTCTTTGTTATCGCAGTTCCAAGGGTTAGGTCTCTGTCTAGCTGTAGCTTTTCTGACAATGAGACGTTTCTCAGCCCGACCACTAACCTGTCGCGGATCAGCTCGTTCTGTAACTGTCCATAGTTGCAGTGTTCAGCTAATCCGTATAGAGCAGTGATGAAGGAATCCACCGTTTCTTCTGGCAGTTGCACACGCTGATTGAACTTGGCTCTTTCGTAGATTACATTCTTTTTAGGCACAAAAAATGCATCAAAGCCAGCCTTAACATCCGTGTACACCTTCCTCTCATCTGCAGTTAGCGTTAGCCCCTTTAGCACATCTTCGGCTTCATCACCCATGCAGTACACTAACGTGTTCACCTGGTTTTCTTCCGACGTTGCGTTTAAGTTGCTTGCAAGCCGAAAGCGGTCGAATCTCCTGATCCAACGCTCCCATTCTTGAGGCTTGGTAAAATCGAATGGCTCTGGAGGTTGTATTGTGAACGTAGCAGTTGGTGTAGGTTGCGCCATATCTGCCAGCTCATCTCACCTTTCTCCGCCAAAACGATACACTTTCCTCTTCTTCTTTTTTTTTTTTTCGCTTACAAGTATCCCGTTTCTGACACCTTATCGAATTATTCTTATAATGAGGCTCGTACAACGACGTAATCGGAGTCTGTCTTTATTTAGCAACTCACTACAGCAGCTGCCTCGTGCTGCATCCCCGGGCCCTGCTGCTAGGCCTCTCCCCGGTTACGCCCACAGCCCCACCTTCAGGCCGGATGCCGTCACTGCAGCCTGACCACTGGCAGCAGAATAAAGGCATTCCTTTATTATTCCATAATACCACACCAAGGACCCGTAAGTGGGACAGGGGCTTAAGCTTTCAGCACCAAATCAGTTTCCATAAGCAGGTCTGCATCTCCTGTGAACTGGAACTTGTGTAGTTTATGTGGCTAAGAATGTCACAGTTAAATAGTACATCTTGTTTTCATTTACACATAGCAAAGAGGTGAACTATACCACCATAATTATTCTTTCTCGGTGTGAAAGCATTACCGTGACTGACCACACACTGACCACACACTAGTATGCAAACTTAAAGCACACAGTATTGGGGGTTCAGTATTGATGTGGATAGAGAACTGGCTGGCAGACAGGAAGCAAAGAGTAGGAGTAAACGGGTCCTTTTCAGAATGGCAGGCAGTGACTAGTGGGGTACCGCAAGGCTCAGTGCTGGGACCCCAGCTATTTACAATATATATTAATGATCTGGATGAGGGAATTGAATGCAACATCTCCAAGTTTGCGGATGACATGAAGCTGGGGGGCAGTGTTAGCTGTGAGGAGGATGCTAGGAGGCTGCAAGGTGACTTGGATAGGTTGGGTGAGTGGGCAAATGCATGGCAGATGCAGTATAATGTGGATAAATGTGAGGTTATCCACTTTGGTGGCAAAAACAGGAAAGTAGACTATTATCTGAATGGTGGCCGATTAGGAACGGGGAGATGCAATGAGACCTGGGTGTCATGGTACACCAGTCATTGAAAGTAGGCATGCAGGTGCAGCAGGCAGTGAAGAAAACAAATGGTATGTTAACATTCATAGCAAAACGATTTGAGTATAAGAGCAGGGAGGTTCTACTGCAGTTGTACAAGGTCTTGGTGAGACCACACCTGGAGTATTGCGTACAGTTTTGGTCTCCTAATCTGAGGAAAGACATTCTTGCCATAGAGGGAGTACAGAGAAGGTTCACCAGACTGATTCCTGGGATGGCAGGACTTTCATATGAAGAAAGACTGGATAGACTCGGCTTGTACACGCTAGAATTTAGAAGATTGAGGGGGGATCTTATAGAAACTTACAAAATTCTTAAGGGGTTGGACAGGCTAGATGCAGGAAGATTGTTCCCGATGTTGGGGAAGTCCAGGACAAGGGGTCACAGTTTAAGGATAAGAGGGAAGTCTTTTAGGACCAAGATGAGAAAATCATTTTTCACACAGAGAGTGGTGAATCTGTGGAATTCTCTGCCACAGAAGGTAGTTGAGGCCAGTTCATTGGCTATATTTATGAGGGAGTTAGATGTGGCCCTTGTGGCTAAAGGGATCAGAGGGTATGGAGAGAAGGCAGGGATGGGATACTGAGTTGGATGATCAGCCATGATCATATCGAATGGCGGTGCAGGCTCGAAGGGCCGAATGGCCTTGTCCTGCACCTATTTTCTATGTTTCTATGTTACACTACAAGTTTATTGATCTTAAATTTCTGTAAAGCAAAAGCCGCAGACAAAGCTGTTTGGTAATTAACTATCAAAGGGGCATTTCTGAGCTGAAGTATTTTCAGTAATTTTTATTTTTCCGAGCTTAATCATGGAGTGAAGTGCATGGAAACAAATGCTTTAGCCCACCAAATCCATGCTGACCATCAAGCACCCAATTACACTAATCCCTGGATGTAGTGTAGTGTTGGAAGGCCTCTCAACCTTCATCCACCCATACACATGTAATCCACAGTGGCAAATCAACCCAGCAAACCAACCATCTCTTGCAGCCCGAGGGATCTTTGGATGCAGGGCTGCCAATGCTGCAAATCATAGAGTGGGATATTTGAAATTGCAGTGAATGAAGCATAATTTCTAGTGACTGTTACCAACAACATGTGCACATCTAGTTTTGCAGACCTATTTCAGCTTGATGGCTGGATTATTAAAATAATGACTCAAGATATAACCTTACATTCTCTGACATTTGCTGGATTGAAATTGTGACAGATTTTCCTCTATTTTCAGCTTCATCTATCCATTGTTAAAATGACAATGGCGGGTAATAACATGCATGTTTGGAGGCTGTAATTGTCATTTAAATGTTAAACCACCATGATCAATATGTTTGTAGTGGGCGTGTGAGCTTGGCAGATGTCTTCACTGACAATACCTGTGTGTGCAATACACATAACAATGGGAAGACACACGAGAAATGACAGGAAGACCCCATTAATAATAATGAATCTGACAGTGTGAAACTGCTGAACAAGACTTGTGCTGCTCCATAAACATGAGCCTCCTTTCTCTCCTGGTGCTTTATATGCACCACACAGCAAATGTAATATAACTTGTAAGTTCTATCTAAGCACACATTACTGGAGAAACTTTTTAATTGGGCACCATAAATTTATGCAGAATTTAAAGTATCTATGGAGATACACGAACCTGCAGATGCTGGAATCTTGAACAAAAAAATAAGTGCTGGAGGAACCCAGTGGGTCAGGCTGCATCTGTAGAAGGAATGGGCATATGACGTTTTGGGTTGGGACCCTTCTTCAGATCAATTGGAGTAGGGGGAGAAGAGGTGGGGCAGGAAAAAGCCAGGTAAGTGATAGCTTTATATAGGTGAGGGGGTGGGAGTGACTGGCAGATGGGTGGAATAATTGACAAAGGTTATATCTGTATAAGAGTCAATAGACAATAGGTGCAGGAGTAGGCCCTTCGAGCCAGCACCACCATTCAATGTGATGATGGCTGATCATCCCCAATCAGTACCCCGTTTCTGCCTTCTCCCCATATCCCCTGACTCCGCTATTTTTAAGAGCCCTATCTAGCTCTCACTTGAAAGCATCCAGAGAACCTGCCTCTGAGGCAGAGAATTCCACAGACTCACCACTCTCTGTGAGAAAAAGTGTTTCCTCGTCTCCGTTCTAAATGGCTTACTCATTATTCTTAAACTGGCTCCTGGTTCTGGACTCCCCCAACATCGGGATCATGTTTCCTGCCTCTAGCGTGTCCAAGCCCTTAACAATCTTATATGTTTCAATGAGATTTCCTCTCATCCTTCTAAACTCCAGTGTACAGAGAGTCAAAACGGTGTCAGATGAAGGAAAGAAGGGGGGGGCGGGGGGGATGAAATGTAAAATAAGGAGGGATGTGGGTGGAAGAAGTGGGAGAGAAAAGAGAGGGGGGAATAAAAGGAAACTGTGAGATTCTGGGATGGGAGATGAGCATTCAAAATAGTGGAAAGGACCAGGGTAATTTGGGAGGTGAGAGAAATGTGTACGCACCAGTGAGGGGAAGGGGTATGGGGAAGGAGGGGGACGAGGTTGTTACTTGAAATTGGAGAATTTGATGTTCATGCCATTGGGTTGTAAGCTACCCAAGTGGAGTATGAGATGCTGTTCTTCCAGCTCTCATGTGGCCTCACTTTGGCAATGGAGGAGGCCAAGGCTTCATGACTGCCTAAGATGCCATGCAGTTGCATGACACGCCCAAATGAAGTGTCCCAAATCGAAACATTGTCTGTCCATTCCCTTCACAGATGCTGTTGACCCACTGAGTTCGTCCGGCACTTTGTTTATTTTTTATTTTTGAAGGGTCAATGCTCAGTTGTTGATACATTTTTTTGATATCACTCATCTGGATGAGGGAGATTTCCCCAGACAAGATTTAAAGTATACAACATGAGGATATTAATGTTAAAATACTAAATGAAAACACTGGATTATTACAATGGATTTGACAGTATGTGTGTGGGGAAAAAAATAGGGTCGAGCTTTCAAGTCAATGATCTATCATCCAAATATTGATACAGGTATTTTCTTCAAGAAACTTAGTAGATCGTATCATTTTCCAAAAGAATGTAGTTCTTCGATTTTCAGCAAATTCTTCATTGCAGCCTCTTTGTCCCTTATCTGAGATGCAAAACTATTGAATAATTTACAACTTTATTTTTTAATTGTGATTATGCAGAAACAAAATTAACTGCTAAATATCCATATTCTTGATTTTGCAGTTGGAGAGGATCCTGTTATAAGTGTCAGTGAAATATTCACTACTTTATTGAAAAAAGCGCAACAGGTAGGAACATTTTTTTGAATGATGCAAGTTCACAGTAAATGTATGCAAAGTAATTCACGAAGTGTATCCATACCAAAAGAATTCTTCCCGTGTGCACGATGTTGCAGAAGACGATCAAAGAAAATGTTAAAGAAATGTAAATGCTGGAAAACTGTAATGAAAATTGAAAATACAGGAAACACTCAGAGTCAAGTCAAGAGTATTTTATTGTCACATGTCCCAAAACTGAGAATAGGGTGACACGGTGGCGCAGTGGTAGAGTTGCTGCCTTGCAGTGCCAGAGACCCGGGTTTGATCCGAACTATGGCCGCGGTCTGTACGGTGTTTGTATGTTCTCCTGCATGGGTTTTTTTGGGGGAGTCCCAGTTTCCTTCCACACTCTAAAGACGTACAGGTTTGTAGGCTAATTGGCTTTGTAAAATTGTAAATCACAGCCTGTGTAGGATAATGTTAGTGTGCAGGGATCACTGGTTAACACGGACTCAGTGGGCCAAAGGCCCTGTTTCCGTGCTGTATCTAAAAAAATATAAACAAACAATAATAGTGAGAAGTCAAAAATAATGCCCCCAAGTCTATGTCGTTTGGAGCTTATTTGGAGGTTGTAGTGTTTTACTAGCCTGAAGATTGCCAGGAAGAAGCTGCTCCTGAACCTGGATGTTACAGTATTTAGGCTCTTTTACCACCATCCCGATGGCAGGAGTGAAATGAGAGTGTTGCCAGGGTGGTGTGAGTCTGATGATCAGGGGCGGATCTACTATGAAACAAATGAAGCTTAAGCTTCAGGCCCCTAATCCCGGTGGGGCCCCAGAAGCAACTTCAGTCCATATATACTTCCGATTTATTTGTTTTCTTAGAAATGAATCTGATTTTTCACCTCAACTAAACCCCTCGCCTCGATTAAACTTCACCTCACACTTAAACCTCAACTCACTAAACTTCGCCTCGACTAAACCTTCCACCTCGCATAATCCCCGTCTCGACTAATCGCCGCCTCTCTCCCGCTCCTTTCTCTCAGAAAGCTTGAGAGTCGCTTTCAATTTATTGAAAATGCAGGAGCTTCAGGGGGCAAAACCCCCTGAACCCCCACCGAGGCACTGCCTCTGGACCCCACCGGGGGCCTAGCCAGCCTCCTGGACCCCCAGCCAATATATCCTACTTTTTTTCTGGATGTGAATATCATGCTTAGTCCACATTGCTTAAAAATGTTGGGTCTACTGTATGAGAAGAGGTTTAAAAAAAAAATATATATATATATATATATATATATATATATATATATATTAGTAAAAGTCTGATCTTGACCGCTTTTGGCTCGCTATTGTGTGATTTCCAAGAGAACGGCGCCACCTACGGCCGGCATTTTTGGCCACCTCGCTCAGAGCCCCGCTCCGCCTTCCTGGACTAGAGGATTTTTCCCATCGATGAAAAATCAGAGAGATATTAATGTTTTTAAATAATCTGCCATTCTCTCTGCTGCCCCTGCTGGAGGGAGGGGGAGGGACTATAAAACCAGGAAGTGGTGTGCCTCACTAAGTCTCTGCAAGATGGAGGAAGCCAAAGGGTCACGTCTCTCTGAGCTCTGAATAACACTGAACACATGTCTACTCAACTGTGAGTGCCCTTAATGTGGTTTGAAAATGAAAATATGGTTGGGTTGAAGTAAAAAGGCACTACTGCAAATGGTGGTTTGGGTGCTTTGGCTTGAAGTTAAAAGGCACTACTGCAAATGGTGGTTTGGGTGCTTTGGGTAACTTCCTGTTTGCACTCTATATTGATTTTAGATAAAACGCTACCACTTACGGCTGTGATTTTTGGCCATCTTACTCGGTCCACCTCCGCTCAGCAGGTGCAGAGGATTCTTCCCATCAATGAAAAATAGAAGCGTTATTAGTGTTTAAAAAATGTCGAGGATCTCTCTCCTGTCAATCACGCCATGAAGGCCACACCTTTTTCCAGGGGGAGGGGTTATAAAACCCGGAAGTGTGTGTGTGGCTCACTCTGCATGATGGGGGAGGGAGAGGTCACGGCTCTGTCTGAGCTGTGAATCAACTGAATACACTGAATGTCTACTGAACTGTGAGTTTGGTGTTTTGTGTGGTTTTATGGTGGTTTCACCCTGCTTGAAGTGGTATGAAGCTGCATTTGAATTTGGTGGCCTTGCACCCTGCTTGAAATGGTATGAAACTGCACTTGAATTTGGTGGCCTTGCACCCTGCTTGAAGTGGGATGAAACTGCTCTTGAATTAGGTGGCCTTGCACCCTGCTTGAAGTGGTTGGAAACTGCACTTGAATTCTGTGGCCTTGCACCCTGCTTGAAGTGGTAGGAAACTGCACTTGAATTCAGTGGCCTTGCACCCTGCTTGAAATGGTAGGAAAGTGCACTTGAATTTGGTGGCCTTGCACCCTGCTTGAAATGGTAGGAAAATGGATTTGAATTTGGTGGCCTTGCACGCTGCTTGAAATGGAATTTCAAGGAATAGCCAGCCATGAGTCAACTGCCAGCCCACCAGCCGTGAGTGAGCTGCCAGCACATCGTGTCTGACGAATCTTATAGAATTTTTCGAGGATGTAACTAGTAGAGTGGATAGGGGAGAACCAGTGGATGTGTTGTATCTGAACTTTCAGAAGGCTTTCGACAAGGTACCACATAAGAGATTAGGATACAAACTTAAATCACATGGTATTGGGGGTTCAGTATTGATGTGGATAGAGAACTGGCTGGCAAACGGGAAGCAAAGAGTAGGAGTAAACGGGTCCTTTTCACAATGGCAGGCAGTGACTAGTGGGGTACCGCAAGGCTCAGTGCTGGGACCCCAGCTATTTACAATTTATATTAATGATCTGGACGAGGGAATTGAAAGCAACATCTCCAAGTTTGCGGATGACACTAAGCTGGGGGGCAGTGTTGGCTGTGAGGAGGATGCTAGGAGACTGCAAGGTGACTTGGATAGGCTGGGTGAGTGGCCAAATGTTTGGCAGATGCAGTATAATGTGGATAAATGTGAGGTTATTTGCCACTTTGGTGGCAAAAACGGGAAGGCAGACTATTATCTAAATGGTGGCCGATTAGGAAATGGGGAGATGCAGCGAGACCTGGGTGTCATGGTACACCAGTCATTGAAAGTAGGCATGCAGGTGCAGCAGGCAGTGAAGAAAGCGAATGGTATGTTGACCTTCATAGCAAGAGGATTTGAGTATAGGAGCAGGGAGGTTCTACTGCAGTTGTACAGGGTCTTGGTGAGACCACACCTGGAGTATTGCGTACAGTTTTAGTCTCCAAATCTGAGGAAGGACATTATAGCCATAGAGGGAGTGCAGAGAAGGTTCACCAGACGGATTCCTGGGATGTCAGGACTTTCATATGAAGAAAGACTGGATAGACTTGGCTTATACTCGCTAGAATTTAGAAGATTGAGAGGGGATCTTATAGAAACGTACAAAATTCTTATGGGGTTGGACAGGCTAGATGCAGGAAGATTGTTCCCGATGTTGGGGAAGTCCAGGACAAGGGGTCACAGCTTAAGGATAAGGGGGAAATCCTTTAAGACCGAGATGAGGAAAAACCTTTTCACACAGAGAGTGGTGAATCTCTGGAACTCTCTGCCACAGAGGGTAGTTGAGGCCAGTTCATTATCTATATTTAAGAGGGAGTTAGATGTGGCCCTTGTGGCTAAGGGGATCGGGGGTATGGAGAGAAGGCAGGTACGGGATACTGAGTTGGATGATCAGCTATGATCATATTGAATGGCGGTGCAGGCTCGAAGGGCCGAATGGCCTACTCCTGCACCTATTTTCTATGTATCTATGTATCTATCAGGCTTGAGGGACTGAGCTGCCACCCCAAGAACCCATACCAGCACTCCAGAAAGCCCCCTCACTGGCCACCAATATTGGAATTGGTGGAATATTGCGTTGGGGGACCAGCCCTCCTGTGTGAACATGGGATCCAACGGGTCCCACTTCGTCTAGTTAATAATATAGTGTAATTCAATACAAAATAATAGTTAAAGTAAAAATTTAAAGGTTATTAAAGTATCATGTAGGCTAGCTGTAAACGAAAAAAACTTTCAAATTAAGGATGTTTCATTCTAAATATATTTAATATAAAATAATTATAAATAATTGAAAACACTATTAACATTTATGACAGAAATTAAAATTTGTGTTGATCTGTCGTGGAACAATCCCATTGAAGAAGATAACAGTGGTTATCCAGACCTCGTTGCTCGTTACGAAGGGGCCCCCATAACAGTTCAAGCTTCAGAGCCCCAAAAATGTAGGTCCGCCACTGCTGATGATGACTCCTTTTTTTTAAGGCAGCGACTGTTATAAATCCCTTCAATGGTATGGAGGTTAGTACCCGTGATGGACTAGGTAGCGTTCACCACTTTTTGCAATCTTCTTTATACCTGGGCTTTCAGGTTGCTGACAAAGGCAGTAATGCAATCAGTCAATATGCTTCTATTGCACACCTGTAGATGTTCAAGCGAGTATTTGTTGACATACTGAATCTCCTCAATCTTCCCAGGATGTAGAAGTGTTGATCGGCTTCCTTATGATTGTATCAATGTGCTGGGTCAGGCACAGATCTTTAGAGATGTGCACGCCCAGGAATTTTAAGCTTTCGACTACACCACCGTCCTGTCGATAAATACAGATTTAGAGATCATCATCCTTCCTCTTCCAAAGTCCACAATTAGTTCCTTGGTCTTACTGATGTTGAAAGCAAGGTTGTTGTTCTGGCACCATTTCGTCAGTCGATTTATCTCTCTCCTATACTCTGACCCATCATCCTCTCTAATATGTCCAACAACAGTGGTGTGGTTGGCGAACTTGAAGATGGAATTGGAACTGTGCCTGGCTACACAATCGTGAATATAGAGTGAATTGAGCAGGGGGCTGAGCATGCAGCCTTGAGGTGCACTGGTGCTGATGGTTATTGAGGAGGATATGTTGTTGCCAGTGAAGAGGACATGTTACATATTTGATTAATTTTTTGATGCATTTTCCATGTAAAATGGATGGAGGGGTCTGTAATGAGAGATCAGTATTAGTTGAACGTATTTGGGCAATTGCAACCCCTGTTAATGCCAGGAATCTCTTGGACTGGTGGGTAGCACTGTAGAATACAAGGATAATGGGTGTTCCAAGAGGATGAATTGGGAGGAAAACTGTATAGTGTGAATTGAGCAGGATAACATGAGATGAGTGCATAAAAGAAAGATATGGGTTCATTATCCTTGGAAGGGAAGAGCTGATGGGGGCCCTCAGAGATATGCAAAATTAGTAGTCATAGACACGGTAGACAATAGACAATAGGTGCAGGAGTAGGCCATTCGGCCCTTCGAGCCAGCACGGCCATTCAATATGATCATGGCTGATCGTCCACAATCAGTACCCCATTCCTGCCTTCTCCCCATATCCCCTGACTCTGCTATCTTTAAGAGCTCTATCTAACTCTATCTTGAAAGCATCTAGAGAATTGGCCTCCACTGCCTTCTGAGGCAGAGAATTCCGCAAATTTACAACTATGGGTGAAAAGGTTTTTCCTCATCTCCTTTCTAAATGGCCTCCCCTAATTCTTGAACTATGGCCCCTGGTTCTGGATTCCCCCAACATCAGGAATAGAGGTTTCCTGCCTTTCGCGTGTCCAATACCTTAATAATCTTGTATGTTTCAATAAGATGCCCTCTCGTCCTTCTAAATTCCAGATTATACGAGCAAGCCGCTCCATTCTATCAATATATGACAGTCCCGCCATCCCGGGAATTAACCTTGTGAACCTACGCTGCACTCCATCAATAGCAAGAATGTCCTTCCTCCAATTTGGAGACCAAAACTGCACACAATACTCCAGGTGTGGCCTCACTTGGGCCCTGTACAACTGCAGAAGGACCTATTTGCTCCTATACTCAACTCCTCTTGTTATGAAGGCCAACATGCCATTAGCTTTCTTCAGTGCCTGCTGTACATACATGCTTACTTTCAGTGACTGATGAACAAGGACCCCCAGATCTCATTGTACTTCCCCTTTTCCCAACTTGACACCATTCAGATAATAAACTGCCTTTCTGTTCTTGCCACCAAAGTGAATAACCTCACATTTATCCACATTAAACTGCATCTGCCCACTCACCCAACCTGTCCGTCACCCTGCATCCTCAAAGCATCCTCCTCACAGTTCACACTGCCACCCAGCTTTGTGTCATCTGCAAATTTGCTAATGTTACTTTTAATCCATTCATCTAAATCATTGGTGTATATTGTAAATAGCTGCGGTCCCAGCACCGAGCCTTGCGGTACCCCACTAGTCACTGCCTGCCATTGGCGCAATGGGCTAAGTGTTCGGCTGGCAACCGGAAGGTAGCCGGTTCGAATCCCGCTTGGAGTGCATACTGTCGTTGTGTCCTTGGGCAAGACACTTCACCCACCTTTGCCTGCGTGTGAATGTGTGTGAGTGATTGGTGGTGGTCGGAGGGGCCGTAGGCGCAGATTAGCAGCCACGCTTCCGTCAGTCTGCCCCAGGGCAGCTGTGGCTACAGAAGTAGCTCACCACCACCAAGTGTGACTGAGGAGTGAATGAATAATGCGATGTAAAGCGCCTTGGGTATTAGAAAGGCGCTATATAAATCCAATCCATTATTATTATTATTATTATTCTGAAAGGGACCTGTTAATCCCTACTCTTTGTAAATGCTAGAAAGGTTTTCATTGTATTAGGCACCTAAAATTGGAGGGCATAATTTAGAGTAAGAGAATTAGAAAGGAGTGCAGGAAGGTTTCTTAGAGAGCTGTTGGAATCTGGAACATTCTGATGAATGCGTGTTGAGGCAGGTACCTTCATAATACTAAGGAAGTATGTGGGTGAGCTCTTGAATCACCAAGGAACAGAAGGCTATGCTTTAGAGCTAAATTTAGGAGTAATTACATTAGATTAGATTTATATATTGTAAAAAAAGTGGTCAACTCACTGATTTGATGCAAGAAATTAGTGTGGAAAATTGGAAGAAACCATTTTCGCTCTGGAGGAATCGAGAACAAGGTGGCCATGACATTAAAATAAGGCCTTGGGTGCTGTCAAGAAGTACTAGGTCACACAAACGATAGTATGGACCTAGGATACCTGCTCTCTCCATGCTTTCCCCCCCACTTCCTGTCCTCAACACCACATACAAGCTGAAAGTTTTGGAACTGAGATCGATGAATTTTTCTAGGTATGCACATTACTGGTTCCAGGAATGTTATGGTGGTAGGACTGTTAATTAGCGTTGGATAAGCTGTGATCAGTTTGCCTGGGAACACGGGTTTGAACATACATGCCAGCTTTTTGTGCTGTTTAAATAAAGAGCAATCATGATGAGCATTCTCTATGCTGAGGGTGGTACACTCTACCTCAGAGGGCTGTGGGGGCTCAATCATGAGAAATATTTAAAGTGGGGTAGATAGATTTTTGAAAGTTACAGTGGCTTGCAAAAGTATTCATACCCCTTAAACTTTTCCACATTTTTTCACGTTACAACCACAAACGTAAATATATTTTATTGGGATTTTATGTGATAGACCAACACAAAGTGGCGCATAATTGTGAAGTGGAAGGAAAATGATACATGGTTTTCAAATTTTTTTGCAAATAAAAAACTGAAAAGTGTGGCGTGCAAAAGTATTCAGCCCCCTTTACTCTGATACCCCTAAATAAAATCCAGTGCAACCAATTGCCTTCAGAAGTCACCTAATTAGTAAATGGAGTCCACTTGTGTGTAATCTAATCTCAGTATAAATACAGCTGTTCTGTGAAGGCCTCAGAGGTTTGTTTGAGAACATTAGTGAACAAACAGCATCATGAAGCCCAAGGAACACACCAGACAGGTCAGGGATAAAGTTGTGGAGAAGTTTAAAGCAGGGTTAGGTTATAAAAAAATATCCCAAGCTTTGAACATCTCACGGAGCACTGTTCAATCCATCATCCGAAAATGGAAAGAGTATGGCACAACTGCAAACCTACCAAGACATGGCTGTCCACCTAAACCGACAGGCCGGGCAAGAAGAGCATTGATCAGAGAAGCAGCCAAGGTAACTCTGGAGGAGCTGCAGAGATCCACAGCTCAGGTGGGAGAATCTGTCCACAGGACAACTATTAGTCGTGCACTCCACAAATCGGGCCTTTATGGAAGAGTGGCAAGAAGAGAGCCATTGTTGAAAAAAAGCCATAAGAAGTCCCGTTTGCAGTTTGCCACAAGCCATGTGGGGGACACAGCAAACATGTGGAGGAAGGTGCTCTGGTCAGATGAGACCAAAATTGAAGTTTTTGGCCTAAATGCAAAACGCTATGTGTGGCGGAAAACTAACACTGCACATCACCCTGAACACACCATCCCCACTGTGAAACATGGTGGTGACAGCATCATGCTGTGGGGATGCTTTTCTTCAGCAGGGACAGGGAAGCTGGTCAGAGTTGATGGGAAGATGGATGGAGCCAAATACAGGGCAATCTTGGAAGAAAACCTGTTAGAGTCTGCAAAAGACTTGAGACTGGGGCGGAGGTTCACCTTCCAGCAGGACAACGACCCTAAACATACAGCCAGAGCTACAATGGAATGGTTTAGATCAAAGCATATTCATGTGTTAGAATGGCCCAGTCAAAGTCCAGACCTAAATCCAATTGAGAATCTCTGGCAAGACTTGAAAATTGCTGTTCACAGACGCTCTCCATCCAATCTGACTGAGCTTGAGCTATTTTGCAAAGAAGAATGGGCAAAAATTTCAGTCTCTAAATGTGCAAAGCTGGTAGAGACATACCCCAAAAGACGCAGCTGTAATTGCAGCGAAAGGTGGTTCTACAAAGTATTGACTCAGGGGGGCTGAATACTTTTGCACGCCACACTTTTCAGTTTTTTATTTGTAAAAAAATTTGAAAACCATGTATCATTTTCCGTCCACTTCACAATTATGCGCCACTTTGTGTTGGTCTATCACATAAAATCCCAATAAAATACATTTACGTCTGTGGTTGTAACGTGACAAAATGTGGAAAAGTTCAAGGGGTATGAAAACTTTTGCAAGCCACTGTACGTGAATTGAGAGTATGGGGAACAGGCACAGAAGAGGAGTTGAAGCTAGGGGAAGATCACCATGATATTATTGAACAGTTGATCAGACTCGAGGGGCCAAATGGTGTATGTCTGTTTTATTTTTTGTGTTCTTGTCAGGTGGAATGCAAGAAATATTGTTCGTAAGACAATTTATGAAGCATTTTGGATTATTGGATTCAATACAGTTACAATGAAGTTGTGTTTCATTAAAGGTGACTGAAATATGTTTTACTGATTTTTTTTTGCCCTTTAGTCTAGAGTGGGGATGGGGGAAAGAGATTGGCTGCTATTCTGGTGTGTAAAGAGCTTTTACTCCACATATTATAACTCTTTTTCTCTGTGTTGTAATGTGAAATGATCTGAAGAAAGTGTTATATTGTTGAAATGTAGTTTAGCTTAGAGATACAGTGCGGAGACAGGGCCTTCAGACTAACGAGCCCACACCGACCAGCGATTCCCGCACGTGCCCCTACACACTAGGGCCAATTTACATTCATACCAAGCCAATCAACATACAAACCTGTACGTCTTTGGAGCGTGGGAGGAAACCAAAGATCTCCAAGAAAACCCACACAGGTCACAGGGTGAACATACAAACTCATTACAGACAAGCACCCGTAGTCAGGATGGAACCTGGGTCACTGGTGCTGTAAGACAGTAACTCTACTGCAATGCCACCGCGCTGCCCTAGTTGCTTAGAAGGAATATGAAAACCTGTCTCTGCGCCCTTGAGACCAGGCCACTGAGCTTTTTGTAATTTTCATTGCAGGAAACATTTAAAATCCATCATCAAGTTATCGTCTTGGAGATTCTTCTTGCAGACGGAAAGAAGCTTCCAATTGACACCCATACATACGACTCAGCAGAGAGGATGCTTACGGTAAATATTATTCTTAATAAATCTGAGGATGGGAAAATAAATGTTGTACAGCTTGAAAGGGCAGGGAAGTGACTGAAATAATCTCATAGCTTCTCAGCAGCAAGCAATCCCACAAATTCCCTTGCCTGCAGTAACATCGCTGCAGTCATATAAAAGGCATCAAACAAAGAACTTTTGCTCTCCCTATGGGTTAAAAAAACATTCATTGTAATATTTCAAAGAGGAGCAAAGTTCTCACTGTCGTCTTGGCCAAAATGTATTGCTTAATCAACATTACTGACAAGGATTATCTGGTTATTATTCATGGGGCCTTGCTGGATGGAAATTGATTATCTTGTTTCTACCATTACAACAGTGACGGCACTTCCAAACTACTTAATTAACTGGAGAGCACAGTGGGAAATCCCAAGGTTATGTAAGATGCTATTTAAATATGTCTCTTTATTTGTAGTTTGTTATCATACCATATGATACATCTCCTCCAGCAACTCAGTGGGTGATCTTATTGCTTTTATTTCACTTATTACAGAGCATAATGATTTCAGTATGCAACTAAAAGGCTGTCAGCATAAAAGCAGATGCCAATGCCGTCTAGTTTTCGACAAACCAAACTGAGTTATTTTGGAGGCTGAGAATAATTGCTGGACCAGATTTGTGTGGGACTTGTTTTTAACTAAAAAGAGGAAACTTTGTGGAATGAAAATTCCCAGCTGGGTGTCATCAATGTGCTCTTCAGACTAAACAGTTGTACTGGTATGAAACGTTGTCATGAGCGTTGTGGAACTTTCACTTGTATTGCCACTTAGTCCAAGATGCACAGATTGTTGACAGGCAGGCATAATGGTCTGCACATTCTGGAACTGTAGCAAGAAGGGAGAGCTACTGGAGGAGCACAACAGGTCAGGCAGCATCTGTGGAGGGAAATGAACTAGTGGACTTTTTGGGTTGAGACCCTTCACATAGACTGAAGGTGGGGACTGGGAGTATTTAGTATAATGGGGTGGGGGGGAGAGATGGGGCAAGAGCTAGCAAGCAATAGGTGGATACAGGTGAGGAGGGGTTGATTGGCAGATAATAGCTGAGGGAGGTAATGATGTGGAAAGCAAGAGGCTGGCACTGGAGAACAAAGGCTGCAGGTGAAGTGGAACTGAATGGGGGGTGGTGGCAGATGGCAACAACAGAGAGGGGAAGTGGGAATGGATTACCCCATTCCTCCCTCTGTTGCCATCTGCCACCACCCCTCATTCATTCCCACCTTCACCTTGCTCTCTTATCACAGTCCAGAATCTGTAGCCTTTGTTCTTGACTCGTTCCCTCCGTCTTGTTATCTCCACCTAACCTTCCACGACCTG
The DNA here is from genome assembly GCA_038087875.1 of Malacoraja senta. NCBI lineage: Eukaryota > Metazoa > Chordata > Chondrichthyes > Rajiformes > Rajidae > Malacoraja > Malacoraja senta. The sequence continues at coordinate 25,826,400 of CM075977.1, read as the reverse complement.
ATTGACGACCTCAATGACCTCCGACCTTTACCACCGGCCCCCCATTAACTGCCGCATCGACCTCGTCGATCGCCGCCGGGTCCATTCGTGACACCTCACCGACCCAGAGTCTTGCCGCAGTGATCCCCCCCCCCTGGCTTCAGTGCCTACTGGGTGGCGTCTGCCGCTCGCGACCTCCGGGTGGTTTGGGAGGCCGTGTGCTCCTTTCACCTGTCACGCTGCGCTTCTTTGTGCCCCTTGATGCCTCAGTGCCACTTCAAATGCTGCTCCTCAGCTTTGAGCTGTCACGTGTTAGGAATTCCCACATGTCGGGGATTCCCAAGGGTCATTGGGGATATTCACCTGGTGATCTGTGGAGGATGCTCCCAAAGAGCAGCTAACATTGGAAAATTGTGGGAAGGGATAGAAAAGGAAGAAGCACTTAAGCGTGGACTTTGGTGCAGGTTTAAACACTGCTTCATAAACAGTGATGGCTTGAATATACATTAGAATCACGCAAAATTTACATACCCTAACGTATTGCAGAACATCATTGAACACAATTCTAATGCCCATGCTATTCTTTGAATTGTTAATAAGGAGGGGGAATGGAACTAATGGGCTGAATGGCCGCTTGCTGTGTCTAAGGAACTAACTGATAACTAAGGAAGCTTCTCTTGCAAAGTCGAATTGAGAATCTTAATTCTATTAGTTCCTTAAATGGCTTTCATTTATGCACCTAATGTTCTACAGTAAAACAGTAATTATTTTTTTCTCCCAAAGATTGCAGCCCAGAAAATTGAATTGTCCAGGCAATTTTTTGAATACATTGCCTTGTATCTTGTTTGTGAAGATACTAACGGAGGATACACTGGTGAGTTCAAAATTTGTTTCACTTCGTAAAGTAGTCAGGATGCTGTCTTCATGAGAGAAGCACCAACTTAAGAGGTGAAAGGACACTCAAGATAGGTCCAAGATTTCCTGCAGGAAATTCTGCCAGGTCTACTTCTCTCTTCCCCCCCCCCTCCCCCTCCCGTTGAAGAGTGGCTTTCAATAGAAACAGACCACTCAATTAATACAATCAATGTTTCAGATGCATTGATATCTATTTGCAGTCATTACACCGCATCAGGCTTTCAAGAGTATTTTTGTATCTCTCAATTTGATCTTTTAAAGGCAGAAACTGAAATGGCAATAACTGGATTATTCAATTTACAGCAGTACATCGGCAGCAATTCATCTGATATCTCCACATTTGTGTTGATTGTCTTGCAAATTATTTCCGAGTTTAACAATGTACATCAATTTTTATCATACTGATTCAAGAACTGATATTTGAGCATGTGTAGCATGATGATGGAGAAAGTCTGGCCGAGGGTTGCATAACCTATTCTAATGCAGAACTTTCAAAAGCTCTCCCCTTGAGCTACTTCCTCTGAATATGCTGACTCATGCACATTGCACATACATTTGCCGGAATCCTTGTCTTTCCCCCCTATTTTCAAACTTCTGAAAACTGCATTTATTTTTAGCCATTTCCTTGGCTCAGTGCAATGATTCGCATTTCTGAGATGGAAGTAAATTCAAGAGCTAGAGACTTAACCACCCAACTGCGGATGACTGTTAAATGAGAGATGAGGGAGAGCTTTCGGCCAAGGCACTAAACAGTTGTTCAATGGTAGACACAAAATGTTGGAGTAACTCAGCGGGTCAGGCAGCATTCTGGACAGAAGGAATGGGTGACGTTTCGGGTCGGGACCCTTTTTCAGACTGTTATTCAATGGTACTTTATTGTCACGTGTATCTAAGTACAGTGAAATTCTTTTTTTGCATACAGCTCAGTGGCAATCCTAGTAAACATTAGGCACAATCATACCAAGTTCAAGAGTACTTAGTTTCGTAAACAAAAATACTATGTTCAGTATCTTAGTTCAAGATACATCACACTGAGTCTACACGAGTCATCACTTTTAAGGTGTCATCTTGTACTGTTCAAGTTCGAGATTTAAAAAAATGTCAATCGTCTTAACTCAGCTGCTGGCAGTAGCTCTGGGTTGGAGTTGCAGTGGTTGGCCTGGCCATGAGATATGTTGACTACCTCCGCCGCTGCAGGCCACATCCGTTTCCAGTGCTCGGCTACCTGGAGCGGTGCACAATCTACTTGAGCCCCTGGCTGCTTCAGGGCCTCCAGCGGCCCACTCCGTCTCCTCAACATCAGCCCATGAATGTGCCGTCCTTTGCCTCTGACTGCCATCAGTCAGCCTCTGTGCCCCGGAGTGTCTCCCGCAGCCAATTCAGGAAGCCTCTAAGGGCACTAGAGGTAAGCCCCCAGCCCAATTATTGGCATCGACCTTTTCATCCGTGTGCTGCTGCTGCCATCTTGGAGGGTTCACCTAATCCTAACGGCCATCCTAGGTGTATGCAAGCAATTCCATCATTCACTGGGAGATCATGATAGAGCTGCTGCCAAACACTTCAGAAACCCAGGTTCAATCCTGACTTCCCGTGGTGTCTATTTAATTTGTTCGCTCTCCCTGTGACTGCATGGGTTTAGCACAGATGCTTCAGTTTCCTCACACATGCAAAAATATGCCAGTAGGCAGGTTACTTGGATACTTTAAGTTTCCCTATTGTGCAAATGAGCAGTAGAATCTAGGAGGAATTAATGGGAATGTGGAGAAACTAAATAAGTATTGGTATTGATTTATTATCGTCAAGCACAGTAAAAAGATTGTTCTGCGTGCTAGCCAGGCAAATCTCGCCACACTCGAGTACATCAGTTAGTGCAAAAGAGAAAATAAATAAAATGCAGCATATAGTATTACAGTTACAGAGAGAGTGCAGGTAAAAACACAAGTGTAAGGTCGCAACAGAGTGGATCGGAAGATTGGGCAATTTATCCTTAGCGTATGAGAGATCTGCTCAAGAGTCTGATATGAGCAGGGATGAGGCTTGAATCAGGTGGTAAGTGGGTTTGGGTAGGGTTAGGGAAAACAGATGTTTGATAGTGGGTGTGAACTGGCTAGATGGGAGGACATGAATTCTAAGTGACTGCCTCAGCAGCTTTCCCTGTCAGGCATTTTATGCAATCCTGAGAGATATCATGAACAATACCCACAAGTGGAACTTTCTTATCTCCATAAGACTTCTGATATGTATGGTTTTCTTTCAGAACAGCACATATCAAAATCTTTTTATACTGTTCCCTCAAAGAGTGTATTTTCCTTCAAAGATGACCAGTCACTTCCAGTTGAAAATCTCTACTATGTATTGATATAGTTTCCATGCGTTTAAAAAATAAATGGTGCAATTCAACAAGCATCTACTTTGTACTGTTTGGACTGTTCCTGAAGAAATTAGAGCTTGCTTTATCAAGAAGTATATGGTGGGGTGGTACTCATACAAGTACGTCCTGCTTTTCTTCTAGACAGCTTCGAACAATGATTTTCCTATATACTTTTCAAACTGGTTCCCTGTATTGACCCCGATCCCCATTTCCATCCACACCCCCAAACTCTCCAATATCCAGATCAAGGCCCCAAAATCTCCCATCACTCCTAAAAAAAACAATTTCCTAGATATTCAAAATTATTGCTATTAAAAAAATCATTTTTTTAAATTATCAAAAAATTAAATCTTGTAAACAATTAGAAATTCAACAAAAATGGCTAATACTTATTGTCCTTGACAGTCATTACTCCTTACTGAAATATGGTGTTAATGCTCCTGTGCCTATGATAATCCAGTGCAGATCCAGTAAACAGGTTTCTCCTGAGTGTAGACTCATTGGGAATCTAATGTTAGAGTGCAGTTTGCAAAACCACTGCAATAAGTTTCAGACAAGCTTGGGATGTCCATATTCATGCAGAAATTCTCAACAGTTCCATTTATACCTCAGTTAGGTATGTTATCTTTCAATGTCCTGCATTCGTAGCATATGATCCTGTGTTTAGTGAAGTTCTGAAGAATGAGAGCTGTTTCCTTGAAAGATGCAGGATCTGAGAGGGCCTGGCTGAGCATGTGCTGAGGATGCATCCTCCAGTTGGTGTCTACAACTGTGGATGGAGCATGGTTTTGAGTTAGGAGATGGACACGCATTATGGAAACGGGCTCTATGCCCCACTGGGTCCTTGTTGACCATCAATCACTGTTCACACTAATTCTATGTCATCCCTCTTTCGCATCCAGTCCCTCCCACTCGGGGCAATTTTACAGAGGCTAAATAACCTACAAAAACCTGCATGTCTTTGTGCGAGGAAATGGGAGCACCTAGAGAAAACCGACACTGTCAAAGGATGAACGTGCAAACTCCGCACAGATAACACCCAAAGTTAGGATCAAACCCGGTTCCCTGGCATTGTGAGGCAGCAGCTCTACCAGCGCAGAGATCAGACACCTATGACTGAGATGAATAAACTTTCTTGCTCGGAGGGCTCTAAGTTGTCAAATTTTTCTACCACAGAAAAATGCAGAAGCTAAAGGGCCTGTCCCACTTGGGCATCATTTGTGCGTCATTTACGCGACATCCTAAAAATTGGTTGTCGCGATGCGCGCATGGCACGTGGTGAGGCATGGTGGCGTATGCAGTGACGTGCGGTAACGCACGGAGCCCCAGGATTTTGCAATGCTCAAAATCCTCGATCGCCACCTGCGTGACGTATCCCTTGCGCACGCTGATGTACTGATGGCGTACGCTGACGTACTGATGGCATACGTGTAGCGCGTGGTGACACATGGTTACGCAGGGTGACACACGAACATTGCCTATGCTAATTTATTATGCATCACCGTGCGTCAACGTCCGTAACCATGCGCCGCCCTAACGCGGTCGGCGTGCCATTTGCGCGTTATTTGAGCACCGCACCATGAGACCACCCGGGTATAAAGCGCACGTAGTTTTGAAAAATTTTCGCTGGGAAAATCCTTGCCATGGAGATCAAACTAAGTATGAATGACATCGCAAATGGCTCCCAAAAGAAGCAGGGCCTTAGGGGGTAGACAAAAATGCTGGAGAAACTCAGCGGGTGAGGCAGCATCTATGGAGCGAAGGAAATAGGCAACGTTTCGGGCCGAAACCCTTCTTCAGACTTGGCGCGCAACTGTCGTACTGCTAGACGATTTTCGCATGACAGTCGCACGTCAGTCACTACCAGCCTGTCGCGTAAATGACGCCGATGTGGGACAGGCCCTTTATTCATTTAGTGTGTGCAAGTACTGAGATTCAGAAGCTTTTATGATGCTAATGCAATTAAGGGATTTGAGAGTAAAAGTGTGCTTGAGGTAAAGGGCCTGTCCCACTGTACGAGGTAATTCAAGAGTTCTCCCCTGATTTGAACTTGTGTAATGTACGTAGCGGGTACGTAGCGGCTCGTACGAGTAAAACGTTTTTTTTAAATTCATCACGAGTATTTTTTAACTCGTGGACATTTTTCACAGTGTTGAAAAAACGTCACGAGTTTACCGCGTTTCCCGAGTACCTACCGTTACTCGTACGAGCCGCTACGTGACATCCACGAACTCCTAGTACCCGCTACGTACATTACACAAGCTCGAATCAGGGCAGAACTCGGGAGAACTCTTGAATTACCTCGTACAGTGGGACAGGCCCTTAAAGGACTAGTCATGGTCCTACTGAATGCAGAGCAGATTCAAAGTGTTGTAGCTTACTTCTATTTCCTCTGTTCTTGCACTTCTGCACCAAACATTCCTAAATTCTACATAAGCTTTTGTACTGTCATCACAATTAATCATAGATGAGACAGGTCATGCAAAAAGTGTAAGTTAATTACTTTGTCAAGTACTATATCCATTGTTAGCATAAGATCTTATCAGCAATGGATATTGGCCATTTGCAAGTTTAGCCTTTTCGCAAAATTCATGTTTGAAATGACTATAAAAATGTACATTTAGATGATTGCAGATCCTGTCAGCAATGTATGTTATTGTGTTGAATTGGGGAGTAACTATTCCTTAACAGCAATGCCCCATCTGTAACCAGAGAATCTAATTAACTTCACTTAAGCTGCCAGTTTGTGACCAGAAAAGTCAAGCAACTCAGTTCAAGCGGAAAGGGAAACAGTTACGATGAACCGTCTTTGACCTGAAATTTTAACTGTTTCTCTTTCTCCAGAAGCCGCCTGATCTGCTTCCACCACCATTAAAAAAAAATGTTGATATTAAGAATCTGCAGTTTATTTTATCTTTATTTAGTAACCCGGTGAATAATTCAAATTTCAAACGTATTCACTAAGTGACCTGTGTGCATTCGTACAAAACATCACTTTAAATCTTCAGTGATAACTTGGATAACATCATTAAAATCCACCTTTACCCCAGTCTCAACTCTATCTCTGTGTTTCAGCCATTTAAAATTCTGAAGCATAGAATATTTCTGTAGAGCCTGTTGTGCTTTTCTAGTTATCTGCTGTATAATATGCCACCTCTACACTATTCCTCTATTGACCTCCATTAAAACAAATTAAATGTAATTATATAAATACACATGATTTAAAAAAAAAAAACATTGACATGACTTCTTACTTCTGACTGCAAAAAGTTGTAAACACTGCCCAGTCCATCATCGGCTCTGACCTCCCTACCATCGAGGGGATCTACCACAGTCGCTGCTTCAAAAAGGCTGGCGGCATCATCAAGGACCCACACCATCCTGGCCACACACTCATCTCTCTGCTACCTTCAGGTAGAAGGTACAGGAGCTTGAAATCTGCAACATCCAGGTTCAGGAACAGCTGCTTCCCCACAGCCATCAGACTATTAAACTCAACTCAAACAAAATCTGAACTTTAATTAGCCTACTGCACTTTCTATGCTTATTTATGTGTGTATATATATATATATTCAATGGTATATGGACACACTGATCTGTTCTGTATTATTTATGCCTGCAATATTCTGTTGTGCTGAAGCAAAGCAAGAATTTCATTGTCCTATCTGGGATAAACTCTCTTGAATCTTGATATAATCTCCTCTTCTTGGACTAGTGCTGAAAAAGCTGAATACGTTTGAGTTGCCATATGTGGGTCTATGGAGTATGCAAGATGAAAACAGCAGAATAATGATCAGAAAAAGGTAGGTAAAAAAAGTGTTGATAGCAATTTCTAAAAAGGATTTTCTTTTCAATATTTTCTATTCCCATGCTTCCGAGCCATATTGTTTATCTTTGGTGTATATTCAGTAGCATAGCAGCTTTTCTGAAGTTGTTAGAATTCTGATGGTTTCTGCAATGACCATAAGACATAGAAGCAGTATTAGGCCATTCAGTCCATCGAGTCTTTTCTGCCATTCAATCATGGCTGATCTATTTTTGCCCCTCAACTCCATTTTCCTGCCTTCTCCCTGTACCATTTGATATCCTTACTAATCAAGAATCTATCACTTTATCAATGCAATCTTAAAAAATACCCGATATCTTGGCACCCACGGCTATTTGTAGCAATGAATTCCACAGATTCACCACCCTCTGGCTAAAGAAATTCCTCTGCATCTCCTTTCTAAAGGTACATCCTTTTATTCTGAGGTTATGCCCTCTGGTCCTAGACTCACCCACTAGCGGAAACATCCTCTCCACATCCACTCTATCCAGGCCTTTCACTATTCGGTAAATTTTAATGCGGTCCCCCCTCATGCTTTAAATAGCTAATCAATTGTTTTAAATGTTCTGTGTTTGTCTCGTCACATCATAAACATTGTCCTGTGTTCTTATTTTTTAACCACAAAATTGCTGAACATTCTGGTTACAGTATCGGTGTAGCTCAATATACAGTAAAACATTACTCAACGTTGTACACAAACAATGTACAGCACTTTTCTTGCTGCTGCCATCGAGCAGGAGGTGCTGAAGCCTGAAGTCCTGCAGCATCAGGTTCAGGAACAGCTACTTTCCTATAATCAGGTTATTGAACCGATCTGTAACCTTGATCCTACCTTGACATCAGAATATTACAACCACCTCTTGCACTACCATGAACTTTTCTAGTTTTTCTAATTGTATTCTACACTAATGTCTTGCTTAATTTTCAATGTCTTGGAGAATGTATGTGTAATTTATGCATAGTATGTTTTTGTGTGTTGACTGTGTTTGTGTCTGATGCTGCTGCCAGCATGATTTTCATTGTATCTGTACCTCACAGTACTTGAGCTTATGCCAATAAACTTGAATTGACTTCAACTCCATGTATCAGACACCTCAGGACTTTGATGGTGCTGGACAGTCAGGCTCCATTCTATTGCATGTGAGCTTAATGCCTCCTATTATTTAAAAAAACCTGTTGGATATGCTAATGTGGAAGAGCAGGGATATCATTAGGATGCACTTCTTATTTTCAAAATCTGTTATAAAATTTTTTGGGATTTCTTTTTCGACCTAAAAACTCAAATCAATATTTTTTCCAGAAAAAATCCTGATCTGGAATTTCCTGCTTCAAAAATGTTTTGTGGTTAATTCAATCACCTCTAGAGAGCAATGTATGTCATTGGTGGAACCATTATAGAGTAGTGTTGATCATATTAAAAATAAAAGCTATCAATTTTCTCTGGGTACATGGAACATTTTGAAATGAAACTAGGTTAAGTGATGCATACTTGCATTATTAAAGATAGACGGATCTATGTAACACCATGCCTTACTTCCAAATACATTTACTACAATGAAGTATGGTCACTGTTGCGAACTGGCTCAGCCAACATATGCACGGCGTGGTCTCCCAACAGGAATGTGATTATGGACTAGCTAACGACTAAGAAGTAAATATTGGTCAAGGCATATTGCATATTGAGAGAACCAGCCATTACAATAAGGCGGTGCCAAGGAACCTGAGAGAGGACAGACATGATCTTGGTTTCCTGTCTCGCCTGTAAGGTCGTATGTCCACAATGCAGCATTGCCTTCGCATTATTCCAGAGTTTGAGCTGCGTTTTTTTTGTGTGGTACTCGCGACATGATAGCTGAAGGAGATATGTATTATTTAACTGGTACTAAGGGGCTTTGATCTATAATAAGTCCTGCTCCATTCTCCATCATGCAAAGCAACCTCCCTTCCATTGACTCCATCTACACTTCACGCTGCCATGGCAGGGCCACGAGCATAATCAAGGATGAGTCTCACCCTGGGCACTCCCTCTTTTCAACTCTCCCATTAGGCAAGGTACAGAAGTGTGAAAATGGTTGCAAAAAATTCTTCACTGTTTTTTTAAATTCCCCCACCCTCTCCCCCACCGTCCCTATTACAATTTTCCTTTGTTTTCCCGCAGAAAGAGTTTCTCATACTTTTTGATTGGGAAAGAGGTTGGGGATGAGAATGAATTTCAGGAATGCAAAATGTCAGTGTGGGATTGGGAGAGAGGTCCGTTGAGATGTACTGCTGGGGGTTGGATATGCACAGAGTTTCAGGGGGTGGATGTGAATTTGTATTTGGCAGAGTGCAAAGATCTTTATCAATTGAATCAAGTTACCTTGTATTAATGTAATCGATTGGAACTTTCCCTCTTTTTGAGGCAAATTAAAATTCATTGTTTATTGATGTAATGAGTTAGACCTATTGAGGGGAAGATATCTTCCATGCATGTTTCCAAGAGGCTCCTATGTAGGCAGCTTTGAACGAAGGGAGAATAGAGAGCATTTGTAAAGGGAGAAAGAGCTGTTAAATTGGGCTGCTGAGCATCTGTTTTCTTAGGTTATATGTGGCCTTCTAGGTCTCCAATGTAGCAGGCAGGAAGCACATGCTCACTTCAAGATAGAAATGTGCATCCTACCATATAAGTAATGGCCTGAAAATCAGTGTGCAATGCCCGTGCCTGAGAAATTACATTAAAATTGCAAATAAATCAACAAAATCATACCCGTCTAAGGACTCCTGCTGAACGTAGTTATCTTTAGTTCTGTTCGCTGCATCCAAGAAAGGCAGATGCAGATGCAGACGAACAGGAGGATGCAGGCTGTGACAATAAAGTAAATGCTTAAAGTGTATTTATTGAAATGCGAAGCCAGGGGGAGCAGGAGTGTTCAAAGAATGCAGCTACTGTCTCAGTCACGGAGGTTGCAACACAAGGATTTTCAAATGCCTTGTTATTTCAATACCAAGAGCTGTGGGGTAAGATGTCGACGGGTGTCAGGGCCGGTATAGTGGCATTGCTTTCTGCTCCATAAATATCTGTGTCTTGGGACACGCGAGTGGTGGTGGTTGGGAATTGCAAACTTTGTGGTATACAAGACATCCTCTCTTGCATCCAGCTGCTTAGCCAGATGGATTATGTGCATCCTTGAATCCTGCTTGCAATATTCCTCTTCCAAATTTAGATGCGAAGAGATCAATGTATAAACAAATCCATTTGGCTTGGTTTGAATCGGGTTCTGATCCAACGTTGTAGGAGGAATTATATTTCTTGATGTCATTTTCAGGAATTTGTGCTATTTTCTTGTACGCTCTCAGACATCCTTCTGACATTTCCCTGAACTGGCACCAGCTCATTTGTGTCTCAGTAACCAGCACTGCGCAAGGGAGTTCAGTGTTTTCCAAGAAGTCAACTGTTTGCACCTTCCTCTAGTGCCCAGCACTGGGGTTTACTTGTGAAAATCATCGAGGGCGGGGTTCCTTCGCCATAATTCTGTTCCACACCTGCTCATCACAATTTCATCCATGATTTCTCTGCTATTCCTATTTAAAATGGTACAACCATTGATTTCTACTGGAAACTGGTGGCCATTGTCTGGAATGGCTTAATGTAAACCATAGGACACCAGTTTGACCATGAATCCCAGATCTATTGAAACTACAGCTTCAGAGCAGTTAGGGGTGTTTGGCAAGATGGCCCTTAGTAGAGCCAGGCTAAAAATGACACCACTCTCCTCAATGTGGCAGGCAGTGACATTGATCTCCATTTGCTACAGTCATTGTCCTCTTCACATCGTTGCATGGCAGTCTTGGTTTTTTTTGTTTCCCAATTGTTCCATTATTAACACTTGGATAGAAGAGGGAAGCCTAGAAATTAATTCAAAAGGGAGAAGTCTGTTAGATAGATATGGTAAGGAAAGCCATGGCATGTTTCATCGTTGGTGTAACATTTTATTACGATTGAGGTCATGAGCAGAGGGAAAAGTATGTTTAAAAACACAAAGGTCTTTCCTCTGCTTGTTCTAGTGTCCTGGGGAGGTTTGGAATGTTAAATTTCAGGGATGTGTGGAAACTGGGATTTCATGGGTTGCCACAAGCCGGGGTAGTGAAGATGTTGGGATGGATTTAGATCAAGTTCATAGATACATAGATACATAGAAAATAGGTGCAGGAGTAGGCCATTCGGCCCTTCGAGCCTGCACCGCCATTCAATATGATCATGGCTGATCATCCAACTCAGTATCCCGTACCTGCCTTCTCTCCATACCCCCTGATCCCTTTAGCCACAAGGGCCACATCTAACTCCCTCTTAAATATAGCCAATGAACTGGCCTCAACTACCCTCTGTGGCAGAGAGTTCCAGAGATTCACCACTCTCTGTGTGAAAAAGTTTTTCCTCATCTCGGTCTTAAAGGATTTCCACTTATCCTTAAGCTGTGACCCCTTGTCCTGGACTTCCCCAACATCGGGAACAATCTTCCTGCATCTAGCCTGTCCAACCCCATAAGAATTTTGTACGTTTCTATAAGATCCCCTCTCAATCTCCTAAATTCTAGCGAGTATAAGCCAAGTCTATCCAGTCTTTCTTCATATGAAAGTCCTGACATCCCAGGAATCAGTCTGGTGAACCTTCTTTGCACTCCCTCTATGGCTATAATGTCCTTCCTCAGATTTGGAGACCAAAACTGTACGCAATACTCCAGGTGTGGTCTCACCAAGACCCTGTACAACTGCAGTAGAACCTCCCTGCTCCTATACTCAAATCCTCTTGCTATGAAGGCCAACATACCATTCGCTTTCTTCACTGCCTGCTGCACCTGCATGCCTACTTTCAATGACTGGTGTACCATGACACCCAGGTCTCGCTGCATCTCCCCATTTCCTAATCGGCCACCATTTAGATAATAGTCTGCCTTCCCGTTTTTGCCACCAAAGTGGATAACCTCACATTTATCCACATTATACTGCATCTGCCAAACATTTGCCCACTCACCCAGCCTATCCAAGTCACCTTGCAGTCTCCTAGCATCCTCCTCACAGCTAACACTGCCCCCCCAGCTTAGTGTCATCCGCAAACTTGGAGATGTTGCTTTCAATTCCCTCGTCCAGATCATTAATATAAATTGTAAATAGCTGGGGTCCCAGCACTGAGCCTTGCGGTACCCCACTAGTCACTGCCTGCCATTGTGAAAAGGACCCGTTTACTCCTACTCTTTGCTTCCTGTTTGCCAGCCAGTTCTCTATCCACATCAATACTGAACCCCCAATACCGTGTGATTTAAGTTTGTATCCTAATCTCTTATGTGGTACCTTGTCGAAAGCCTTCTGAAAGTCCAGATACAACACATCCACTGGTTCTCCCCTATCCACTCTACTAGTTACATCCTCGAAAAATTCTATAAGATTCGTCAGACACGATTTACCTTTCGTAAATCCATGTTGACTTTGTCCAATGATTTCACCACTTTCCAAATGTGCTGCTATCCCATCTTTAATAACTGACTCTAGCAGTTTCCCCACTACCGATGTTAGACTAACTGGTCTGTAATTCCCCGTTTTCTCTCTCCCTCCCTTCTTAAAAAATGGGGTTACGTTTGCTACCCTCCAATCCTCAGGAACTACTCCAGAATCTAAAGAGTTTTGAAAGATTATTACTAATGCATCCACTATTTCTGGAGCTACTTCCTTAAGTACTCTGGGATGCAGCCTATCTGGCCCTGGTGATTTATCGGCCTTTAATCCATTCAATTTACCCAACACCACTTCCCGACTAACCTGGATTTCACTCAGTTCCTCCATCTCCTTTGACCCGCGGCCCCCTGCTATTTCCGGCAGATTATTTATGTCTTCCTTAGTGAAGACGGAACCAAAGTAGTTATTCAATTGGTCCGCCATATCCTTGTTCCCCATGATCAATTCACCTGTTTCTGACTGCAAGGGACCTACATTTGTTTTAACTAATCTCTTTCTCTTCACATATCTATAAAAACTTTTGCAGTCAGTTTTTATGTTCCCTGCCAGTTTCCTTTCATAATCTATTTTCCCTTTCCTAATTAAGCCCTTTGTCCTCCTCTGCTGGTCTCTGAATATCTCCCAGTCCTCTGGTATGCTGCTTTCTCTGGCTAATTTGTACGCATCATCTTTTGCTTTGATACTATCCCTGATTTCCCTTGCTATCCACGGATGCACTACCTTCCCTGATTTATTCTTCATGAAGAGGGATCTGCAGGAAAGAGTACATTTTAACTCAAAGGGTATCCGCCTGTATCTCTTTCAAAATTCCAGTCCCCATGTCAAAGGTTGTCAAAGCAGGCCACCTATTCCCATACAAATGGACCTCTTAGTGAAAGATGCATGCATTCCATGGTGTATTAATGTGTGACTGGGTGTCCCAGAAGTACATTCCATAATGTAAACATCATTGTAGAAACAAGGAACTGAAGGTGCTGGTTAATACACAAAAGGGCACGAAGTGCTGGAGTAACTCAGCTGGTCAGGAGACTGTAGACAAGTAACATTTTGGGTCGCAAACCTAAAAAGGTCACCTGTCCATGTTCTCCATAGATATTGACTGACCTGCTGAGTTACCCCAGCACTTTGTCCTTTCTAGACATCATTGTACATGTCTGGGTGTCACTGAAGTGTTGAAGTGTTGTGCACACGGAAGACCAAAAGTAAAATTGTGAACTGCATTCAGAGCACGATCTGTTTGCCAATAAAATGTTACTTCATAACAAGACTTAGGAGGAATTCTCAGTTGAAGTTAGTCAGGAATTGTGGGCCTCCACCAAATATCATTCCATGTTTTCACAGTTATTTATCAGCTTCTCCTCCTCCCCCTCAGTAATAATTTCCCTGTGTCAGTAATATTTGCCAGCCTCAAGGAAATATCTCTCAATTATTGTTTGAATGAACAAGGTGTTTTGACAGAGAGTTGATAAGAAAACTCCTCCTGGAGGCCCCAGTGATCAACCCCTTTTCAGTGCCCTAAATTGTTTATCTGTGATCCCAGATCTACCAATGTGGTTTACACTTGATTGCACTGAAACTCGATGGTTTGCTTGGCCAATAAGGATGGACAATAAATGTTGACCTTGCCAACAAAATTGACGCACAAACAGTTTTTGAAAAGTCAAGTGAATTTAAACCATGAAGCTGCCTCAAATGTCATTAAAGGTCCACTCATTCTCTATTGCCTTTCAGGGAAGGAACACGCTGCCATCTTTAACCTGTCTTTATTGCAAGTAGCTCCAGATAAAGAAATATGGATGTTGCTTAATTCCCTTTTAAATAGTAAGCCAATGAATTCAGGGGAAATCAGGGTTGGGTAGATCATGCTGGCCTTTCCAGCAGAATCCACATTCTTGAATGAATAATCTAGATTGCGTCATGTGACAGTACAGTTTATCAGTCTTGTATTAATCCCCGAAGACAGACACAAAGCTGGAGTAACTCAGCGGGACAGACAGCATCTCTGCAGAGAAGGAATGGGTGATGTTTTGGGTCGAGACTCTTCAGATTAATTCCCTGCAGCAAATTACTGTCTTTATGTCGACCCTACTACAAATCTTTCACAAATTTGGCTGTTCCTCAGCCTTTGGAGAGAACTATTGGTAAAAATTGCACCAGTGGGCAAAGTGAACTCAATGAGAAGGAAATATAATTGATTCTGTGACTAGTCCAAGAAGAAGTGGAACCAGATACTTCCCTTTTCCCTTGGGGCTACCAATGTGGCTGACCACTCTGAATTGAATTGAATTAGACTTTATTAATCCCTTTATTCAGGGGAAATTCAGATGTCCTTGCAGCACACTAATAAAATACAACATAGTATTAAAAAGAAGTTCAACACCAAAACATCCCCCCACAGTGGTTCCCACTGTGGGGGAAGGCACAAAGTCCAGTCCCCATCCTCTTGTCCACCCAGAGTCGGGCCCACTGAGGCCTCCACAGTCGCCGCCACGGTGCCCGATGTTCTCGCCGGGTGATGGTACTCCGGCATCGGGAGAACCCCCAGCGGCTTGGGGTACCAGGAACGACCACCTTCCCACCGAAGACCGCGGCTTCCAAGCCCACAGACCGCGCCGGACGGAGCTCCACACACTGGCAATCTCAGCAAGAGATCCCAGGCTCCGGGATGTAACGTTCAGCGTCGCAGCTGGCCGCTCCACAGAACCGCTGCTCCACGATGTTCTCATCGGCGGTCCCAGCATACTGGAGTTCCAGCGCGGCGACCCAGGAAAGGCATCGCCCGCTCCACGACAGTGCTCCAGCGCTGCACCGCCGCCAAAGCCGATGTTCTGGCCAGGTCCCCTCAGGGAAACGTCGCTCCAGGACCCGTTGGTAGGCCGCAAGGACAGGTCGAAGGCGCTGCTCGGAGGAAGGCAACCCCTCCGACCAGGTAGGGACTCGAAAAGCAGTTTCCCCCTTCCCCCCCCCACCACCCCCCACACATAAAAAGATTAGGCCCCCTGACTACACACTCAACGTACTAAAAATAATAAAAAAAGAAGGGAAAAAAACGGACAGCTGCAGGACAGGCAGCCGTTCTGGCCAGCGCCTCCTCCGGAATTATCTCTGTATCTGCCAGTGATACCCTACAGCATGATCTACTGAAGGGCCCAGATCCTCAGGGGGAGGAGTGGTGGGGTGGAAATGAGGCTGCCAATTGTTCAGCCTCCCAGCTTCTTTGGATTTGGAAAAACTACCATAACTGGCCAACCCAGCAATTTACTTGAGTGCACCTTCAAATGCACAGCTCTCTGGTGTAAGTTGCGCCAATTCCATGGGCCTGCAATCAGTGGCGGACTGGCCAGGGTGTCAGCTTGCCTGATGGCAAGTGGGCCCCCTATATCAAGTGGGCCCCTGATGAAGTGGGGCCCCTTTGTCTCCTGGCAACCAATATTTTTAGACCCAATCCGCCACTGCCTGCAATGGCTCACAATATTTCACATCATTGGATTTGCAAGGTCAGTTCAATCTTTTGTATGTGATGTCAGACCTGGGTTACACGTAATTGCTCAGCCAAGCAGTGGGTTCAGGGACAATTAGGGATGGACAATAAATGATAGCCTTGCCAACGATATTGACGCACAATTTTAAAAAAAAGTCAACTGACTGCATCAAAGTGTGTCACTGGTTTTCATGCTTGTGCTAATTAGCAGTGCATTTCACTGGGCAAGATCTGGTGAGAGCGAGGTCATTGGAAATGACGTCTTTAGCAGAGCTACAGATTCGCATGTTCATTGGGTGCCTGGGAAATGCTCAGAGGATTACATCAAAGGTTGGCTGGTAATGAAAGTGTGAATACTGTAATTAGTCATTCTGCCAAATAAAGTGGTCAGGGAGAGAGCTGTGGCAACTGTACAGGTTCCATTGTTTTAAGGTGTGTTGACAGAAATTTTAGGTGGTTGAGGATGTATTACCTTTTACATTGCAAAGTAGTGCATGAAAACAATGTGTAGAGGGGAAGGTCGTACAGCCACTTTTTGGAGTGAATGAGGGAAACAAGGTTAATTCCACCAGTAATCAGTTCATATGCCTTACATTAAAGCGTCAATTTTATAAATATATGAAACTTAATGCATTATCGCATAAACTGCTAAAAGAAACTTGCTCTGGAGTTTAGAAGGATGAGAGGGAATCTTATTGAAACATATATACGGTTATTAAGGGTTTGGGCACGCTAGAGGCAGGAAACATGTTCCCGATGTTGGAGGAGTCCAGAACCAGGGGCCACAGTTTAAGAATAAGGAGTAAGCCATTTAGAACGGAGACGAGGAACCACTTTTTCTCACAGAGAGTTGTGAGTCTGTGGAATTCTCTGCCTCGGAGGGCAGTGGAGGCTGGTTCTCTGGATACTTTCAAGAGAGGGCTAGATAGGGCTCTAATAAGATAGTGGAGTGAGGGGATATGGGGAGAAGGCAGGAACTGATTGGGGATGATCAGCCATGATCACATTGAATGGCGATGCTGACTCGAAGGGCCGAATGGCCTACTCCTGCACCTGTTGTCTATTGTCTAAAACTAAAATTTAAAATTAAATGAGCAAAATGCAGAGTGCTGGATTAACGCAGCAGGTCAACAAGCATTTGGGGAAGGAATGGGCAGGCAGAGGCTCAGGTCTCTTGTGTCTCCATTAAAAATAAATGCTCTATCTGCCTCCTTGATGTCAAACGGAACAAACGTGCAAGGCACTGTGACCACCATGGAATGAGGAAAGCTCCTGTAGGGGTGATGGTGGTGATGAGGAGGGAACACCACACCAGATTTAGAGCAGGTTGAACCCACTGGACGTGGAGTTCAGAGAATGTCTGCACTACTGCTGAACTACTTATCCTTTTAGGCTCTGATTCTTCTAGAGATCTGCTGGGCAGCAGGACCATTTGCGGGGGAGGGGGAGGAGTGGGGAATGAGAAAGGGAGATGTACTGAAGGTTCTGCCTTTCTTTTGCACAAAGTCTGCTGTTGACATTTGGGCCCTCAACTTGATTCCATTCTCCTAGCTCAGGGCAGCACTGGGCAATTGTGCTGGGTCCAGGATCACTCTTTTGTTTGTAGTTCTGCGCAGTCTGTTGCTGATTCATGTCTTTTCTTTTCTCATCAGCCTGAGTAGGTGAGGAGCTTGGGATGGTCAGGTCCGGCTCCAGCCTTTCGAACTTCCTCACTTCAATCCCTTTCCTTTTAAAAAATAACTAGTTTAGCTTATTACTGTCACGTGTACTGAGGTGCCTTCAACAGTGCATACACGAAACTTGGACTTACCATCAACTCCAAGAAGACTCAGATTATCTACCAATCGTTACCAACTGAGACAAATCGGAAATAACCATTGATTCAACTTGGTGAAACAACCCTGGAAAATGTGGATCACTTTCTGTACCTTGGAAGTCACCTTTCCAATGTCGACCTTGATGATGAGATCCAACATCATCATAAGTGTGTTGGAACAGCTTTTGGACGTCTTCGAACGAGAGTCTTTCAAAATAGTGACATCCGAACAGACACCAAAATGTTAGTGTACAAGGCAGTGGTGATTCCAACGCTTCTGTATGCATCAGAAACCTGGACACCATACCGACGCCATCTGAAAACACTTGAAAAGTTCGATGTCTTCGAAGCAGCTTAAATATCAGTTGGGAAGACAGAAGAACCAACAGCGTGCTGAATGAAGCAAAAATATCTAGCATCGAAGCCTTCATCATCAAGAACCAACTAAGATGGGTCGGTCATTTTGTTCAGATGGAAGACGAGCCCCTACCAAAGCAAACCTACTCCCAGCTTAAAAATGGCAAATGGAAAAGAGGCGGACAAAAGAAGAGATTCAAAGACGCCTTAAAAGCCAGCATGAAGAAATGTGCAATCGACATCGACCATTGGGAAACCAATGCCACGGACAGGAAACTGGTGAACCATTGTCCAAGAAGGAACAGCGACCTTCGAAGCCAAGAGATGCGCAGAATTAGAAGAAAGGATGAATAAAACGGAAAGAGAGGCAGCAACAACCAAAGCCCGATCTGCCATCTGGAATTACCTGTCCTGAATGTCGAAGAACTTTCAAAGCCAGGATTGGACTCATAAGCCACCTGAGAGTCCATAAAAACAACAGAATGTAGACCATCATCCTCGACCTCGAGGAATAGCCACGACTGAGGTACAGTGAAGTTTTTGATTGTTGCTATCCAGTCAAAGAAAATGCTATACATGAATACAATCAATCCGCCAATATTGCACAGAAAAAAGGTACAACATTTAGTGCAAAGATATAACCTTGACTATTTGTCATGCTAATCTTATCAGTGAGTGTAACCGTTATTTGATAATGGGCCACATGTGATGGGGAAAAGCAAATTGGGG
Source organism: Malacoraja senta (assembly GCA_038087875.1). Lineage (NCBI taxonomy): Eukaryota > Metazoa > Chordata > Chondrichthyes > Rajiformes > Rajidae > Malacoraja > Malacoraja senta. Next base: position 25,807,436 of record CM075977.1, on the reverse strand, counting down.
GTGCATAACTTGGAGCATTGTGGAACAGGAGAAATTTGCAGAAAGAGAGAGGGGCAAAGTTAAGGGCAGACGAGCATGATTTTAAATGGCACATTAGGAATTATTAAGGCAAATCATTTCTCATTGGATCATTCAGTAATATAAATATTCTATTATAATTTAGCTGTACAGTTTAAGACAGTGGGTCATTTGTGATTAAACTAATAGCTTTTTTCATGAATGTGTTTGTTTATGATTCCTCTTTTTGTGGACTTCCTCAATTATTTGAAATTGTTAATAATAATAATAACGATAAAGTAAAATGCAGAGATGGAAGTTATTCTGTCCTTTGTGCCCGTAATGGCTTCTGAATGGCTACTCTGTCCCTTTCTGTCCATTCCCCATGGCGTTTAAAATTGTTTTGGACTCGATAACCGTTTTCCATTTCCTCCCTTTAAAATGGTATTGTGGATTATATTCTTTCTACTCTTCATCCTGTTTAAAGTTATTTGTCAAAACATTGGATGACCTGGCAAGTTTATTGAAGGAACCGTTTATTTCAAAATCTTGTGTTAGCAAAGAACATTTCAAATTTCTTCAGATAAGCCAGGGCAAGGAACTCAACCATAAACTGTTGTGTGAATGAGGCTGTGAAGCAGCTGGTTATTTGGGATTTTTGTTTTTGAAAAGAACTGTAGTCAACATCCTGCACTGTAATGCAGGAACGCTCAGAGATAATCGTCAAAGAAAGATAGAAGAGGAAGGTCCAAAAACTTGATGCAAGAGTGCATTAAAGGTGGAGAAAGAGGCAGAGGTTTGGGGTCAACTTTCTGCTGACTGGATAGCACTCAACAAAAGCTCTGTACACGTGACAATAAACTAAACTGAAACTGAGTGAATTCCAGACGGTTGGGAATGAGTAAATTGAACGCAGTATTGAGGGGTGATGGAGGGAATCAGATGTACACGAGGCTGGAGTAGGAATTGAGTATATTTTTTAGGGCTTGTAAAGTTGCAATGATGGGAAGTGATGAGGCTGCGAAGCTAGTTGAATGTTGCTTTAAAGATAGGCATCGGGTTGAGGAATGACATAGAAATATGTGCAGGAGGAGGCCATTCGGCCCTTCGAGCCAGCACCGCTGTGTGCTGGGTTAATAGGAGTGGATGGGAATTTGGATGCAGGCAATAAAATTCTGGATAAGTTGAGGTATGTGGACGGTGGGGGGTCAGGCAGAACATTAGAATGGATGTGCAGGAAGGAATTGCAGATGCTGGTTTAAGCAGAAGATAGACACAGAAAGCTGGAGTAACTCAGCGGGACAGGGAGCATCTCTGGAGAGAAGGAATGAGTGACGTTTCGGGTTGAGACTTCAGAGTGGATGTGTTGCAGATGAGAATGGATAGCTTTGACAACAGGTGATCCAGGCAGGTTTGGAGATGTCATTGCAGAAGTGGAAGTGGCCAATGTTTGTGTTGGAGAGGATAAGCAGCTTGGAGAGGAATGGAGGAGGAAGCTATTTTCTCTGCATTGTATATGGGCAAGGTTGGTTCAACAGAATTCAGAGTGAAAGTTCTCAGGAATTGTTCTAATGTTTTAAAATGTTTAAAAAATATATATTAAAACATTTGACCTTCAGTTTTTAGTACAGAAACTCCAGCTAAACAAATAATAGGCCCTAGTGTGTGAGAACAGAATCATGACAGGAGGCAATGTTTACATGATGGGGTGGGGGGGTTGGGAAAAAACTGATAGTATGATCGGATTGGATGCATGGAATCTCTCGAGCATTAAGGCCACATTTACAGGAAATCCTTGAGCAATGAGGATTGAAGCTATTTCATTTCAAAGGACAAATGGCAGAGTAAACTGGTGAAATTTAAAAGTGGATATGGAGCAAAGACCTGAAGTTCAGAGTTCAAACATCATTCCCGTTATGATGTATCTGTACACTCTGGATGGATCCATTGTAATCATGTATTGTCATTCCGCTGACTGGTTAGCACGCAACAAAAGCTTTTCACTATACTTCGGTACCCGTGACAATAAACTAAACTCAAATATGCGGGGCAATTCGATAGAACAACAAGGTCCATGGATTTATTGTAAAGGCACAGTGCGTAAAAGGAAGTAATTTATGGCTGCAGTTCCTTCTTACACAAAAAAAACTGCTTATGGAACTCAACGTCGTCTGTGGAAAAAAATGTGCTTTGGTCAAGATTCCAGCATCTGCAATCTCTTGTGTCTCAACAAGCAAAACTTTGACTTTTGTTATATTCCCAGATGTCAGAATGAATAACAACTTACACGCAGGTTGCCTGGATCACGAGAGAGAGTTTTATTACCCAACATTCCCTGCTTATATACAACACCAACTCATTAACATATACATGAATATGAATGAATACATTACACTGCTCTCCTTTTTTAAAGTATTAAATCTAAGTACACAGTTACAATTTTGTTGTTGTGATACTTGATTTAAACCAGTATTCATGACATCTTAAATGATAAACATAATATACTTATTTTACATATCTACACATTTTCGTTTTACTTATACAGTGAGTTACTTAACTTACAAACCTAATCTGACTACTGGTTAACGAATCCTGCCTGATCGTCTAACAGTAATAGGTGTAACAGGTTTAGGTGTTGACTCAACTGTTGGATTGTTTGGCTCTGTTTTAGTACCCTGACTTTGACCAGAGGAATCTGTTTCTTTTGTCTGTACTAACTGAACTTTGTGTTTCAATCACAGTGGTCTCTTCCAACTCACTTTCAGATAAAAACTCAGGGATTAGGACTGCATGCTGAGTTTTTGGTTCATCTTTGGCTGGAATAATTTGATCAACATGAACACTTTTGATCCTATCTCCAACTTCAACTAAGTATCTTTTTGTTCCGCATACTTCCACTATTTTCCCAACATCCCATTTGTCTCGACTGGACTTGTTGGGAGGACTGAGAACACAAACCTGCTCATCTGGCTTGAAGTACCTCTCCTTATTGTGGGAGTCAAAATGGCATTTTTGACGACTGTTTTTGCTCAACTCTCAAGGCTAAATTGGGTTGAACTAGATTTAGGCATATTTTTAGCCTTCTTTTCATCAACAGTTCTGCAGGTGAGTAACCCGTTGTTGTGTGTTGTGTGGTTCTGTACTTCAGCAAGAAACTAGCCAAATGATGTTTCATGCTGACCTTTGAACTACCCTGCAAAACCTGTTTCTTGAGAGCATCTTTTACAATTCTAACAGACCTTTCCGCCACCCCGTTGGAGGCTGGATGGTATGGGGGAACAAGCGTATGTTTTACACCATTCCGCTGCATGAACTCTTTGAACCGTTCTGTACAAAACTGAGGCCCATTATCAGAAACAAGTTCTTCTGGTAAACCATGGCATGCAAAAATTGATCTCAACTCATCTATGGTACACTCAGTAGTAGTGCTTGACCCCATATGCTTAACCTCAATCCATTTGGAATGACTATCTACTAGTACCAGAAAGTGATCATTACACTTTTCACATGAACCCTCTGAAAAGGTCTACTTGACCATGACCAGGGTTGCAGTGGTGTTTTTGGTGGTTTACTCTGGCAATTTTGGCAGACACTACATTTGGCAGACACACCAGGCCAATACACAAAACTTCTGGCAATTGACTTCATGCTTACTCTGCCAGGATGTTCGGCATCAAGTTCATTCATAATTTTGTTTCTCAAAGACTCTGGTACCACCACTCTGTAACCGTACTTAATGCATCCCTGCTCACATGATAATTCATGGCGTCGATTATGGAAAGGCTTCAGCTCTGAGTTCAGAACTGAGTTCAATCCACTATCGATTTCAGTCCAACCGTTCAACATCTGTTCATAAACCCACATCAGCACAGTTTCTCTGTTTCTGCTGCAATTTCTGTTGCAGTCACCGGAAAGTCTTCATCTACAACTTGCAGTGTGGAGATTGAGTTCTCACTTCCCACGTCAGAGTTCCCATGGGGCAACCGGGACAACGCATCTGCAACTGCATTGCACTTGGAGCTTCTGAACTCAACCATGTAGTTATACTGGGACAGCAAAATTGCTCGGCGCTTCATCCTTGATGCCAACATGGAAGGTATAGCTGACTTGTGACCAAGTATCACTAGTAGTGGCTTGTGATCAGTCACTAGGGTGAATGGTCTGCCGAGAAGAAACGGATGGAATTTCTTGATTCCGAACACGATGCTGAGTGCTTCCTTTTCTATCTGTGCTTAATTGCGTGCACTCGGTGATAGGGTACGGGATGCAAAAGCAATAGGCTTTTCCTGTCCGTCAATCATTATGTGGGAGATCACTGCACCTACACCATAACTTGAAGCATCACAAGCAAGTTTCATCTCGTGTGTCGTATCGAAGTGAACACGGAATTTGTCACTTGTCAAGTTTTCCTTGTAGATGTCATATGCACGTTGCTCTTCCTTTCCCCACGTCCATTTCACATCTTTTTGTAGCAGATGATGTAGTGGCTTTAGCACAGTTGCTAAATCTGGAAGGAATCGTGCATAGAACTGCACCATCCCAAGGAATGATCGTAGCTCTGACACATTGTTGGGTTTTGGAGCATCCACTATTGCTTCAACTTTCGCCTTCACAGGGTGAAGTCCATTGGCATCTACTTTGAGTCCAAGGTAAACCACCTCTGACTGCGCAAATGCACATTTACTTTGTCGCAGTTTGACATTGTGGCAGTTCAGTCATGTGAGAACTTGCTCAAGGATTTCCAGATGATCTACGATGCTCTCTGTGAATATCAGTAGGTCATTCTGGTTGCACACACAGTGCGGAATGCCTTGTAACATTTTGACCATGACTGACTGGAACATTTTCGGGGAGGATTTCACACCATAGGGTAGCTTTGTATATGAATACAAGCCCTTATGTATGTTGATAGTCAAGTACTGCTGACTTTCCTTGTCGACATTGAGTTGGGCGTAAGCGTGAGACATCCAATTTAGTGAAGACTCTTGCTCTGCTAAGTTCTGCGTACAGATTTTGCGAGGTTGGTCACGGATATTGTTCGGCATCAACGGCTTGGTTGATTGTAACTTTGTAGTCACCACATAGTCGAACAGTTTTGTCGGCCTTGGGTACGGCCACAATTGCCGTTGCTCAGTTACTCTGGTCTGTCTTCATGACTACTCCATTCCGTTCTAACCTGTTGAGTTCTTCCTCCACTTGTTGCTTTAGTGCATATGGTACAGGTCTTGGCCGACAATACACAGGTTTCACATCTTGCTTCAGTCGAATGTGTGCAGAGTACCCTGTTATTCCCTTGAAACTGTCATAAAAATGTTTGCGTGTTTGCTTATGACGTTTTCAAGATGTGATTTGGACAAATCAACGCTGAAAATGTTCTTCCAGTCTAATTCTATTCTACTCAGCCAGTCCTTTCCAAGGAGGGTTGGTTTATTTCTGTAGCTGGCCACTATGATGGGCAGTGTTACTGACTGACTATTATGCTGAACTTTACAGTTCATTTGTCCACATGTCTCCAAAACTTCGCCAGAGTAGGTTCTCAGCTTGACCTTACTCTCAAACAATGTTATCTGTGGGAATTTTGTTTCGTACAGGTCTTTGCTCATGACTGAACAATCTGCTGCCATGTCAATACACGTATCGATTAACTGTTCATTTATCAACAGTTTAGTTCGAAAGTCCTTGGCCCGACATGCTGAGGCGATATGGCCTTTCTTCTGGCAGTTATAGCACTTGGCCATTTTGAACTGACAAAATTGGGATGAGTGATTTCCGTTGCAATGATAACAACTGGCTGAACTCCGCTCCCCACCATACTTTGGTGTTGGTTCAGCGCCTCTTGGTTTGGCCATAGGTACTGCCTTGTGACTGTAAATGGCCACTGCAGTCCGTGGTGAACGACACTCGCGAGCATTCTTTGATGCCATCTCCATTGTGGTAGCAATCTTGCATGCTTTCTCTAATGTAAGATCTGGAGTGTTCATGAGTTTGGACTGAATTCCAAAATTACAGTGTAAAGTTACGTTTTTCAAGGCAACAATGCACTCATCAATTGTCTCATTCTACTTCTGGTTTCTAGTGACGAATTTATAGCTTTCTGCAATTTCCAGACGCTTTGGGTTGAAGTGCTTCTCCAACTTCTTTATAATGTCACTGATTGGCACGTCTTTTGCCTTTATGGGTGCAAGGGGATTCACAATTGTGCTGTACACTTCAGGACCGATCTCCGTGAGCAGAATCGCATTCATGCATTCGCAAACGGCCTTATTTGTTTCAGTCACTACCTCTCCTTCACCACTAATGTCCATTATGTTGTTTGCCGTGAAAAACATGTTTGCTCTCTCCATATAGGAGCTGAACGGCTCTCTACTCTTGTCAAAAGTGCCAAGGTTTCCGATGTAGCCTGTGGATGCTGCCATCGTGTCGTTCTCTTTCTTTTTTTGTCAGTTCAAAACCCCTGATTTTCTGTCTGTTCTGGTGTAACAATTCACCTAAAACTTAGCTGTACAAAGGTTATTCAGCTTAAGGAACTTGACAAAAAAACTCAGTCTAAAATGTTATACAATCCCAAGGACGACATCTTGCCACGTAGACACAACATAGAGATACCCTGACAAACTGTTGCCGATTTGTACAGCTGCTGTTTTAAACTACAGTCCCCTGCATAGAAGGATCTGCAGCCTATCATGTCCAGCTCGCAAACAACTGTGACACAACTCTGTATTTACTGTTTAAAATGTTAAACAATACTGCATGTTGCAAAATAGTCCAGCACTGTATTTGAAGGATGTTCACAAACTCTATCCCATCCTCATCGCCAATTTTGTTATATTCCGGATGGTAGAATGAATAACAACTTACACGCAGGTTGCCTGGATCACGAGAGAGAGTTTTATTACCCAACATTCCCTGCTTATATACACCAACTCGTTAACATATACATGAATATGCATGAATACATTACAACTTTAAATAAGAACTTTGTCGGAAGGAATAGTTGGGTCAGAATACTTATTGGTATTTCTTGCATTGTTCCAAGTACGACTTCTGTAATTTAATGAAGTGTTTAGTTGGGGTATGGGCTGGTGCCTGGGTAAGGGGAAATGGGACAGGAATGGAATGAGTGGGGGGTGGAAGAAATGTGACCATCACTACATAAGTAGGCAACCTCCACAGTCCTCTAAATGCTTGTTGCAGCCAGCTTTTTAATTTATTGAATCGTACTGTATAACATTATAAATGCTTGCATACAGAAAATATAGTAATGGGCTAGTCGGTCATAAAATAAAAGGGAAACTAGACATTTAAAGACTTTGGTAACTTCTTTGTACTCTATAGTTAAAAGCCTGTGCCTTTATGAGTTTATACTTTCAAATTTAATCATTTTAAAAACTACTTGCATGGGAAAAGCCTTTTGATTTCTTCTTCTCTCTTAGAATTACAAGGGAATTCACCCAAGATCTTCAGGATGGCGAACACAGTGGACCAGCTGGTAGCCCTGCTATCTCACAGCACCAGGCACCCAGGTTCAATCCTGATCTCGGGAGCTGTCTGTGTGGAGTTTGCATACTCTCCCTGTGATCACATGGGTTTCCTCCGGATGCTCTGATTTTCTCCCACAGCCCAAAGGCGTGTGGTTAATTGACCTCAATAAAATTGCCCCTATTGCTTAGGGGGTGGATGAGAAAGTGGGACAACATAGAACTAGTGTGAATGGGTGATCAATGGTCGGTTTAGACTATGTGGGTTGAAGGGCCTGTTTCCATGCTGTACCTCTAAACAATGAAATCTGCAGTGATGCTCCAGCAGGACACATGGAGACATGACAGATAGCCTGTGCAGCCATCTATGCCGGCACTCCATTGATCTCCCACTGGAAAACATGCCAACATTCCAATAGACTGTTTCTACTGGTCAGCAATATCATTTGTAAATCGTCACACTAGTTATATCTGGGTCCAAGTTGTTCTTCTGCCAGTCAGAGTCTGGAGAGGGACATGGAATTGTAGATAATCTGCAGGGAATATGACACTAAAATAAGTTATCTTTTTATAAACTGTACTGGAGTGTCCAAGTCAGCCTAACCACACTTGTGTGAGTCATGTGATAATGTAGTATCTGAAGCACAGAAAATGCATGTTTTGTTACTGTTAAGAGAATGGGGCCCTAAAGTGTGGGCAAGATTTTCTGTTGTTCTGTCTTGCTAAATTCTGAATCCTATAACCAAGCTCTATACAGTGGCTCATTTATGTGAAAGCCAAAAAGGGTTTAAGCTTTTTATGTGGCAGCAGAACCTCCATGACATTGCTTGGGAAGATGTAGAACATGAGCATCATCGACCCATATCTCTTGTATTATTAATTTCCTTTCTGAATAATCTTCTGAACAGCATGTGTTTAGTTTCTGGTCTCGCCATCTTCCTGTCTTAAATTAAAAAATTGGATAGGTTTTGCCGGTCTGCTCTAATATGACTCATGCTAAGTAACTCCAGAATATCAAGATATTTACTAAAGATTACCAGGGAAGTTTATTTGTATGTTTTGTTCAAGTTCAGTGTAGGGGGAAAAGGCACATCATGTTAGTGTGACTAGTTTCAAACTACATTTAAAGTATTTGACTTTTTTTTTCATGCTTTGCCTAAATGCATAGGCAAATTCATTTTGTCAACGCATTTGCTTGTGAATTGCCTGCAAAAGAATGAATGTTCTATCTGGGCTTGGAATTTCACTGCTGGCATATGTTCTGAAGCAGTCTGTGTTTCAAGCATATCGGCTCTGTAAACTGGGGGGTGGGGGGGGGGGGGGGATTTAAAGAGAGTTGTGTAACCATAAATACTGTAACTTATTTTTTTAAGGGATTTTTACGTTGTCCCTTTGTGTCCTTCTAGTGGAAAATCAATGCTGATTGAACTGAGCAAACTCCTCATTTCCAGCTGGCTTTTGTATTATACTTGAATCATTTAGGGATTTTCTTCAGAAAGAATTGCTATATCAACACCGTGCACCTTTTTGGATGTGATTCTATTGCTTGGCTTTTACCATGCAGTTTCCTTACTGTCTGTACATTTTGTTTTCATACAGCTGCTTGGCAATAATGCATGTTATCTGTTTCTATTCACTTCATGTTGGCTTTGGTTGGAAGCCAGTGTTCATTTATTTTATGCTATCACATAAAATAAGGAGGAACTGCAGATGCTGGTTTAAACTGAAGATAGACACAAAAAAGCTGGAGTAACTCAACGGGACAGGCAGCATCTCTGGAGAGAAGGAATGGGTGACGTTTCATGTCGAGACCCTTCAGGCTGGGTAGGGATAAGGTACACGAGAGATATAGACGGTGATGTGGAGAGATATAGAGCAATGAATGAAAGATATGCAAAAAAGTGACAATGATAAAGGAAACAGGCCATTGTTAGTTTGTAGGGTGAAAACGAGAAGCTAGTGCGACTTGGGTGGGGAGTGATAGCGAGAAAAGGAATGCCGGGACTACCTGAAGTGAGACAAATCAATATTCATACCACTGGGCTGTAAGCTGCCCAAGCGAAATATGAGATGCTGTTCCTCCAATTTGCGTTTAGCCTCACTGTGACAATGGAGGAGACCGAGGACAGAAAGTGTCCAGCAACCGGGAGATCAGGAAGGTTCAGGCGGGCTGAGTGAAGGTGTTCCGCGAAACGATCGCCCAGTTTACATCTGGTCTTTCTATCCTTCCGCCACCCGTCGCACTAGCTGCTCGTTTTCACCCTACAAACAGCTAACAATGGCCTGTTTCCTTTACCATCGTTACTTTTTTTGCATTCATTGTTCTTTATCTCTCCACATCACCATCTATATCTCTCGTTTCCCTTATCCCTAACCAGTCTGAAGAAGGGTCTCAACCCGAAACATCACCCAACGCCGCCCAGCCAAACTGAGCAATCAGGTGAGAAGGGTCTTGGCCAGGGAGGTGAACAAGAACCTGATGGTCACTCTGACAGAGCTCCAGTGTTCCTCTGTGGAGATGGGAGAACCTTCCATAAAGACAACTATATCTGCAGCACTCCACTAATCAGGCCTTTATGGTAGAGTGGCCAGACGGAAGCCACTCCTCAGTAAAAGGCACATGACAGCCCGCTTGGAGTTTGCCAAAAGGCACCTAAAGGACTCTCAGACCATGAGTAACAAGATTCTCTGGTCTGATGAAACCAAGATTGAACTCTTTGGTCTGAATGCCAAGCGTCACGTCTGGAGGAAACCAGACACCGCTCATCACGGTGAAGCATGGTGGTGGCAGCATTGTGCTGTGTTTTTCAGTGGCAGGAACTGGGAGACTAATCAGGATTGAGGGAGTGATGAATGGAGCAAAGTACAGAGAGATCCTTGATGAAGACCCTAAGCACACAGCCAAGACAACACAGGAGTGGCTTCGTGACAAGTCTGCGAATGTCCTTGAGTGGCCCAGCCAGAGCCTGGACTTGAACCTGATCGAACACCTCTGGAGGGACCTGAAAATAGCTGTGCATCGACCCTCCCCATCCAACCAGACAGAGCTTGAGAGGATCTGCAGTGAAGAATGGGAGAAATTACCCAAATACAGGTGTGCCAAGCTTGTAGCATCATACCCAAGAAGACTTGAGGCTGTAATCGCTGCCAAAGGTGCCTCAACAAAGTACTGAGTAAATGGTCTGAATACTTATGTTAATGTGATATTTCAGTTATTTCTTTTTAATTACTTTGCAAACATTTCTAAACACCTGTTTTTGCTTTTTTATTATGGGGTATTGTGTGTAGATTGATAATTAAAAAAAATAATAATTTAATCCATTTTAGAATAAGGCTGTAACGTAACAAAATGTGGAAATAGTGAAGGGGTCTGAATGCTTTCCGAATGCACTGTATAACGGCAACTAGATTCTTCTGAACGTTAGCAACCTTCAATCGCTTACCATTTAAACATTGTGAAGGAATTTTCACTTTTCCATCTCTGCTGCCACCTTGCTCAAACCTTAGGTTGCAGATCATTGGATCTCAGAAATCTATTGGCTATTAGTCTCAAAAGTGTTTCCAATATTTTTTTTAATCAATGTTAATTTGTTTCACTTTCTTATTCATTTAAGGTTTGTATTTTTTTAAATGTCCACTATAACCAGTGGGTTTCTATCACAACTTCCATAAAGTTGGACACAAAATAATCTTTGCCATTTTCTTATTTCCCTAAATATTTTTTCCTGTCTTGGCCTGTAATGTATCCAATTTAACTTTTGACAACCCTTTCCTCCTTGCATATTCATATCAGCTTTTAGCAAAAATAACATACTGTATTTATTTTTGTATTCAACTTTCCCCTATTAATATCCCTTCTTTGAGAATTTTCAAATTTTCCTATTCCTCATGCTAACTTTTTGTAACATGATAATCTTTTTCTTTGAACTACTATTATCTTTAACTTCTGTTTAGAGTCAGGGCTAGGCCACTTTTATTATTTATTATCTTTGTGCTGTCAAGTAATATTTCTTTATTACTATCTGTTCAATTACTTTCTTAGCTTTTAATCTAGTTTTTGAATCTTCCACTGCAAAGTCATGCCTTATGTTTTAGTAATTTCTTAACCAGAAATTTAAACCAGATCGTTTTCAGTATTCGTGTAAATTCCTATTATACTAGAATTGCTCTACCCTGAAGGCCCCTTAACTCCCAGACTATTAATTAACCCATTCCCATTAAAATATACTGGATCTATATTAGTCTCTTCCCCTGTTGGTTCTTGATATGCTGCTCATAAACGTGATGGATTCATGTTCTACCTTCTCACTGCTAATTTGGTTTAAAATTATACAAAGTCTTTATTATCATTGTATTCCTCTTGAAGCATGCACCTCTAATTTCCTGATTTATAGTATGCCCTGCATTAACATTAGTTTAGAGGTTTATATGCAGCGCCCACCAATATTTTTAAAGGGATTTTAAAAGCTAAATAATTGACAGTTAAAAGATAATAAGGTTTCATTATTCAGGCTTGAAGGATGAATGGGTGACTGCAATGTCCCTTCATGGGTTTGTCTGTACTTCCTGACAGGTCACTCAAAGAATAATTTTACTTCGGAGTCACGTGAGTGACTACGTGAAGAAGACACGTCAGGGCGCCTGCGCGTCATTACTTCAGATGCATTGGCGCGAACGGACGTGATCTCCTCTAGTGGAAATGTAGTTGTGAACTACAAGGTAAGAGAAAAAAATTTTACAGAAGTTTCCGGGTCCGTTTGCTGTGGGTCTGTGGGGATTTTTTCCACAGGCACCATGGAAAAAACGGGCAAGGGGAAGAGGCGAACGGCAAAGCCGGTGGAAAGTCGCAAGATTGCGGTCGGCGAACAGCTGCCTCGGACCCCTGTACAGTCACCGGCTGGGAGCGTAGCGACCGTGGACCTGGGTCTTAAAAGAATACAGTCAGCGCCAGTGGGGCGCAAGGCTAAGTTCAAGTCCGTCAGGCCCACGGAGGAGGAGTTTGATCAGGAAGATTCGACTCCAGGGCTGGATACCGCTGTTGAGCGGATTTCTCAAATGGAGAGCCTGTTACACAGGTTACTCAAGCAAAGCACACTCAGGGAGGAGTGTAGCTAAAGCCAGGCTCCAGAAGCCAGGTCAGCAGCACCTAGCAAAGGGCTGTTTGAGAGCACCCTCATAGATGAGGCACGTGCACAGGGTCAGCAGAGTTTTCCGATACAAGCGAAGACGGCAGCTGCCAGATGTTCTATTTCTGGCAGTACGATTCGCTGCTCTGTGAGAGTTCTGACCCTGAGTCTGACGGTGAGGCCGATACAAGCGAAGACGGCAGCTGCCAGATGTTTTACTCCTGGCAGTACGATTCGCTGCCCCGTCAGAGTCAGGAGAGCCACTGGGAGAGGAAGTGGCCTCTACGATCAACTATTGTGTCTTCCATCAGCTCCAGTAGCTTACGATGGATGAAAATGCCAACAAAGTACGAGACCCCAAGGAACTGCGTATTGCTGAAAGTACTAGCAGTGAACCAAGATATAAGAGGTCAGATGGGCGAGGGCATGTGAGCCTAAGAAAAGTAAACTGCAGAGAATATTGAAGCTGCTGGGTTGAGGAACAACTGCAATTTTGCAAGAACAATGGATGGAGGTCAGGGATGGAGATGCATCAAGTGGCACTAGGGTTGCTATGTAGCGCCCACTTCGAGATGAATTGTTTCAGGAAGTATGCCATTCGGTCCACCATCAACCCCAAGTTGCAGCAACTTTGTAAAGCCCAGCAATGTGCAGTCATTCAGCTTACTCTTCGAGAAGAGTTGGATGATGAGGCAAAAACAGCAAGGTTGATCAAAACATCAATGGCCGGCAAGTCTGTGAAGAGGAGGTATCCTTTCAGACATCATACAAAATCCTGGGCCTACACCAGGAACATCGACCATTGAAGCAGGGGCGCAGTTGGTGTCCTGCAGCGGGAACACGAAAAAGCGTGGGTTTTTCCTGCCAGGAGCCAGGGACCACAGGTCACTCAGGTGACAAAGGAGGTAGATGGACCTGGTTCTCATGGGAACATATTAAGGCAAAAACAGCCAAATATTGGAAGCAAATTACTTCAGATTTATTATTCTGAGTATTATTCAAAGGTTTCGAATTGATTCGATCCAAATAATGATTTGCCATCCAGCATGTTCCTAGCAGAACACTCCAATTTCACAAAAATAAGTGATGGAGGTTCAAGCTGAATTTGAAAACTTGCCTATAAACAAGTAATTGAAAGGTTGGTTTATCAAAACCACCAAATTGTGTTTAAATTTTCTCATACTAAAAAGGTGAGGAGTATTTTAGATCTGACAAGTCTTTAACATTTTGTGAAGTATAGACACTTCAAAATGGACTTTGAGACTACCAAACAACATATTTAAAAAAATGTTATATGGCACCTATAGATCTGAAAGATGTATATTACTTAGTGTCTGTTCATTTGTAAGATAAAAAATATTTGAAATTTATCTGAATGAACAATTATGGCAATTCAAAGTTCCCAGAATTTCACTAAATTGGTAAAACCAAGTTTTGGGGCTAATTAGAGTCCAAGGACAGATGTTAATGGCTTAACTGGATGATGTCCTAATTAGGACGAACAAGAGAATTAGTGAGTTATCTCTCTCAATTGCTCAATCCACTTTTGAAAGTTTTGGGTTTAATTCATCCAGAGAGAAATTAAGGTTAACGCCACTTACAACAATTGATTATTTTAATTTCACAATTGATTCAATTGACAGGGTAGTAATTTTACCCAGGGTAAAGGGTAGAGCTGATTGATGGTTGCATTAAGCTGTTGAAAAAGCAACAATCTTCAATTAAGACAGGTGGCCAGCTTGCTAGGAAAATTAGTGTTATTTCCAGCAATACAATATGGGCCATTGTACTACCAGCAGCTACAGATTACAAAAATAAAAGGCACTAAGATCCATGGTGGCCATTTTTGATAGGCCATGCAGTTAAACAACAAATGCTGCTTCTGATTTGCAGTGGTGGATTTAACATGTCTCCAGTAGTTCAAGCAAGATACTGATTGAACAGCCTTCCATGGTCTTACAGACTGATGTCAGTGCACTAGGATTGGTGCCACTGAAAAGGTATCCGTCTGTGGACAGATGGAATATGGAAGAGGCATTATTTTTGCAGACATGGAGAATTGACGTTTTACAGCTATTGGAAGGCTTATGAGCTCCAAGCTTGTTGTTAATACAACTAATCTGCATGTTCAGCTTCAAATTAACAATACTACAGCAATGGCATGTATTAATTGTATGGGTGGAATTAAGTTGGTGTCATGTGACAAATTGGCTAATCAAATCTGGACGGTGTGTTGACAAATATTTGGTTTCAGCTATTTATCTACCAGGTAGATTCAATATAGTAGTAGGCACCAGGTTATGGGAATTTCCATGATAACAAAGAATGGATGTTGAACCTTAAGATTTTAATGATATAGTAGTCAGATTTGGGAAGCCAGATATGACTTGTTTCCATCCAGACTCAATCACCAGTTACAGAGATATGTGTTATGGGAACTACATCGGGAGACAGTAGCGATTGATGTTTTCTCGCTACATTAGGGTGGTATGTTTTTATATGCATCTTCCATCATTCTGTCTCATAAACCGGTGTCTGCTTAAAATGAAGCAGGATGCTGCTTCTGGGGTACTGGTGGTACCGGACTGGTCTACGCAGCCATGGTTCCCTTTGATATTGGAATTAATGACACAGTTTCTGATAAAGGTTCCCAAAAGAAGGGATTTACTGGTGTATCCGATAATTGGAGAGTAATATCCGTTATATGCCTGTATGGATCTGTTAATTTGCAGGTTTTAAAAAGAGGATTGTCTGGGCATACTGTGGACATGCTTACAGCAGTCTGGTGGAAGAGCACTCAAAAGCAGTACATTTGCGAATCTGAGGTTGTGACTCTGTAAATGCTGCTTTCCCATTATGTAAAGAATGGGGAACATTTTCTGTGTACAAAAGAATATGTAATGTTGTACGGCACATGTCTCAAATGTCTTAGGTTTTCTCAACACTCTATTTGAGGGGTTGAGTTATAGTGCGGTTTATTCAGCCAGAAGTACATTGTCCTTGTTTTTTATTGATGGGGTCGGAAAGACATCCTGTTGAGCCTCGTTCTTTCATTTCCAGATGAATTAAAGGAATTTTAATTCCAGATCTTCTAAACCTAGGTATGGCAATCTGGAATATAGAGTGGTTTTAAGCTACTTCATCAATGGACTCTTGGTACTATTCTGATTTGGCCAAATTCAGCATGATATTTCATGCTTATGGCACTTGTAACAAGCACAGAGAGTGCAGACATTACAAAAGTTACAGATACACAGGATGGAAGTACCTCAGGATTATGTTATGTTTTACATTTTATGACCTACTCAAATGAAGTAGGGTCAGGTGTGACAGGATTCAAGAGTGTTTTATTAGCATATTCCATGGATCCATGTCTATGTGTTAAGACATATTTGTTGTAATACATTGAGGCTGCAAAGGTCTTATGAAATATGAAAACAAGATTGTTTATCATTCACGAAAAACCATACAAGATAGTGTCAGTTCAGACTATTTCAAGATGGTTAAAACAAGTCTTGGTTGTTGCAGGTGTGAACAGTGATGTTTTTACATCCCATTCGATTTAGCAGCAGCATTGACGGCCAGGGCGAAGGACGTCCCGTCGACCATATTTTCGCAGCCGCCAGGTGATCTAATAAGTTGGTGTTTCAACACTTTTACCATCGGCCTATTGCCAATACGGGGCTGTTTGCAGATACTATATTAAGTTCTGCTTAAATTCCCCTGGGTTAAAGGGGATACTGTTAATTCTATTATTAAAATAAATGAATTACTGCATTTGTCATGCAAATGTCATTATTAATGCATTATTGATTATTTCTCGTTCCGAGACAATCAATGCAGTGAGAAGCCGGGATTTGTATCTGCGGCATGAAATCACAAAGCTTTAAAATCTTCACATAGTCACTCATGTGACTCCAAAGTAAAATAGTAAGATTAAACGAGAACTTACCAGTTTGAAGTTTGATCTTTATTTTATGAGGAGTTACGTTGGTGATTACGTGCCCACCACGCCCAACTCTCTTTCATAAAGGTCAGATGGAAGTTCTAAATTTACTCGTTTTTACTATGTTACTATATTACTTCATTCTTGTTGTTTGTGATTTCACACCGCTGCTTTGAAGATTGACGCGCAGGCGCCCTGACGGGTCTTCTTCACGTAATCACCAACGTAACTCCTCATAAAATAAAGATCAAACTTCAAACTGGTAAGTTCTCGTTTAATCTTACCATTAATTATCATCAGTGACAAGCTGGCAAAGTGGTGTAATTGAGGCATAAAATGCAGTCAAATCTGCTTTTCCCTGTGTCTTTGAAAATTGCTGGGCAAAGCAAAGAGCTGAACCAGAATTTGTTCCAGGTTCTATCTGCGCTCTTTGCTGAGATGGTAGGTTACAGTTTGAAAGGAAACATTATTAAACCAGACTGAAGCTAGACCAGCAATGTATTGAGTTGGTGCCCCAATGCGTGTTGAGTTAACAAATCTTAGCTGAGCGACTGGTTTTTTAGAAACCTGGCGGTCTATCATGCAGCAATCCTCAAAAACAACTGCATGGATTTTTACAATT
>CM075977.1:25451348-25790067 GCA_038087875.1 Malacoraja senta | reverse complement strand
TGTTATCCCAGATGTTGAAACACTCCTCCAGTGTTTGAACTCCCAACATCAAGATCAAAGTTGAATAGTTCTACGGACCCATTTGGAGTGCATGGATTTCTAAATAAGTTGTGACCAAAGCAAATAAAGTACTAAATGAGTATTAAAGAGATGAATTTAAACAAATATTTAATTGTCAATTGTTTAATTTCATTTACTAGATAGATGGTATGTTAGCATTCATAGCAAATGGATTTGAGAATAAGAGCAGGGAGGTTCTACTGCAGTTGTACAGGGTCTTGGTGAGACCACACCTGGAGTATTGCGTACAGTTTTGGTCTCCTAATCTGAGGAAAGACATTCTTGCCATAGAGGGAGTGCAAAGAAGGTTCACCAGACTGATTCCTGGGATGGCAGGACTTTCATATGAAGAAAGACTGGATAGACTCGGCTTGTACTCGCTAGAATTTAGAAGATTGAGGGGGGATCTTATAGAAACTTACAAAATTCTTAAGGGGTTGGACAGGCTAGATGCAGGAAGATTGTTCCCGATGTTGGGGAAGTCCAGAACAAGGGGTCACAGTTTAAGGATAAGGGGGAAGTCTTTTAGGACCGAGATGAGAAAATAATTTTCTACACAGAGAGTGGTGAATCTATGGAATTCTCTGCCACAGAAGGTAGTTGAGGCCAGTTCATTGGCTATATTTAAGAGGGAGTTAGATGTGGCCCTTGTGGCTAACGGATCAGGGGGTATGGAGAGAAGGCAGGTACAGGATACTGAGTTGGATGATCAGCCACGATCATATTGAATGGCGGTGCAGGCTCGAAGGGCCGAATGGCCTACTCCTGTACCTATTTTCTATGTTTCTATGGTGGAAATAGAAACATAGAAATAGGTTATGGCACCAATGGAGAAGCAAATACAGATCTTCCCCAGCTACGAACGGCCAACGTACTGTACTTATGTACACTGGACCGTACAACAGCCTTCTGTACATATAATTGATTATTTTGGAGACCGACGGGATGCATGGGGTGGATTCTCTGGCTGCTGTGGAGCTGCAGGCATCTTCTGCCAGGTGGTAACAGGACGTTTCCATGTCCTTTCTCCCTCCACACCCCGGTCAACAAGAGCCACAACCATCAGAGGCTACGCGAGCCTAGTAAAGCTGGGAGTGCCAAGCAAATTCGCTTGCTCACACATCGAGTCAGTGAGGCCAGCTGGCGGACAATCTTCCCGCGCCTACACGCTCTCCCCTCACAGCTGTTTCTGTGATCCTCTCCCACACAGAGTTTTTTGTCATTTCCTACTTATGAACCGTGTAGATTACGGAACAGTTCTCAGGAACAGAACTTGTCATAATCTGGGGACTGCCTATAGTAGTTCCTGCAAAATGCTTTTAGTAATGCAGTGCCACCCTGTGGAGATGAAATAAAGAGAAACTGAAGCTCAGTTGGTTCATCTGAGAAGATGTACAAGTTTCAGGCCAACAAATTTTCTTCCAGATTTACCATCATTCCGATCAAATCCTGTTACTCCTTTGTTCATCATTAACATTTTTCCTCCTACAATCCTCTCCCAGCCTCATCATTCATCCTACTTGTTTAAGAAAGAACTGCAGATGCTGGAAAAATCGAAGGTAGACAAAAAAGCTGGAGAAACTCAGCGGGTGAGGCAGCATCTATGGAGCGAAGGAATAGGCGACGTTTCAGGTCGAGACCCTTCTTCAGACTGATTTGTATCTGTTTCTGTATCATCCTAAGTATCTGTTTCTGTTTGAACTGCTTGCTGAAAATCTGTTCCCTCCATTGTTCCTGTCAATGAAATCACCTTTAAATATCTGTCGACTTCCCATCACTCCCACCCCTTCCCCACTTCCCCATTCACCCGGGCATCTATATGCCTCGATACCTCCTCTGCTTTATTCCTCTCATGATCCTTGGTGTTCCTTGGAAATACATCATTTAGGTTTTTCAGATAAGAAAATGGAAAACATTCTTTAGGCTATGTATCTCATAGTGTAATGGGTGCATGTTTTCAGTCTTAAAGAAATCACAAATCTGATTTTGATTTTCAAAACATCATCAAAACAAATGATAAATGCATTTCAGTTTGAAATTTCTTACCTCAAATTAAGATTTTAAAAATCCATTCAGAACTGCTGCCATTTACCACCAAAATCCAGACTGACTAACTTATTAATAATCAAAGATTGTGATATTGGATAATGTTGTCATCATCTTTTCCAGATATTCATAATTTATTTGCCTTATTTGATAACTTGTATCATCGGAATACTCTTAATAATAGCCTGGAAACTTTTCTTCCTCAACTATCCAGAATGTTCTTGATAGTAGATAAACATTTTAGCCTTTGGGTTGAGGATTGGCATCCACACTGGTGACATCGATTCTGGCAGCTGTTGCCCATTTACTTCAACAAGTTTTCTAAAATATATGAGTTTTGCGAGTGCATATTGGTACAACCTTGGTGATGAACATGATTGGAGAGTTTATGCTGTGGCTTTAATGATTGTATATCAACCTGGGAAAAAAATCCTATAACTTCAAACTATTTTCCAGGGGTAAATGTGAAGACATGAAAGAAACAAACAATTCCAACTGTTTTAGACCATGCCAGTCTATTTGGTTAGAGTAAAGCAAGGCCAGCTTGGGTTTCCATATTAGTATGTAGTGGATATACATCAGGAGGAGGCGCCTGTCCTGCAGCTGTCCGTTTTTTACCCCTTCTTTTTTTATTATTTTTAGTACGTTGAGGGTGCAGTCAGGGGGCCTAATCTTTTTATGTGTGGGGGGTGGTGGGGGGGAAGGGGGAAACTGCTTTTCGAGTCCCTACCTGGTCGGAGGGGTTGCCTTCCTCCGAGCAGTGCCTTCGACCCGTCCTCGCGGCCTACCAGCGGGGCCTGGAGCGGCGTTTCCTGAGGGGACCTGGCCAGAACCTCGGCTTCGGCGGCGGCACAGCGCTGGAGCGCTATCGCGGAATGGGCAATGCCTTGTCTGGGTCGCCACGCTGGAACTCCGGTATGCTGGGACCGCCGATAAAAACATCGCGGAGCCGCGGGTCTGTGGAGTGGCCAGCTGCGGGGACTGCCGATAAAAACATCGCGGAGCCGCGGGTCTGTGGAACGGCCAGCTGCGGGGGACCGCCGATAAAAACATCGCGGAGCCGCGGGTCTGTGGAGCGGCCAGCTGCGGGGACCGCCGATGGAAACATCGCGGAGCCGCGGGTCTGTGGAGCGGCCAGCTGCGGGCGGCAGCGCTGACTTTAACATCGCGGAGCCTGGGATCTCTCGCCGAGATCGCCAGTATGTGGAGCTCCGTCCAGAGCGGCCTGTTGGCTTGGAAGCCGCGGTCTCCGGTAAGAAGGCGGCCGTTCCTGGCACCCCAAGCCGCTGAGAGGGTTCTCCCGACGCCGGAGTACCATCACCTGGCGAGAACGGCCAGGAACATCGAGCCTCCGTAGCGGCGACTGTGGAGGCCTCAATAGGCCCGACTATGGGTGGACATGGGGATGGGGACTGGACTTTGTGCCTTCCCCCACAGTGGGAACCATTGTGGGGGGATGTTTTTATGTTTTAATGTTAAACTTCTTTAATGCTATGTTGTATTTTTATTAGTGTGCTGCAAGGACATCTGAATTTCCCCTGAATAAGGGGATTAATAAAGTAAAAATCAAATCAATCAATCAAATCAATCAATCAAAATGATGAGCAAAAAATAGACTAGATTTATATAAATCTGACGGCCATACGCACCTTTATTTCTATCTTTATATTTTCTTTCCTCTTCATCATCAGAGTCCTCTACTTCTTTGATAACCATCTTTTTCCCTTTTTTCTGGGATTTCACATGAGGTTCCAAGTTTTCCAGCTTCTGCTCAAGTTCCTGAAGCAAATTCTACAAATGAATATGTGGGAGGATAGTTAATCACATTGAACTGTTTGCTTTTACTTTCGCAGATGATGCGAATCATCTATATTTTACTTCAACTATCTGCCCGTTTACAATACCCAATCAAACAAATAAATGCAAGTTTCACTAGAACACATTGTATAAGGTTTACTCGGATTGATGAAGTGAATTTATATGTACAGTAGTCCACTAAAGAATTGGCACACAGTTAACTCTAGGCTGTGTAGCAGCAGATGTTGGTTTAAACCAAAGATAGACACAAAAAACTGGAGTAACTCAGCAGGTCAGGCAGCATCTCTGAAGAAAAGGAATAGGTGACGTTTCAGATCGAGACCCTTCTTCAGAATGAGAGTCAGTGGAAAGGGAAAAGAGAAATATAGACCGGACATAGGACAAATGAATAAAAGATGTGCAAAAAGCAACAATGATCAAAGAAAGGTGGAGCCCACAATGGTCCATTGTTGGCTGTGGGGTAGGTGGTAACACGTTATACAGACAATGAAACTCCACCACGTCAAATTATCGTAAAGTTCTTAGACATTTCGACTTTGGAAAATTTATTAAAGAAGATATCCTATGGAGAAAATCTTACATTTGCTGATAATATTGTTAGATTTTACAGAGACTACCTTCGGGAAATACTGGCAAAAAGACGGCAATTTAAAAGTGCAAGCAGTATTTTACAAGGACATTCTGAAGTTCGTTACGGCGTTATCTACCCAGCTAAAATGTTAATTACGTACAGGGCTGAGCAACGTTCATTCACGGATCCGGATTCAGCTTGCAAATATGCCCAGGAGATTTTAAATAAAATTCAAGGAAAAACTGAATAATAAGACATTACGCCTGCTGAACTTGTTTTTTTGTTTCAAACAAGACACTAGAATTGTTCAGACGGTTCTCAGGCAGACTTATCTGGCAAGAATGTGTTTTTTAATAACAGAGTCCTAACTTCATCTTGAACTGAAAAACTGAGGCTCAACAGATGGAATGTTCAAGGTCGCAGGCTCTGCGCCAAGTTTTTCAGCCCTGATAATTATTAGACTGTTTAAAAAAAAAATTTAAACAGTCTTGATGGTCTGCCTTTGTCTCAGTACTATATGATCTATTATTTAGATATACAGCATATAACTAACTAACTAATTAACTATATATACGCAATAAACTTAATTAACGCTAAAGGTTTAATGTATTATACTAATATGACTAACTATATAGTAGGAAGGATGTGGGAGGTTAGACAGATATTCTAAATACTAATTATGAATTAACTAACATACAGGCTAATGAAAAGTGTGATTAATGATGAGGTACTTTAACCAATAATAACTCTATTTTATTTTATTTTAAATCTTCTAGCTTTTCTTCTATTTTATTTTAAATTTTTTAGCTATTAATCGACCTGACATGATAATTTTGGTTATAAGTGGAGGAAACCGACTAACGTTGGATGATATTTTACTAGGGGGGCAAAGCCCAGTGCATAATTCCATCGACAGAGGTCAATTTAAAATTAATCTTAATTTAAAATTAATCTTTTTTGTAAGATATCGCTTTTTTGATAACTTACACTCACTTTTTTTGTTTATTCACTATTATGAGTTGTATGATTTAACAATCTTTATGAACACTTCATTTTATGTTTTTCTCTTTCCCTTAATTATGTTTAATAGTGCCAGGAGATGTAAAACTAGTGCAGAAATTATGAAGGACAACCCTGGACTCGGGATTTCGAGGTACTTGGCTGCATCACATGAATCATACATTCTGGTAATAATAGCCAATGCAAGATAATAGTCGAATAAACACCGGAGGTCTCACTTTCTGTAGTTGGAACATTAGAGGTGCGAATGAGCCAATTAAGAGGGGTAAAATTCTGGCACAATTAAAATCATTAAACATGGACATTGCTTTCCTACAAGAAACGCATTTGAAACAACAAACTCAGATCAGATTAAGGGCAAACTGGATAGGTCAAACCTACTACTCCGCATTCACTTCTAAAGCAAGAGGCACGGCCATTATAATTTGGAAAGGTATACCTTTTAAATTAAAGAAGTCCATATCTGATAAAGAGGGAAGATACGTTATAGTCACGGGAGAAATTTATAATACACCATTAACTATGATAAATATTTATGTGCCTAATTTTGATAACCCCCAATTTTTAAAGAAAATAGTAGATATAATTGCAGAGCATAATTATCAAAATATAATAATGGGGGGAGATTTTAATTGTGTTATAGACCCATATTTAGATAAATCAATAAAGGTAGGGAAGCATCTTGTTAAAACTAAGACCTGTGAATTTTTTAATACATATAAAAAATAATAACATAACTGATGTTTGGAGAATAGCAAACCCAATTGGAAGGGAATATTCGTTTTACTCATCGGCTCATAAAACTTATTCACGAATTGACTATTTCTTATTGGATACAAAATTAATCCCGTATACGACTAAACCATCATACCATAATAGTATTATTTCCGATCATTCACCACTGACTTTTATACTTAAAATCGAGGGAATGCCAGGTATAAAACCTTTTTGGAGATTCAACACACAAATATTAAATAACCCGCAGGGTTATGAGTATATAAAAGAACAAACAACATTTTTTTTCGAGATAAATGAGACGCCGGGTATTTCTATATCGCTATTATGGGAAACCTTTAAGGCATACATTCGCGGTGCTATAATCTCTTATCAAAGTTTTCAAAATAAAGAAAATAAAAGAGAACTTCAGAGGATAGAACAGGAAATAAAATCACTAGAACTGGACAATGCAAGTGACCCAACCATAGATAAACATAATAAGATAACCTTATTGAAATATAAACTCAATAGAATATTATTGGGAAGAGTAATAAGACTATTCCAAATTACAAAACAGGCACACTTCGAATTTGGGGATAAGCCACATAAATTATTAGTGAGGCAACTGAAGCAACAAGAAAAGGAAAATACTATCACTAAAATTAAATCTGATAAGGGTGAGCTTCTAACATTACCAAAGGATATTAATAAAAGGTTTGCCCAATTTTATCATAATTTATACACAACTAAAATAAATACAGATGATAGTAAAATTACAATTTTTTTAGATAATTGCAACCTCACTAAATTGGATAGTTTAGAACAAGAGGAATTAGGAGCATGGTTACTAGTGAAGAAATAAAACAAATAATAAACTCATTGAAAAATGGGAAGACCCCAGGACCAGATGGTTTTAGTAATGAATTTTATAAACGATTTCAGGAGTCAATTGTACCAAGATTACTCAACTTATACACGCAGGCTTATACCGAAAAGAAACTACCAGAAACTTTAGCAGAATCAACAATAACGCTTATACCAAAAAAAGATAAAGATTTAGATGAACCGGGTTCTTACAGAGCTATATCACTTCTAAATACGGATCAGAAAATCTTAGCAAAGATTCCAGCAAGAAGACTGAATAATTATATCAACAAATTGGTAAACCCGGATCAAACGGGATTTATACCCAAAAGACAATCATTTAATAACTTGAGAAGGCTTTTCAATATAATGTACTCTCACAAAGAGGACATTGAAGATATTTCAGTCGTTACGCTGGATGCAGAGAAGGCATTTGATCAGGTAGAATGGCAGTATTTATATAAGGTACTCCAAAAATTTAATACGGGAGAGAATTTTATTAGATGGGTTAAACTACTTTATGATAAACCTACAGCAAGAATATTAACTAATAATATGTTATTAGTTAATCAAGGGGTATAGTTATATTAGTTATATCAAGGGGTAATAGGCAGGGTTGTGCCTTATCACCATTGCTATTTGCCCTTATGATAGAACCGCTGGCTGAAAGGATTAGAAATAATCCGAATATTCACGGATATAATACTAAGGACTCAAAGAATAACATTTCATTATATGCTGATGATATTCTTTTATATATTACTAATACACAAATGAGTATCCCCACCTTATTAACACTAATTGAGGAATTTGGTTCTTTTTCAGGATATAGAATAAATTTGAATAAAAGCGAAATTATGTCTTTAAAACCACAGGATGCGAGACACTTATTCAAATTCCCTTTCAAAATTGCAACAGAAAAATTCAAGTATTTAGGTATTCAAATTACGAGAAGACACAAATCATTATTTAGCGGCAATTTTATGCCACTATTAAATAAACTGAATGTTATGATTAAATTTTGGAAAACGCTCCCACTCTCATTGATAGGTAGAATTAACGCTATAAAAATGACTTTCATACCACAATTAATATATTTGTTTCAAGCGATCCCAATATATATTCCGAAATATTTTTTCAAAAAACTAGATTCTAATATCACTAATTTTATATGGGATTATAGAGCACACAGAATTCAACGAAAGCATTTGTGTAAACCTAAAGAAGTTGGGGGTTTATCACTACCTAACTTTACGTATTACTACTGGGCAGTGCATATTAAGAACATAATGTACTGGTTGGATAGTTCCACTCACCAGTTGGAGTGGATAAGAATGGAGAAAGAGGAGTGTTTCCCGTACGATATAGGAACGATCTTGGTCTCACCGATAAAATTGAATAGTATAATATATAAGAAGAACCCAATTATTCACAATACAATAAGAATTTGGAAACAAATAAAATTATCCTTGAAATTAAATAATCTATCAGTACTAACCCCAATATTGAACAATCCTGCATCCAAACCATCTCTTATCGACAAAACATATAAACAATGGGATAGACTGGGGATTAGGAAAGTAGGAGATATGTATGAATTGGGCAAATTGTTATCATTTCAACAATTAAAATTAAAATTTAAACTGAATGATAATCAATATTTTAAATATATACAGATATGTGACTTTATGAAGAAATATATACATAGATTTCAAACTATATTTTTAAACCCTTTAGAAGAAGCAATGAATATTAAGGCTGATTCACAAAAACTAATATCATATTTTTATAATAGTATATTAAATAGAGAATTACCCTCAACAGAGGCACTAAGAGAAGATTGGGAACATGAACTAATGATAAAGATCCCAAAAGATAGATGGGAAAAGTATCTGATGAACACACATAATTGTTCCATTAATGCAAGACATAATTTAATTCAATTTAAATTATTACATAGACTATATTATTTAAAAACGAGGTTGAATAAATTCTACCCAAACGTCTCTCCCAGATGCGATAAATGTTTGTTTCAAAATGCCAATATAACACATTCATTTGTAGGATGTACAAAGTTGAATAAATTTTGGAGCAATATATTTGATATATTTACAAAGCTCTTCAAGTCAAGAATAGAACCTAATACGGAATGGATTATATTTGGAATAATAGTAGAAGATATCAATTTAAACAAAGACCAAAAAGTATTCTTTAATTATGGGTTAATAATTGGAAAGAAATTGATACTTAATTTTGGAAAAATACAGCTATACCAACTATTAAAATGTGGATTAGGAATATGACGGACATAGCACACCTTGAAGAAATGAGACTCCGCCTAATAGATAAATATGACCAATTCTTAAGGAGTTGGTCCCCTTTCATCGACTTTTTGGAATCATGTGATGCAGCAGTACCGTAAAGATTACTGATTTCAGGTCAGGTCGTGGATAGATTTACATCTCCGAACAAAGATTTGAAAATTTCTTTTTTAAGGGCCTTTTTCTACTATTTCTACTTTCTACTTTTTCTTTTCTTATATACACACTTCACGTTTTTCTATTTTCTACTATCTATTTTTCCTCTTTTTCTTCTCTCTATTTTTTTTTTTTTTAACTTCCTTTTCAAAAACATAAAACTAGAGGTTGTACATAGAATGTATTACGTTATGACATAGTTGGCACCTAAAAAAACAAAAAAAGAAACTCCACAGGACGACATTGAAACTAGTACGACAACTAGGGTGGAGGAGGGACAGAGAGAGAGAGAGAGAGAAGGGATGCAAGGGTTATTTGAAGTTAGAGAAATCAATATTCATACCACTGGGTTGTAAGCTGCCCAAGTGCTGTTCCTCCAATTTGCATTTGGCCTCACTCTGACAATGGAGCAGACCCAGGACAGAAAGGTCAGTATGGGTGTGTGAAGGTGAGTTAAGGCCCTGTCCCACTTAGGCAATTTTTCAGCGGACTGCCGGCGAGTGTCAAGTTCGCGGCACTGGCCTGAAAAACCGGTAACTGGAACGCGACTGTCAGAGTGGAGCGCTCGCGCGCACACACACACGCACACACACACACATACATCGCAAAGGCGGAGGCCAGGGAAAGCGGGGGGAGCACTGTCTGAAATTCACATAGTGCAAAGCCAAGGTGATACAGACACACACAGCGATGAACAGAAAGGTTAAGACGGCAAGCACAGTGTACGGTAAGTCCTTTAAAAGAGGGAAGAAGGGGGGAGAAGGAGTGGAGACACTTTTAAGAAGCCAGACAACTTTTAATAAACACAGCTGTGAAGTTCGGTGGGCATTTAACATTAGCGGTTCTCCTTGGTTCTGAAAACTCGTGCTTACGTTTTTTTCCCCCAATGAGCCAATGAAAATGCCTGGTCAGCAAAGGCGATTAACTAAAACTACCTACGAATAGCTCGACTACCTATAACTACATGGCGACCCCACTACAACTGCACCTACGTCTACAAAAGTATCGATTTTCTCCATGGCGACCAACATGTTGAAAAATTTGTGGCAACCATATAGAGGCTGCGACCAGTTCCCAGAATGCGGGAACTCTTCGCGACCATGAAGGAGACTCACCAGAGACCACCAGCGAACATGTGGCGACCATGTGGCGAGCGCAGTCTCCTGCACTCGCCTAAAAAGTCGGCGAAGTGCGACAGGCCCTTTAAAGTGCTCGGCAACCGGGAGATCACATTGGCCAATGCAGACTGAGCGAAGGTGTTCAGCAAAATGATCGCCCTGTCTGCGTTTGGTCTCACCGATATATAAGAGTCCACACTTGGAACAGTGGATACAGTAGATGAGGTTGGAGGAGGTGCAAGTGAACCTCTGCCTCACATGAAAGGACTGTTGGGGTCCCTGGACAGTTGACGGAGGAGGTATAGGGACAGATGTTGCATCTCCTGTGGTTGCAAGGGAAGGTACCTAGGGAGGGGGTGGTTTGATTCTTAGAAGACCTGTTTCCAGAGAATAGTACAGAAAACTTCTTGCACTCTCCCAAGGTCCAGGATACCATATTTACAGAACAGCGTTCTAAAATACTGATGAAACCAAACATAATGTAGTGAAGAGGAATTTGGTTTAAAAAAAATCTATATTCTTCCTAATTTTAACCACATAATTTTTATGTATGTTGTATACATATTTCTCTCCATCTTGCTCTTACATTTCCCAAATTTATGATCAAGTATGATTTAGTTCCAGTTCTGTTTCATACTGAAGACTTCCTCGTTCTTACCTTTGCTATGGAATTATCTGGTTCTGCTTGCAACACTTTCTTCAAGTCATCTATTGCTGCTTGATGCTTGCCCAAATGTTTATAAACAGTAGCACGACGCTGATATGCTGTAAAAAGAGCAATATGACATGAACTATATTAATAACCACTGTTAGAAATCCAATAAAACACTGCAGATTATAATTTTGTTATCTATATCATTTTACATTGATATCTTACCATCAATTATTACTTCATTGCCATCTCCATCAAACTAGAGTTGGACTACCTCTACATAATATTCAATTGCATATACATACATACATACCCAACCCAGGTGCAGATAACTGATTCACCTGTTGACACACCAAAGTCTTTCCACCTACAAAACAAGGAAAATGTTGGAATGCTCTCCACCTGGATGAGAACTCCAACGAGCTTGACGCAATCCATGACAATGCAACCATCAGCCTAAGCACTTATTCCCTTCATCAGCGACACTGTAGCTATGGCATGTAGAATCCACGCTCGAGTAACCTGCCGTTCTCCCTGTAACTGTGTGAATTTCCCGCAGACGCTCCGGGTTTCCTCCCAACATGCCAAAGATGGGTGGGTTTGTAGGTCAATTGGCCTCTTTAGTGTGTAGGGAATAAGTGATTGATGGTCAGCATGGACTCAGTGGGCTGAGGGGCCTGTTTCCATGCTGTATCTCCAACCTAAATTAAAACCCATCCCTTTTTCAATCGCCTATTTTACTATCTCCTTTGGCTTTGTGTACATTTTTGAATGGCTAAGTTCCTGTGTGTACCTTAGAAAGTATCTCTACATTAAAAGGGCAATGAAATTAGAAATCATGGTAACAAATTATCTTTCCCAATATAATATACTGTCCCAGATCACCCTGGATCTGGCTCATTACCCTAAATTACTGTCCATGGTACCTACCCGCATCCACCAACCTGGTCTAAATTAGTAGGGTTGGCTAATCTTGTAATTATGCTCCTACAGCTTATCCCCCAGTCTAGTTCAGTAAAACACTGAGTCAAGTGCTGGAACAACTAATCTTCTACCCAAATACAAATTAACTCCCTATACAATACCTAACTACTGTGGGTCCGATCCTTGTCTCTACTCGTTCAAGCCCTTCAGCCTTGTGCAAGCAGACACCTCCAGCAGGTCACCCGATCCCAAGTGCACCTCCAGAAGACCTACTCCGATCCTCATGGGGTTCACTCTTTTATAGGCCATCGGACCCGTGGCACAAAACTATATGGGGAGTGGGAGGGGGTGGGGGGATCTAGTGTACCCTGATGGTCTTTTGACAACTCACTGATGTCAAAAGCCTTAGACTCTTTAAATGTCTTGATAACAGGTGGGAGGTAAAAGATTTACAGGAAACCTGCGAAGCAAGTTTTTCACACAGAGGCTAGATGGTAATTAGACAATTACAGCATTTAGGACACTTGGATAGTTTCGTGAATGGGAATGGTTACTGGCCAAATGCAGGGAAATGCGAATAGCTCGGGAAGGCATCTTGGTCGGCATGATTGGGTTGGGCTGAAGGGCCTGTTTCCAACCTGTATAATACTATATAATTCATATAGATTTAAATAATTAAAACATTATAAAAACATTTTATTAAAAATATATTTCAATGTACAAGCTAAGAGGTCAGAGGCAAACTGATTGGCAAGATAGAATGGATGGTGGTTCCCAGAGAACTGCTAGACACTGCGATGAGCACAATTTGGTCCAATGAGGCATCTTTGAAAGCAAATGTAACTAACCCCTGGCAGCTGGGTTCAGGCACATAATTTCACAAAAAGCTCAGAATGAAGTCTTTGCCAAAGCAATCCCATCAGGTATAAGTGTCCTATAAAAGTACATGGTTATTTGACACATAAATGCACATTTTTCCCCAGAGTAGGACCAAGTAGGAATCAAGAACCAGAGGGCATGGATTTAATGGGAACTCTAGGGGCTACCTTTTATTCTTTACGCAGAGGGTAGTGGGAATCTGTAACGACCTGTCAGAGGAAGTAGTTGAGACGGATACAATGACATTTACAAATCATTTGGACAAGTACATGGATAGAAAAGGTTTAGAGGGACATGGGCCAAATGGCTCTAGGAAATGGGATTAGAGTAGATAGGAAATTTAGTTTGGCATGTACAAATTGGACAGAAGGGCCTGTTGCCGTGCTGTATAATTTAAGGAAAATCACGAGCGGCCAGATGTTGCTGTGCCTATCCGTACCAATGACATAGGAAGGAAAAAGGATGAGGTCCTGCAGTATGAACATTGGGAGTTAGGAAAGAGGTTAAAATGTAGGAACCTCAAGTGTGCTAATCTCTGGATTACACCCAGTGTTAGTGAGAGCAGGAATAGGAGGATAGATCAGATGAATACATGATTGAGAACCTCATGCAGGAGTCAGAGGTTCAGGTTTTTGAATCATTGGGATCTCTTCTGCACCAATATCACCTTTGACAAGGTCCCACAGTCTGGAAGGATGCATCGCATGGTCCATGGTGAGCTAGCCAAATGGATTCAAAATGGCTTGCAGGAAGGAGTAAAGAAAAAATAGCTGTTGAGGATTATTTTACTGATTGGAAGTCTGTGTCCAGTGGAGTGCTGCAGGAGTTGGAACTGGCTCCGCTACTGTTTGTTATATATATGAATGATTTGGATGACAATGCAGTTGTTAGTAAATTTGCAGATGACATCAAAATATGTGTTGTAGTAGACAGTGACGATGGTTATCTAAGTTTACAACAAGATCTACATCAGTTGGGAGGTTGGGCCAAGGTATAGATAATGGAATTTAACTCTGACAAGTGTGAGGTGTTGCACTTTGGCATGTCAAGACTCACACATTTAATGGTCAGCCTTAAGATTGTTGCAGAACAAAGAGATCAGGGAGTACAGGTGCGCGGTTCCCTAGACGGATGAATCAGATGGATATTGTGTTGAAGATGGCATTTGGCACACTTGCCTTCGTCGGGAGATAGTAATGAGTCCAAATGTTGTCACATAATGTTGCAGCTGTAAATGCCATTGGTAAGATTAAACTCAGAGTACAGTGTGCAATTCTGGTTGTCCAGCCATAGGAAGGATGCCATTTAGTTGGAAAGGGTGCTAAAGAGATTCATCAGGATGTTACCTGAACTTGAGTTGAGTTATAGGAACAGGTTGGATAGGCTGGGACTTTTCTCTTTGGAGGGTAGGAAGTAAGGGGTAACCTATTGAGGTGTGGATAAGGAACATGGATAAGGTGAACCCTCACAGTCTTTTTTGCAGGATAGAGGATTCTAAAACTAGAGGCCATAGGCATAAGATGAGAGGGGAGAGGTGTAAGAGAGACCCCAGGCGCAACCTTTTCATTCAAGGAGTAACCTGTATTTGGACTGAGCTGGCAGTGGATGCTGTCAGTTGTCCGAAAATTTTCCTTAAAACCGATGCTACCCTCAGTATACCAATTACCTGGTGAAGTCAGAGACACTTGCTCTTTGAATGAAATCAATCTATACAAACAACCCAACTTCTCACTCTCTCCGTTTGCATCAACCTATCAACATAATAAAGGGACAGAGACTGAATTTGCTTCCAATTTGCTATCAGTTGATGTATTTTCTGTTTGCGTTACTCACCTTTCAAATTGCCAGGATCTAATTCCAATACTTTTTCAACATCATTAAGGGCCTTCTGCCATTCCTGAAGCTTAATTTCTGTTTGAGCTCGATTGTTAAATGCAGTGACATTTGGTATCACTGAAATGCTTCTAGATTTATGTGAGGGGGAGGGGGGAATAAATAAAATAATGAATAAGGACACATATCCTAAGGAAGTGGAAAAAAGGTTCTTCTGATATACAATTAGAAATATTGCACACTTAGTGCCAAAACAGCGATTATTTAAATGATTGATTGTATTTATAAAAGAGATGCAGTTGAGAGTTTGTTTAAGTGCTTGCTAATGTCATATATACCTATGCCAATGCAGGTCATGATCTCTGGCTGGTCACACTCTCCACAGATTTTTCCGCAGTTCTTCATTTATGTCCCTCATACTTCACCAAGGAGCCAACAAACCATCCTTGAGGCATAACTACATTTACAAAAATAACTCTCTTCCCACTAAATTTCCTATTCCTAAAGCTTTCCTCTTCATCCGTTTAAATTAAGCACACTGCTGAAACACTTAAACTCCAGAGCATCATAGTATTATCAACTACAAAGCAAGTGCAATTGTATCATATTTTCACATACTATCTTGTGAGGTCTGAATCATTTGAGGCCAGCGATTTGAATGAATCAGATGACTATATGGCAGTGTTCATATTTTGTTCACTCTATCTTCACAATAATCTCACAGGATAACTAGAAATATAATTTAAGATAATTTCATTAAAAGGCCATATTTATGGTTAAATAGAAATTAAACAAAAATAAGATTTGGAATATAATCATTTTGTCTAAAAAAAATAGGATAGCCAGATAGATTCTTATCCGCAAGGACAAGGCAGAGCTGCAGGGAATATTTTTTTTAAACTCTTACAATAGATAAATAAGTGCATGCAGGGTACATCCTAAACAATTTGACTTCATTCCATCATAGCAACATGGTGAACTTCCAAATCAACACAGTTTTCATTTTAGGTGTAACTAATTGTTGCTATCAACCTCAGAATGCACGATATTTAAAACCCAGAAGAAAAAATATTCAGGCTACATTATTCTAAACTAACAGTGGTAGTGAGCCTCTTATCTTCCTGCCTACAACCAGATACCGCTGGAAGGACAGATCCTCTCTAAGAAACAGAAGCTGGAATTGGTCATCCAATCTGCTTTTCTCCCAATTCCCTGAATATTCACAAATCTATTAATCTCTGTTTGAATATAGAGTGCCTTCCATAGTCGTCTTGAGTAGAATTACAATTCACTAGGTGAATTTTTTTTTTTAACCTTTAGTTTTAAATAGTGGACCTTATTTTTAAACTCTGACCCCCATTTCTAGACAATCCAGCCAGGGAGTACATCACCCCTGCATTAGCCTTTAAAGCCCCACAGCAATTACACATGTTTCAATGAAATCACATCTTATTCTTCTAAACAAGAGTATGGACCCAGTGTATTTAATCCCTCCTTATAAAATAAAACTTTCACCTCAGGAATCAATCCAATTAATTTATGTTGTACTCTCCCTATAACCAGTATATTCTTCCTTGGATAGAGAAACAGATATCTACATTATAATTCAGGAATAGTCTCATCCGAGTACATTGTAGTAGGATATATTTAAAACAGTACTCCAATCCTCTTGCATTGAAATTATTTGCCATGCTAAAAGCTTGCTACAACCACACATTAATTTCAGTGATTCATGTATAACAACATCAAGGTCCTTCCAATCACCAGCATTTTCAATCTGTCAGCATTTTAAAATAGAGCACAGAAAAAGCACCTTTGGCCAATTTGTCCATGCTGACCAAGGCATCTATCAGAGCATTCCATTTACCTCTATTTGACCCGTATTCTTTCAAACATTTTCTATCCATATACCTGACAAAATGACTTTTAAAGTGTGTGCCCATCTCGACTATTTCCTCTGACAGCGTGTCTGAAAAACATGTCCCTCAGGTCCCTTTTTATCTTTCCCTCCCAAGTTAACCTAGTTTAGAACTCCCCTACCTTAGGAAAAAGAATGTGCACATTCACCTTATTTATTATCTATGCCCTTCATGATTTTATGCGACTTTCCACTCAAGGAAAAGCAGTTCATCATATCCACTCTTCTAATAACCAAAGCCTGCCACTACTGACAACTTCCTTGTGAATCTTTCCTGCATCCACTCAAAATTAATTATATTTTATCATCCTATCGAATGGTGACCAGAACTCCACACGATACTCCAAGTGCAGTTTTACCAATGTTTTGTACAATTGTAACATGATGTTCTAACTCTTTTACTCAATGTCCCAATCGATGAAGGCAGACACCTTCTTCACCAACGTGTCTAAACATGCTCTCACTTTCAGGGAACGATTCCTCCATTCCTCAACACTCCCCAGGGCCCTGCCATTCACTTTTTTTATGTCTTGTCCTCATTTAACGTCCCAAAATATATCACTTTGCCCGTCCCAATCATTTAACGTCCCAAAATATATCACTTTGCATCGACTCCACAGTCAAAAAGGCACAACAGAGGATGTACTTCCTGCGGCAGCTGAGGAAGCACAATCTGCCACAGGCAATGATGGTCCAATTCTACACGGCCATCGTAGAGTCTGTTCTCACCTTCTCCATCATGGTCTGGTTTGGCTCAGCCACCAAGCACGACACCTGGAGGCTGCAGCGAATCGTCCGATCAGCAGAGAAGATTATTGGCTGCAACCTTCCCTCCGTTGATGAACTGTACACTGCAAGGGCCAGGAAGCGAGCGGGCAAGATCATCTCTGACCCCTCTCACCCTGGCCACAAACTCTTTGAATCACTTCCCTCTGGAAGGCGACTCCGGACTGTCAAAGCTGCCACAGCCAGACATAAAAACAGTTTTTATCCACGAGTAGTTGTACTACTCAACAGCCAAAAATCTGTAGCCTCCCTTTGATCTGGTATTTTGTTGGTTCACCTGCTTGATCAATGGTGTTTTATCATTAATGTTTT
The DNA here is from genome assembly GCA_038087875.1 of Malacoraja senta. Lineage (NCBI taxonomy): Eukaryota > Metazoa > Chordata > Chondrichthyes > Rajiformes > Rajidae > Malacoraja > Malacoraja senta. The sequence goes on along the minus strand of CM075977.1, from coordinate 25,772,072 downwards.
TTATTATTAATGTTTAGTGTTTTCTGAGTCATTCGTAACTGTCACTGTATGTCATGTTGTTACTTGTGGGCGGAGCACCAAGGCAAATTCCTTGTATGTGAATACTTAGCCAATAAACTTACTTACTTACTTACTTACTTGCACTTGCATTCCATCTGCCATTTCTTTGCCCACCTTCTTGGTTAATTAATGTCCTGTTGTAATCTTAAACACCCTTGTCACTGAGCACTGTACTACCAATGTTGCTGTCATCCACAAACTTACTACTCATGCTACCTACATTCTCATCCAAATTGTTAATCTATATGACAAACAAGAGGGTATCCAGATCTGATCCATGCAACACACAACAGGTCACATGCCTCCATTCTGAAAAACATCCCGCAACTATCAACCTCTGATTCTTTCCACCAAGCCATTTTTATTTCCAATTGGCTAGCTCACCCTGGATCCCATGTGATCTAACCTTCTGGACAAGCTTACCATGTGAAACACAAGCTACCCTCTAGTCTTCTGGTACCTCACCCATAGCTAACAAAGATTAAAAAATCTCTACTAGGGCCCCAGCACTTTCTTCCCTTGTTTCGTATAATGTCTTACAATACACTTGGTCATGCCCAGTAGTTTTAACCACCTTTACGTGCCTCAAGATCGTCACCATCTCCTCTTTCATGACGTCAATATGTTTCAAGATCTCACTGTACTCTTTTGTGAACTCACAAGCTTCCAAACCTTCTCCTCAATAGTCAAATAGTATATCACTCTCGTGCTAGTCAAGTAGCATTTATTCAGGATTAATTCAAAGCGAAAATATGTGTTTTTCTACCAAAGTAGACAATCTTACATTTGTCTATTGTTTTTAACCACAGTTTGGGAGTGTTACTTCCGTTAAATTATACATATTTGTATTGTTAAATTAAATATGCGTGTCTATCTGTTCTCAAGTAAACATTCCAATTGTGCTTGAGGTGCATGATATAAATACAAATAATAATATATATATATTTTTAATTAAGCATATATGAAAGTACCTGGTGTAATAAAGCAAAGCTTCTTTGAGGTCCCCAGCTCGGAAAGCTTCATTACCTTTATCCTTTTCTCGATTAGCTAAAACCATTTTTTCTTGGTCAGTCATGCCTGAGGAAATGAAGTTATATCCAAACCTATAACTGCATGAGGTTGGGTAGGGTGAAGTTATCATGGCAAGGAAAACATATTAAGAATAAGATATGTTTCATAAATTTTGAGCCATGTCTTTATGGCATTCATTATACAAGTTTCTAATGGCAATACTCATATTTAAAAAAACTGAGCTAACATAAAGTTAATAAACAGAGAATAAGTGGTGGTGGGTTTCTTAAATGTGTATATTTTAATGCTAGGAGCATTGTAAGAAAGGTGGATGAGCTTAGAGTCTGGATTGACACCTGGAAGTATGATGTTGTGGCGATCAGTGAAACATGGTTGCAGGAGGGCTGTGATTGGAAACTAAATATTCCAGGATTTCGTTGCTTCATGGGTGATAGAATTGGAGGGGCAAGAGGTGGGGGTGTTGCATTGCTTGTCAAGGAAGATATTACAGCAGTGCTTTGGCAGGATAGATTAGAGGGCTCATCTAGGGAGGCTATTTGGGTGGAGCTGAGAAATGGGAAAGGTGTAGCAACACTTATAGGGGTGTATTATAGACCGCCAAATGGGGAGCGAGAATTGGAAGAGCAAATATGTAAGGAGATAGCAGATATTAGTAGTAAGCACAAGGTAGTGATTGTGGGAGATTTCAATTTTCCACACATAGACTGGGAAACACATTCTGTAAAAGGGCTGGGTGGTTTGGAGTTTGTAAAATGTGTGCAGGATAGTTTTTTGCAGCAATACATAGAGGTACCTACTAGAGAAGGGGCAGTGCTGGACCTCCTGTTAGGAAATGAGACAGGGCAGGTGGCGGAGGTAAGCGTCGGGGAGCACTTCGGGTCCAATGATCACAATACCATTAGTTTCAATATAATTATGGAGAGGGTCAGAACTGGACCTAGGGTTGAGATTTTTGATTGGAGAAAGGCTAACTTTGAGGAGATGCGAAAGGATTTAAAAGGAGTGAATTGGGACATGTTGTTTTATGGGAAGGATGTAGAAGAGAAATGGAGGACATTTAAAGGTGAAATTTTAAGAGTACAAAATCTTTATGTCCCTGTTCGGTTGAAAGGAAATAGTAAAAATTGGAAAGAGCCATGGTTTTCAAGGGAAATTGGACACTTGGTTCGGAAAAAGAGAGAGATCTACAATAATTATAGGCAGCATGGAGTAAATGAGGTGCTTGAGGAGTATAAAGAATGTAAAAAGAATATTAAGAAAGAAATTAGAAAAGCTAAAAGAAGATATGAGGTTGCTTTGGCAAGTAAGGTGAAAGTAAATCCAAAGGGTTTCTACAGCTATATTAATAGCAAAAGGATAACAAGGAATAAAATTGGTCCATTAGAGAGTCAGAGTGGACAGCTATTTGCAGAGCCAAAAGAGATGGGGGAGATATTGAACAATTTCTTTTCTTCGGTATTCACCAAGGAGAAGGATATGGAATTAGGTGAGGTAAGGGAAACAAGCAGAGTAGCAATGGAAACTATGAGATTCAAAGAAGAGGAGGTGTGGACACTTTTGAAAAATATGAAAACGGATAAGTCTCCAGGTCCTGACAGGATATTCCCGAGGACATTGAGGGAAGTTAGTGTAGAAATAGCAGGGGCTATGACAGAAATATTTCAAATGTCGTTAGAAACGGGAATAGTGCCGGAGGATTGGCGTACTGCGCATGTTGTTCCGTTGTTTAAAAAGGGTTCTAAGAGTAAACCTAGCAATTATAGATTTTAGTTTGACGTCAGTGGTGGGCAAATTAATGGAAAGGATACTTAAAGATAATATATATAAGCATCTGGATAAGCAGGGTCTGATTAGGAACAGTCAACATGGATTTGTGCCTGGAAGGTCATGTTTGACTAATCTTCTAGAATTTTTCGAAGAGGTTACTAGGGAAATTGATGAGGGTAAAGCAGTGGATGTTGTCTATATGGACTTCAGTAAGGCCTTTGACAAGGTTCCTCATGGAAGGTTGGTTAAAAAGATTAAATTGTTGGATATTAATGGTGGAGTAGCAAGATGGATTCAACAGTGGCTGAATGGGAGATGCCAGAGAGTAATGGTGGATGGCTGTTTGTCAGGTTGGAGGCCGGTGACTAGTGGGGTGCCTCAGGGGTCTGTGTTGGGTCCACTGTTGTTTGTCATGTACATCAATGATCTGGATGATGGTGTGGAAAATTGGATTAGTAAGTATGCAGATGATACTAAGATAGGTGGTGTGGTGGATAATGAAGTAGATTTTCAAAGTCTACAGAGAGATTTAGGCCATTTGGAAGAGTGGGCTGAAAGATGGCAGATGGAGTTTAATGCTGATAAATGTGAGGTACTACATCTCGGCAGGACAAATCAAAATAGGACGTACATGGTAAACGGTAGAGAATTGAGGAATGGAGTTGAACAGAGGGATCTAGGAATAACTGTGCATAGTTCCCTGAAGGTGGAATCTCATGTAGATAGGGTGGTAAAGAAAGCTTTTGGGGTGCTGGCCTTTATAAATCAGAGCATTGAATATAGAAGTTGGGATGTAATGTTAAAATTGTACAAGGCATTGGTGAGGCCAATTCTGGAGTATGGAGTACAATTTTGGTCGCCTAATTATAGGAAGGATGTCAACAAAATAGAGAGAGTACAGAGAAGATTTACTAGAATGTTGCCTGGGTTTCAGCAACTAAGTTACAGAGAAAGGTTGAACAAGTTAGGTCTTTATTCTTTGGAGCGCAGAAGGTTAAGAGGGGACTTGATAGAGGTCTTTAAAATTATGAGCGGGTTAGACAGAGTTGACGTGGATAAGCTTTTTCCATTGAGAGTAGGGAAGATTCAAACAAGGGGACATGACTTGAGAATTAAGGGACAGAAGTTTAGGGGTAACATTAGGGGGAACTTCTTTACTCAGAGAGTGGTAGCTGTGTGGAATGAGCTTCCAGTGGAAGTGATGGAGGCTGGTTCAATTTTATCCTTTAAAAATAGATTGGATGGATATATGGACGGGAAAGGAATGGAGGGTTATGGTCTGAGTGCAGGTAGATGGGACTAGGGGGGGAGTATTTATTTTAAAAAAAATAAAAAAAAATCTAAAAATGTTCGGCATGGACTTGAAGGGCCGAGATAGCCTGTTTCTGTGCTGTAATGGTTATATGGTTAAAGTCAGATTATCTGTCTTTAGGTTGTTCTGATGCTCTTTCACTCCTACAATTTAGATACAAATCCTGATTACGTTCTTAGTCTTAGTTTCTAATTCTGGACTGTTGCTCAAACCGTTTCCAAGATGAGGGGCAAAAACAAGACACAAGACATTTAACGAAGTAGTCATGCATGCAAGTATATGATTTTCTCTGATCAAACAATAATTACCTGTTGTGTCAATTTTCATCCCTATTCCAGAAATGGAATCGTTGAAAATAGTTTTAGATTTAATTTCTTGCTTGCCTTCATCAATTTTGGCACATTCGTGTTCCACATCAAATCTGGCATCAAAATTCAGAACATCAACTTTAACTTGAGACAAATCATATTATTCCTCAAAAACAAAAAAGATGCATGCAAAATTTAAGTTTGAATCAATAACACACATGGATTCCAGATCTGTAACTTACAATAATATTTTCTCACTCATTCGATTACTGTGCCTTATTTCAAAACAAATGTAATGTGACAAAACTAATGTTTTTCTACACATAGCATTTGAACTAAGAGCATAAATATAAGTAAATTAGTATGATCTGACAGCCATTACAGTTACACAGAGACATAGTTACCGGTTGACCTGAATATTGTAAGGTACGTGATGTTTAGGAAGGACACGAATCTAAGAAAAGTTGGAAGAGTAGCAATGCTAATAATTGAAAGTCAATAGAAGTGGATGACCTCAGGTTAGGAAACCACGATATGGAAGCAGTTGAGGTGAACGTGGGAAATAATAATGGCAAGAAGTCTCTTGTGGGGGTGTAGTGCAGGTTTCCCAAAAGCAACCGCTCAATACGAAATACTAGTTTTAAAAAAAGTGATTATCGGAGCTTGTCAGAAAGGTACAAGGATATTGAGTCTGAAGAAGGGTCTCGACCCAAAACGTCACCCATTCCTTCTCTCCAGAGATGCAGCCTGCCCCGCTGAGCTACTCCAGCATTTTGTGTCTTTCTTAGGTACAAGGATAATATGGCCAATTTTATTCCGTATACCGACAGGAAAAATAAGATGGACAAATCCAGCCCAGGTATCCATGACTCATATTTTAAACTTACATTAAGGAAACTATATGGGCACGAAAGCAGAGCAAAGTAATCTAGCAAATTCAGCTGAGGGGATCAATCATGAAGCATTGACAAATCTTTCAAAACACCGAGGATATATTTCAATGAGAAAGACATGTTCTGAGGAAGGACCCAGAGGTCAAGTAAAAAAAGATAAAGTTTGCCTCAAGAAAAAGTATATACTGGTGCAAAGTCAGGTTAGAAGATTGTACAAAATATAACAAACAGCAAAGACTGAGACTACAAGATTAACCATTAAGAAATAAATTGACTTCCTATGCTTACGAGATATATCAAGTAGTATGCCACTGGAAGTGGTGCTGGGACTTCAACATTTTACAATGATTTGAATGAAGGCACAAAGGGTCATGTTTGCTAAATTTGGTGATGACATAAAGACAGGTAGGAAAGTAAATTGTGAAGAATTGTAATGAAGCTACGATAAAGATAGATCTGGCAAATAAATGTAAATGATTCCTAAAAGGCTAATGTGCAGGTTCTGCAAGTAATTAAGGTCTTATTGTTTACTGTTAGAGCAATTGAGTACAAAACATTGAGGTCATGCTTCAGAGGATACAAGTGTAGCCTGTCTCATATTTCGCCACAAGTGAGCATGGTTGAGCCCACATCTATTGTGTACACGGTTCTTGTGTACACGGTTCTTATTAAAATAAAGATTTAAGGGCATGGGAAGCAGTTCAGAGAAGGATTATCAGTCTGATACCAGTGATGGGCAGCTCATCTTGTCAGAAAATATCAGGCAGTGTAGATTTGTATCCTCTGGAGTATGGAAGAGTGAAAGGCAATTTAATTAAAAGATATAAGATCTTAAGGGGAGGATAGGCAGAGAATATTCCCTTTTGCAGAATAATCTAGCACAAGGGGTTATTGTGCAAAAATAAGGCAACATCGATTTAAAGCAGATGAAGTGAAATTTCTTTCAGAGTAGGCAGTGTTTGGAACTGTCTTCTTCAAAAATTGACAAAAGTCTTTGAATATTTTCAAAACAGAGGCCGCTGAATTCTTGGTAAAGGATGTAGTGTAAGAAAAGGCAGAGCTGAGATTACAGTCAGATCAGTCATAATAATTTTACCTGCTGATACAGACTTGTGGAATGGTTTTAAATTTAACAGTTATCCTCCAAAATGTTATCCTTTGCTCAATTTGTTGTTATGGTGTATGTCCAATATTAAACAATAAGTAACATACTTGTCCCATTCTCTGTAATCTCTGGGTGTATTTCTTTTCTTTTCAGTTGGTTTCTTTTCACCAGATCCATTCTATAAAAATAAACAATACAACTGGCAAACATCAGTTTCACTTATAGTCCAACTGCACCACATATAGGATCTTATAACCAAAGGCATTAGTGCATACATGCTTTTTCTTGCATGGCCTCTTGAATTGAATATAATGAAGAAAAGAGGGGTGGGAGTAATTCTAGGTTTCTCTCCAGCTAGAATACTGAACCCAGCTACTGTATAGTCTCATAGTTTTAGCTAAAATCAATTAAAGATATTGACCAGTGTATAATCCTGGAATATTCCTATCTCTCTACATCTCTATACCTCCATGCAGCACTGCACAGTACATTCATCCACTTAATTCATCAGAGAATCTCCTCAAGGTATGTCCACTTTGTTGTTTTCTTGTGCTGGTATCAAACTGGTATGATTGCCCTGTGAGACATATGCACCTTTCCCACAACCCATGACACCACCATCAAAACCAAATAAAAGAAACATTTATTTCTGACAGAACCTTGTCATCCACAATCTGGACAGGGGCATTAATAATATCTGTAAACTTAAGAATCACTATTTTTTTCAGTTATATACATCTGCCATATATATCTATATTTGTTTTAAGTTTTCTTTCCAAATGGTATAAATAAAGCAGTATCTTAATTTGAACACAATTTTACAGACTTGATTGAATCAGACCTCAATTTTCTGAAGTAGACTCCAGTAATAGATCAAATTATTTTGATACCTATAAAAGATCTAATCAAATTCTTATACTTTGTTTGGAAAGAAAAACATCAGTTATTTTTACTTGCCCAATTTTGGCAGAATCCAAGTTTACCTTATTATCAAACTTCATTTGTTAACAATAGTTCATTTTAAATCTTAGATATTTAATTTGTTGAAGATAATATTACAGGTACAAGTGATAGTAGTAGTATAACCAACATTAATTTCACAAAATTGTGTTCTATTTCTTCTTCAGTTCCGTCTGCTCCGAGATGACATATCAGGCAAAGTGGGAACCACAGACTCAGAAAGAGGCCAGATGGTGCCTGATAGTGGAGTTGTGCTCCCTATGCCATTTACATTGGAGTTCTTTGTACTTCCAATGTAATCCCAAATGCTCTTTCTCCATTTTGTGCAGTCATGGGCCAGGAATTCCCATGAGTCAGTGGAGATTTTGTAGTTTTTCAGGGAGACTTTGAGCACTCTTCAATTGTTTTATCTGTCTGTTTGGTGAGCCAGAGCCTGGAATATAGTCAGAAGTTGTTTATTGGCGGCCCAATAAATAAAAACACATTCATGATGAAGTCCATCTTTATTTCATCAAATACACTGGAGCATTTCAACAGCCAGCTGCTTGCGTCTCGTTTACTAACTAGTGCCCGAGCGAGAGAGAGAGAGAGAGAGAGTCTTTGTGTAGTACCGTAATACCATGTAAAGGGTGGCATGCATATTTGTGTGGTGAACGTTATAAATGGCATGAATTAATAAGGGTTAATCTACATTCTTCCTCTTAAAGTAAAGCATATATAGTGGTTTGTGGAGTAAATATAAAACACCAGTATAAGGTGCAGCATTTATTATTTTACTGCATATGAGAGCACACAAAACTAAACAGGTCATGCACAGTTCAGGTATAGCAGGTAAATTTTAAAATGAGCGGGTTTGGCATGCAGACACGACCTGCATGTGTACGATAATAACCTCCAGCAGACACCTTATCCTTCGCTGGGGAAGCAAGTCCCTTATCGGGTGAACGCGGCGGAGAAGACACCGGTGGAGATTGGGGCACCGGGGAAGGCAGGGATGGCACCGGCACCGGCAGAGGAATCGCTGGAGCAGCATTTGCAGTGCATGAGGGAAGACCAGCAGGCTGGTCCGGGTAAGGACGTGGAGGTGCTGGTTCATTAACCGGAAGGTGTTGGCCCGCCGATAAATGCTGTTGTCAATACTGACCAAGTATGAGCGTGGTTCCGCAGTGGACCCCAGAATGACTCCGAGGTGGTCATAACCTCGGAGTGACCGCAAACGGACAACCTGTCCCTTGTTGAGCGGTTGAAGTGGAGAGCTGGTTTTATCGTAGTATTTTCTTTGGATGTTGCGGCGACGTTGGAGCTGGGATTGGGTAGCTGACGGCGCACGAACTAGTAGTTCTAGTAGTTGCTTGGCCATAGGCAGAGTGGAGTGGGTTCGCCGTGACATGAGCCCACTCTACAGATCCCAGGAGAGGGTCGCGGATGATGTTCCGAAGGTTGAATAAGTTGAGATAAACATCAGAGCCGGCCATGTGTGAGCGTTCCATTAGTTCCTTTGCACTTTTTACCGAGTGCTCAGCCAGGCCGTTGGACTGCGGGTACTCGGGGCTACTGGTAATGTGGTGAAAGTCCCAATTTTTCGTGAAATTCGTGTAGAGCTGACTGGAGAACTGAGGTCCGTTGTCTGAGAGTAGCTTTAGGGGGGCTCCGTGGACAGAGAAGTGACGAGTTAGTTTCTAAATGACCATGGCTGAGGTTGGGCTACTGAACAGGTCAATTTCAAACCATCCTGAGTAGGAATCAATTAAAACCAGGTATTGTTGGCCGTGTCACTCGAAGATGTCGGCTGCTACTGTGGACCAGGGTAAGTCCGGCGTGGGGTGCGAGAGGAGTGGTTGTTTCTGTTGGTGCGGGTTCAAGCTATTGCAGATCGGGCAGGCAGCAACCTTCTCTAGAATGTAATTAGCCATGTCTGCCCAGAACAGCATTCCTTTCGCATGTTGAAGGGTTATTTCTGCAGCAGGATGGCCCCCATGGACAATGTCGAAGTACTTGCTGTGAAGAGACTTCGGGATGACCGCCTTGTGTCCTTTCATTATCACGCCGTCCTGAATGACCAGTTCGTTATGGACAGGGAAAAATGGGCGGACAGCTTGTGGCAGGTGGTGCTGTTTGTCTGGCCAGCCACGGCGGATGACAGTGGCCAGCGATTGTAGTGGTTCGTCTGCAGCTGTTTGTGACACTGGGATGTCTACACCGGCAGATGGGAGGCAGGAGACCATCATAACCATGTACCCCTCATGCTCATCATCAGACAGGTGTTTTTTGCAGGTTGGGCGAGGTGCCCATGAGAGGGTGTCAGCTAAGTGCATGTCCTTACCACGTTTGTAGGTTAGTCTGATGTCATATCTCTGTAGTTCCATCATCATGTGTTGTAAGCGGGCTGGTGCCGTGTGGATCAGCTTACTGAGGATACTGATCAGGGGCTGGTGATCGGTTTCGACCGTGATCGGGTTGCCAAAGATAAAGTCCTTGAATTTCTTGCAGGCAAAGGTTACTGCGAGCAGCTCCTTTTCGATTTGAGCGTTGCGCTGTTCAGTGTCGGTCATGGTACGGGAGGCATAGGCAACTGGTCTGGAGCCCTTTCCGTCGTCTTGTAGGCAAGCAGTGCCCAGTCCACACTGGGAGGCATCACAGGTAAGGGTGACAGGTAATTTGGCATCAAAGTATGCGTGGGTTGGAGCGCAAAACATTAGTTGTTTGTGGGTTTCAAATGCCCTCTGCTGGTGTTGGTGCCAGGACCAGTGCGTATCCTTGTGGGTCAGTTGTCGCAGCGGGGCTGATAGCTCGCTGAAGTTTGGGATGAATTTTCCAAGGTAGGTTACCATGCCTAAGAATCGTTGTAGAGCAGTCAAGTCCGTAAGTGCAGGCATTTTGTTGATGGCAATGGTTTTAAACGGGCCTGGCTTAAGTCCGTTGTTGGTGAACCCGTGGCCCACATGAGTTACTTCGTCGACCCGAAATCTGCATTTGAGAGGGTTGAGTTTGAGATTTACCTCCCTGGCACGATCCAGGAGCTGTTTCAGGTTTGAGTCATGTTCTTGTGCATTGCGCCCGGTGACCAGGATGTCGTGTACAATTATGTAACATGGGTAGCTATCAAAGAGTTGTTCCATAGTACGCTGGAAAACCTCACTGGCTGAATGGTATTCGTAAAAATCGGTAGCGTCCGAATGCGTCACGAATGTGGTTAACATGGAGGATACATGGTCTAGTGCCATTTGCCAAAATGAGTTATTTGCATCTAGGACAGAAAAAACTGTGGCTTTACCCAGGTTGGCAGCGACTTCTTCCACCGTCCGCATTGGGTGGTGTGGCCGTTTGATGGCAGTATTTAAATCCTTAGCGTTGATGCAGATCCTTATTTCATCTTTGTTCTTCTTGACTGCTGCAATCATGGTGGAGACCCAAGAGGAGGGGTCGTTGACAAGGGCTATTACACCCAGTGATTCCATTGTCTAATTCAGCTTTGACGTGGTCCTTCATTGCATGCGGGATTTTGTGAGAACGAACGACAGGTATAACTTCCTAGTCAGTCACAATGTTGTATTCTGTGGGAAGCTTGCCCAGCTGATTGTCAAAAAGGTATTTGTATTGTTCGAGTAGTTGCTGGGTAGGATTTTGCGAGGTCGATAGCTGATACAGGTTTACCGAAGAAAACTAGGTTCATATTACGGCATGCCGCATTGTTCAGAAGAAGTGTCACTTCTCCTTTTACGATAAAAAATTCCAAGTTGTAAATTGAGACGCTAGATAGCATTGTAGTGTAACCGTACCCACTGGTTGCAATTCCCCCCACCAAATGGGTGTAACTTGTTTGTTTTCAGAACAGTTTCATTGTTGTGCATTCTTTTGAGATGTCAGCGAGATTACGTTACATCTTGCCCCTGTGTCTATCTTAGTGGCAATCTTGGTGTGATTGACACTGAGCGTTGGCATGGGATCACTGTCTGTAGCCACAGAGTTGGGAATACAAGAATGTATATTATGGCTGACTTCTTGCAGGTGCTGCGATTGTGGTTCTGCTGTTTCAGTCAGTGCTTCGTGGGAGAGTGTGGGTTCAAGTGCATAGAGAGATTGTAGTGAGTGGGCCCTGTTGGCACGGGCATGGCAGCACCGGATAAAGTGGCCTTTCTTTTTACAATAGACAAGATTTGCCACAAGCGGGGCATTGCTCACGAAATTTCTGGTGTGAGCCACCGCAATTACCACAATTATTGACTAGATGATCAGTTACCCTCCCTGGGGGTTTAGGCGATTGTTAAGGGGTTAATGCTTGTCGTGGGGACCTATAGAAGGCATGGACATCATAGGCAGAGTGTGGCCCCAGTCCCAAGGCTTTGGTATGGGTATCAATGTATTCTGCAACTCGGCAGGCACGTTCAACCGTATCAAGTGTAAGCTCCTCATCCCGAAGTAATTGATTTCTCACCTTATCATTCAGGATGCCATATACGAGTCTGCCGCGGATGAGCACGTTGCGGTCTTGGAAGTCGCATCTGGATGCAATGCTCTTGAGGTCACCAATGTATGATTCAACTGTTTCGCCCTCTTGTTGGCTGCGGGAAAAATACTTGTGGTGCTCCATGATAACGTTGCTGCAAAGTTGGCACAGGTCTCTGAACTTTCGGATGAGGCAGGCCGGGTCTCTGATGGATTCTGCTGGGGTCACAACATGTGTTACCAGATCGGTATGTTCTGGGGCGTAGTGGAACTCCTGTGCCCGCAGGGCAGCCTCTGTGCCCGCCACATTGAGGAGAATTGACGCAAAGGTGTGGGGTGCAGCTGCAGGGTGGGCAGCATCAATGAAAATCCAGAATTCCACCTCGAAGATGCGCCACCGTTTAGCAAGATCACTGTCGAACACCAAAGGATCTGGTCTGCGTAAGGAACTATCCATATTCGATGTAAAAAAATAAAATAAAATAAATTCAGACAAAATAGTTGGAGACGTGCTTCAAGACTCTGACACCATGTTTATTGGCGGCCCAATAAATAAAAACACATTCATGATGAAGTCCAACTTTATTTCATCAAATACGCTGGAGCATTTCAACAGCCAGCTGCTTGCGTCTCGCTTACTAACTTGTGCCCGAGCGAGAGAGAGAGAGTCTTTGTGTAGTACCGTAATACCATGTAAAGGGTGGCATGCATATTTGTGTGGTGAAGGTTATAAATGGCATGAATTAATAAGGATTAATCTACAGACGTCTGATGTCAGAAATGAATAAAATGGCCAACCCATCAGAACTGACAGAGTGTAACCAAAACCTCAATGCTGAGGATCTGCACAGGAGAAGTCATTGATGTTGGCTTACTTACACTTCCTTTAGAGATACAGCATGGAAACAGGTCCTTCGGATCACCATGTCCACACCGACTAGCGATCACCCGCAATCCAGCACCATCCTACACACTAAGGACAATTTACAATTTTTTTATCAAAGCCAAATTAACCTACACACCTGTGTCTTTGGAGTGCGGGACGAAACCGGAGCACCTAGAGAAAACCCACACGGTTACAGGGAAAATGTACAAACTCCATAAGAACAGCACTCATAGTCAGGATCGAACCCGGGTCTCTGCTGTTGTAAGGCAGCAACTCTACCGCTGAACCACTGTGCCGCCTTCAGTATCCTCTTGGAGGATACTGTGTATCACATAAATTTATATTTTAGATCGTGTGTGTACAAGTCATTTACTTATTAATAACATATGATATACACTCAGGACTTTATCAACGATCTTCTTGTTGGCCGAGGGGAAAAAAAGCCTTGTTTCCATTTTTATGGATTTAAATTACTTTAATGCAATTATGTATGAATATCAAAATATCACATCTGGACATGCTTGTTGATTACAAAGTGATATCTATATTAACTGTAGCCAAAAAAAGAATCCTAGAGATCCAAAGAACAAAATGGGAATAAATATCCAATAAAAATCCAAAGAAAAAAATGGGAATAAATATCAGAATACAGAAAGTAAATTTATAAAACTTTCATTTCTACCTGATGGGAATGAAGTGAAACATTGATCCCACGAACAGGAGTTTGGTTTTCTGAAATAATATCTCCAGCCACTGTTTTCCTGTATATTTCTTCATTTTCATTTTGCCTCATTTTATCTGTCCAACTCTAGCCAAGAAAAGGGTACACAAATAATATCATATCTTGCAACAATCTTGGGAGAAAATGTTAGATTTTTTTTTAATTTAGCTGTTGAAATGTTTTTACAGTAAAACCAGTAAAACTCCTCAAGCTGAATTGTGATGATACTTTATTGTTAGCCATGCATTATTCCACTGCCCATTCACATTAAATACTACTTGAAAACACCACTTTTGAGCAACCACAATGAGCAATTTTATATGGAAATACAATCACAGAAAGGTTCTCGCAAGGCCATTTAGCCCTTTGAGTCTGTGCCAGTTTAATTAAAGAGTACACCAATTAGTCCCACTCTGATACACACAATGGGTTGAATAGTCTTCCATTCTATGATTCTAAACTTTCAATTCTCTATAGTTCTGCAAATGTTTTCATTTCAAATGCCTATCAAAATGCCTGTCAAACATCCCAATCGAATCTGCTTCTGCTATACACTCTGCTACTTCACCATCAGCACATTCCACATCCTTAACACCTACTGTTCAAAAAAATGCTTCTTTATGTCGTCTTCAGTTCTTTTGCTTCTTGAAGCCCTGTCCCACTGTACGAGTTCATTCAAGAGTTCTCCTGAGTTTGCCCCGATTCGAACTCGGAGATTTACGCTAATAGCCGCTCGTAGGTACTCGGGGCTCTCGTGGACATTTTTCAACATGTTGAAAAATCTTCACGAGTCTTCCCGAGTTTCCCGAGTACCTGCTGTTAGCGTTACGAGCCGCTAAGAGACGTCCTTGAGCTCCGACGTACCCGCTACGTACATTCTACGTGCTTCCACGAGTTTGATTTTTTTTTAAACTCTGGAGAGCTCTTGAATGAACGCGTACAGTGGGACAGGGCTATTACTTTCCTTTTATGTCCTCTGGTTTCTCTCCAATGACTGTCATTATTTCATGAAATACCTTCAACAAACCCTTTCACATCCTCTGTTCCAAGGATAATAATACTTACTTATCAGATTTATCTAAATAACTCAAATCTCTCATCCTAGAATCATTCTAATAATTTCTTTCAACATCTTTTTAAGTGTGGTTCCCAAAATGCGATCAAACTCCAGTTATGGAGGAACAAACTGTTTATAAAGGTTAACCTTGACTTCCCTCCTATATAATAGATAATTGAACCATATACAATGTCTCCAAAATGAAAACAAGATAAAACCCAGTGTCCCATATGTTTCATTTAACCTGCCTTCACACTTTTAATAATTTAGACACATATACAGTATGACCAGAACTGGAAAATTGAGTACAAGAGCAGGGAGGTTATGCTCCCACTTTACAAAATATTGGCCAGATTTCAACTTGAGTACTGCTGCAGTTCTGTCAGCACACTATAGGAGAGACGTGATAGTGCTGGAGAGGGTACAGGGGATATTCCGTGGCTGTTGCCTGGGATGGAGAGTTTTAGTCATGAAAAGAGACTAGAGAGGCCTAGTCTGTTTAAAAGGGGATATGATTGAGTATAGAATGTTATGAGTGGTACAGTTAGGTTAAGGGATAAGAGCTATTTAGGGAATCTGAGTTGGACCTTTTTCATCTAGAGTTGCGAGTAACTGGAATATACTGATGGAAGCAGAGACTTGAATCGCCCAGGCATAGAGCCAAATGCTGGAAGATGGGATTAATATGGATGGGTGCCCAGTGGAGTAGATATGATAGGCCTAATGGCCAGCTTCATGCAGTATGATTCTTCATGTTACCACTCTTTTCATATTCCTTGCAGAACAGTGTCTTCTAATTTATGTTTCCTCGCCTCATTTGTCTTGTCAAAACATAGCACTCTGCATTTTCATCTGCCATATGACTGGCCTGTATTCTTTTGTTTAATTACTACGTTCTCAGAATTCACTTAATTTCCAGGTTTCATATCACCTTCTAGTCCAGATCAACATATAATAAGGAAAGAAAGGAAAGTCACTGGACCAACCTTAGAAACACAGATATACGATAAGATAGAACTTCATTTATCCCAGGAGGGAAATTGATCTGCCAACAGTCATAAAACACAAAATACATGAAACATAAAATTAAAGTGACGAGTGGGACTGGGGATGTGCAACGATTAGGGAGGGGAGTCAGTCTACCCCACGACAGAAGGGTCTTATGGTTAACCCTTATGGTTAGAAAAATAAATGTTCACTACTACACTTTGTCTTCTTCCTTTTATGCAATTAAGTTTTGACTTTTTAAATATAGAGATACAGCACAGAAACAAGCCCTTTGACCCACCGAGTCTGCACCGACCAGCGGTCCCCGCACACTAGCCTTATCCTACACATTAGGGCCAATTTACAATTTTTACCAAAGCCAATTAACCTACAAACCTGCACATCTTTCGAGTGTGGGAGGAAACCAGAGCACCCGGATAAAAACCCACGCTGTCACAGGGAACAAGTACAAACTTCATACAGGCAGCACTCCTATTCAGATCGAAGCAGGCTCTGGTGCTGTAAGGCAGCAAATCTACCTATTAAGCAGTCCTAGTCATACAGCGTGGAAACAGGCCCTTTGGCCCAACTTGCCCACACTGATCACCTACAGTACACTAGTAGGTCAACCTACACGTCCCATCTGCCTGCATTTGGCCCATATCCTTCTAAACCTATACTATCCATGTACCTGTCCAAATGTATTTTAAACATTGTGACAGGAACTGCCTCAACTACCTCCTCTGGCAGATCATTCTATACACCTGCTACCCTTTGTGTAAAAAAATTGCCCCTCAGGTTCTTATTAAACCTTTCGCCCCCTCACCTTAAAACTATATCCTCTGGTTCTTGATTCCCCTACTCTGGGTTTAAGACTCTGTGCATTTACCCTATCTAATCACCTCATCATCCTATGTAAGATCACCCCTCATGCTCCTGTGCTCCAAGAAATAAAGTCCTAGCCTGCTCAACCCCACTCTATAGCTTTGGCCCTCACATCCTGGCAACATCCTCGTATGTAGCACGTTAGTACCTGCACTGATGTAAAGCACTTTGGTCAACGAGAGTTGTTTTTAAATATGCTATAGAAATAAAATTGACTTGACTTGATAAATCTTCTCTGTACCCTTACCAGCATAACAACATCTTTCCTATAACAGGGTTGACCAAAACTGAACACAATATCCAAAATGTGGCCTCATCAATATATTGTATAACTCTAACATAACCTCCCAACATACTCTGACTGGTGAAAGCTAATGTGGCAAAGATTTCTTGACCATCCTATCTACCTGTGTCACCACTTTCCAGGAAATATGTACTTACACTCCTAGCTCCCTCTGCTCTACAATACTCCCCGGAGCTCTGCCATCCACTGTCCTGGTTTGACTTCCCAAAATCCAACACCTCACACTTTTCTGTATTAAACTCCATTAACCATTCCTCAGCCCACTTGCCCAACTGATCAAGTTCCTGCTGCAATTTTTGATAACCATCTTCGCTTTCTACAATGCCACCTACTTTTGTTTATCTGCAAACTTGCTAATTATGCCTTGTACATTCTCATCAAAATCATTGCAATAAACCACAAACAGCAAAGAGCCTAGCACTGAACCCTGAGGCACACCACTTGTCACAGGCCTCCAGTCCGAAAAACAATCTTCCACCATCACCCTCTGCTTCCTTCCATTAAACCAACTCTCTATCCAGTCAGCAAGCTCTCCCTGGATCCTATGCGATCTTACTTTCCAGAGCAGCCTACCATGTAGAACCTTATCAAATGCCTTGCTGGTTCTTTATCATATGCTTTTTGAAAGATCATCCACACCAAAACAACCACATTTCCCTTATTGGCCCTTTTTGTTACCTCATCTAAACCATTTATGAAGTTGCACGTTTTGCCTTTAACAAATCCGGATTTGTCCAAATGTCTCAGATTTTTATTTTCATGTTTCCTTATTACAGAGGACAAACTAATTTGCTTATTCTCTTTGTTCAAATAAAACAAAACCTTGTCCTGAGGCATCATTCTGATTTTAAAAATTATGATCAATATCTCTGCATTGTCTCCACTCAGTAACATAGAATGTATCCCATTTGGAATAGATGATACTCCATTTTCAGCAGTTACCTTTCTATGTCTTCGTCGATTTTAAGCCCATTCAGCTTCACAATTGCATCTTCCTTTTGAGGCCCTAATAGCATAATTTGGTTAACCACTGATGTAAACTGCAATTAGTACCCCAGCTATACCCTTTGTCTCCATAAAGATCTCCTTTTTGATTCCTAATTTGCAGTCCCACTGCTCCTCCTATCCATTTACTATTTCCATGCCTTCGTCCTCTTTTACATGTTCTGCCAGTCTTTTTTCAACCCTCTATTTGATCCTCTAATTCTCTTTTTTTTTTAACATGCCCCAGACCTTCTTTAATTAGCCTAGTTCTCATGTTCATATTCAAACTGGTATCTGTCAAATGCTTTATTTCTATGTTTTATTCAATATCTGTCATTATCGACAGAGTTCTGTCTGGCTCTGTCTATAATTGAACCACCCCTTCCTTAAAAGTAATCTGTTATTCAATTATGTTTGCTTGCCAATCTTTGTTTCTAGATTACATGGTCAGATCAGTTCTCATGCCATGAAAATTATGTATTTTTATCTTAGTATTCCATATCCTGTTCATAGCAATGCTAATACTTAAGATAGTAAGATCGCTATTCCCTAAATATTCACCACTGATACTTGCTCCACTTAACACACTTCAGAAGATGTTCAGGACAAGTTTTCTTTTTACAGAGGGTGGTGAGTGCCTGAATCGCACGGCTGAGGGTGGTGGTTGAGGCAGATAGGATAATGGCATTTAAGAGACTTTTGGATTGGCATATGAATATGCAGGGAATGGAATGATATGAATTACATGCAGGTACATAAGAGATGGAATTGGTATCACGCTCAGCAACATTACAGTGCCCTCCATAATGTTTCAGACAAAGACCCATCATTTATTTAATTGCCTCTGTACTCCACAATTTGAGATTTGTATTAGAAAAAATCATATGTGGTTAAAGTGCACATTGTCAGATTTTAATAAGGGCCATTTTTATACATTTTGGTTTCACCATGTAGAAATTACAGCAGTGTTTATACATAGTCCTCCCATTTCAGGGCACCATAATGTCATGTAAATGAAAGTAGTCATGTTTAGTATTTTGTTGCATATCCTTTGCATGCAATGACTGCTTGAAGTCTGCGATTCATGGACATCACCAAGTGCTGGGTGTCTTCTCTGGTGATGTTCTGCCAGGCCTGTATTGCAGCTATCTTTTGCTTATGCTTGTTTTGGGGGCTAGTCCCCTTCAGTTTTCTCTTCAGCATATAAAAGGCATGCTCAATTGGGTTCAGATCGGGTGATTGACTTGACCAATAGTAGCATAATGAATTCTGAAGTGTATAGACACATCCTATCAAGTTCAAACAAATGCCTCAAAACTCATTGGCCAGTGGTTCATTCTACAGCAAGACAATGATCCCAAACATTGCTAAAGCAACAAAGACGTTTTTCAAAGCTAAAAAATGGTCAATTCTTGAGTGGCCAATTCAATCACCCGATCTGAACCTAATTGATCATGCCTTTTACATGCTGAAGAGAAAACGGAAGGGGACTAGCCCCCAAAACAAGTGTAAGCTAAAGATGGCTGCACAGACGGCCTCCACAGCATTCTGTGGCAAAGAATTCCACAGATTCACCACCCTCTGACTAAAGAAATGTATCCTCTTCTCCTTCCTAAAAGAACATCCTTTAATATTGAGGCTATGACCTCTAGTCCTAGACTCTCCCACTAGTGGAAACATCCTCTCCACATCCTCTCTAGCCAAGCCTATCACTATTCTGAATGCTTAAATGAGGTCCCCCCTCATTCTTCTACATTCCAGCGGGTACAGGCCCAGTGCCAACAAACGCTCATCATAGGTTAATCTACTAATTCCTGGGATCATTCTTGTATACCTCGTCTGGACCCTCTCCAGAGCCAGCACACCTTTCCTCAGATATGCAGCCTTACCAGCGCCTTATAGAGCCTCAACATTACATTTTTTTATATACAGGCCCTCTTGAAATAAATGCTAGCATTGAGTTTGCTTTCTTTCATACCGATTCAACTTGCAGATTAACTTTTTGGGAATCCTGCACCAGCACTGCCAAATCCCTTTGCACCTTCGATTTCTGTATTCTCACCCCATTTAGAAAACAGTCTACACCTTTATTCCTACCAGTAGTATGATAAATTAACCCAGTAGGTTTAAAGGGAGCATGGAAATTAGTGCCCCTGTGCATTAAAGGGCTGCAGTGTCACACACACACTAACCACCCACACACAGACAGGGGGGGAGGGGTGGTGAGAGGGGGAGGGAGGGGGGAGAGGGGGAGGGGAGGGGGAGGGGAGAGGGGGAGGGGAGAGGAGGGGGGAGAGGGGGAGGGGAGAGGGGGGAAGGGGGAGAGGGAGAGAGAGGAGGGGGAGAGAGGGGAAGGGGAGGGGGAGGGGGGGAGAGTGAGTAGAGGGGAGAGAGGAGGGGGGAGAGAGGAGAAGGGGGGAGAGGGAGAGGAGAGGGGGTTGGAGGAGGGGGGTAGTGGGGAGGGGCAGAGAGGAGGGGAGAGAGGGGGTAGAGGGGGGAGGGGGAGAGAGAGTAGAGGGGAGAGAGGAGGGGGGGAAGAGTGAGTAGGGGGGAGAGAGGAGGGGGGAGAGAGGGGGAGGGAGAAGAGGGTAGGAGTGAGAGGGGGGGAGAGGAGGGGGGGAGAAGAGGAGGGGGAAGAGGAGTAGGGAGGGGGTGGAGGAGGGGGGATAGTGGGGAGGGGGAGAGAGGAGGGGGAGGGAGGAGGGGGGTAGAGGGGAGGGGGGAGAGGGAGAGATGGAGGGGGGATAGAGAGTAGAGGGGAGAGAGGGGGTAGAGAGGAGGGGGTAGAGAGGAGGGGGTAGAGAGGAGTGTGGGAGAGAGGAGGGTGGGAGGAGAGGGGAGGGAGGAGAGGAGAGGAGGGGGGGGAGAAGAGGAGGAGGTGGAGAGGAGGAGGGGAGCCGGGCGAGCGAGCGGGCTGCGAGAAGCAGAAAGAGCCCGGGGAGAGAGAGAGAGAGAGCTCTAGTACAGGGCCCGACTCTCTGCATCTCTCTGGAAACCAGAGTCGAAACGGACAGCAGTGGGGGGGAGAAGCAGGATAGGAGCGGTTAGCAGCTGGGAGGGAGGAGGCGAGGGAGGGGGGTGTCTTCACTCGCTGCGCGTGGAACATCATGCAGCAGGCCGCGAGGAGAAAGTTCTTGAAAAGCAAGCCGAGAAGCTCGTGAGTGCTCGTGATCGCCCGTGACCTCGGAAGCGCTCTGAAGCTCTCAGAACACCTTTGGAAGACCTCAGGATCTGCTGAATAGAGCCCACTTGCTCGTTCTTTCTGCATCTTTTGAAGAACCGGGGGGGTGGGGGTGGGGGGGGAGGGTGGTGATGTCACTCCTGGAAAACAGTGCCCATCAGGCAGCGCGTTGAAAATTCTGCGCAGCTTGCCGCGAGGAGCAAAGGCATTGTGACATCATCAGCTCGCTTCAGTAGATAGATTTTAAAAAGATGTCAGATTGGTGAACAATTTTAGTAATCTGGTTTTGGCGGAGTAACGAATCAAAGGCCAAAAATATCACACACCCACACACACACACAGAGTTTTAAAAGTATATAGATATGATAACCGAAGAAGCAGGTAACCATAACTTTAATTTAAATTCTACCAAAACACTCATAAAAAACATTAACGCAAGAGGCAAGTTACACTCAGGACAATTTAGAAGCTTGTTGTATTAGGAGGAAAAGCAAAACAATAAATACTATAATGAAACAGAAAATGCTGGAAATACTCAGAAGATCAGGCAGCATCTGTGGAGAGAGAATCAGAGTTAACATCTCAGTCCAATAAAAATCACACTATATGAACTCTAGGTATGGGAGTTTTAGTTATGATCTGCTAAGAGAAAGGAATGACCTTTGAGAGCAGCCACATATATTTCTAACACAGTAAAGCATTAAAGAGGAAGGCTTTCAGATCAGCCTCTCCTGGACATTGTGAACCACAGACTCAGATGTGGAATTCACATTTATTTCTATTACTTTCTGATATAAACTAATTCACAAGCATTTGCTGCTCTCTAAAAAATTGAAAGCTTCATTACTCCCCACGTTTTCTATTACACTGATTAGACATCTTCCATGGAGAAAGTTTCTCCTGAAATCATGATGTGACAGGAAATATTATGCCTTCTCAGTTTAAACTTGTTTCACCATTATCCAATTTGATCATGTTTATGGTACATTTTGATGAAATTGTTAGAACTGTTCATTTTAATTTCCATTACTTCATATGAGTAAGATCCCTACCATCTCGTTTTGTTTGAGCAATGTAGGGGTAGGGTTTTTTTTGTCACCAATGCTGTAGTGCTAATCAGGCACTAGTATTGCTTATTGTTCCTCCTTCCTAAGTCAGTTCCATTTATCAGCTAAGAGCTACATTGGATTTTTTTTTCAATAATTGATGCACATCTGGTTAAAGAAGATATATGTACATTGCTGTCAGCTCAAAACCCCAATGAATGCTTGTGATAAACTGTTTAAGAGACTTTATGACAGCTAATGGAACAAAGTAGCATACCTCTGATGAAAACAGAAAAAAATGGAAATACTCAAGAGTTTAGGCAACATCAATATAAGATTAATGTTTCTTTTAGATGACCCTTCATCTGGAAATATCAATAGGAAGCATTTGGAGATCAAGTAAGTTTTAAGATGTAGAAAAATGCAGGAGGGAAAGAGAGAATAACATAGAATGGCTGTGAAAGTATGAAAAGCAGGAGATAATAAATAAAAAGAGTGATAGTTCAAGGTGAAAGCAGGTTTCTAAAGCAAACAACTGTCAGACTGGGGTTGGCACGTGCAAAATCATTATGGAAAATTACAGAGGAATGTGGAATAAATGCTGGAAATATGAAATAAATACATCATTCATATAAAACTGTTAAATAATGTCCTGAACTCTAACTGAAAGATTAGTTGTTCTCTCTAGAATTTACGAGTATCATTTGAATACAATGGATTTTGAGACAATGGTGGTGGGTAACATGCGATTTCTTGATTATATCACGGTCTTTTCTGAGGACTCTGATATGAACCGTGGAAAAAGCTAGCAATTCCTTAGGCAACAGGCATATTTAGTCAACTATTTTTATCCAGTGATCCAATTAAGTGTTAAGTATTTTTCTTCAACATAAGAAATAATTACACGAGAACCCAAAATAATAGTTAATGTAACACTGTTAAATATAGTTTGTTCATCACAAATATTGATTATAAATGAAGACATTATTACTCTAGCAATAATTAATAATCATTTTGCAAACAAGGCAGAATTCAATAGTCATAGAGCATGAAATAGGCCCTTCGGCCCAGCGTGCCCATGCCAGCCCAGGTGCCCCATCTACAATAGTCCAACCTGGCTGCATTTGGATCGGATCCCTCTAGATTTTTCCTATCCACATCCAAATGTATTTTAAATATTGTTATGCTTTCTGCCTCAACTACTCCTCTGGTAACTTATTCCATATACCTACCTTCCTTTGTGTGAAAATGTTGCCCTTCAGATTACCATTATATCTTTCCCCTCTCCCCTTAAACTTATGTCCTCTGGGGAAAAGACTCTGTGCATCTACCCTATATTTTCCTGCTCATGATCTTTTACACCTCTATAACATTACTTCCCATCCTCCTATGCACCAAGGAATACAGTCCTAGCCTGCCCAACCTCTCCCTTAAGTCCTGACGACATCCTGATGAATCTTCTCTACACTCTTTCCAGCTTAATAACATCTTACAGCAGGGTGACCAAAAGTGAATACAATACTCCAAATATGTCCTCACCAGCGCCTTGTACAGCTATAACATAACATCCCAACTTTTATACTCAATACGCTTCCACCATCACCCTCTGATTCATTCCATGAAGCCAATTTTCTATCCAGTCGGCCAGCTCTCCCTTGATCCCATGCAATTTTACTTTCCAGAGCAGCCTACCATGTGGAACCTTGTCAAATGCCTTCAGAATCTTATTTTAACTGTATTTTAAAATTTCATTTGTAAAATTAGCAAGAGATTCTCAAAAGCAACAGAATTAAGGAAATTATTTTACAAGGCAAGTGATCATTGTAAACTCCTGGTAAAATTTAGTGTTTTTACTTACCTTCAACCTCAATTAAATGTTTATTTGTTATTCATTTAAAGAAAGTTTATACCTTAAAATCCCTGGTAATTTCATGCCATTCTTCTTTGTTGAAGTTTGCAGCAGTTGCTGGCAAGTTGCTTTTACGTAGGGCTCGACTTTTGGGATCTAGTTCTTGAACTTTTTTTCCACAAAATGCTATGAGATCAGGATAAATTCCTTCCTCCCCTGACCTTGAAAGATATACACAAAAAGAGTATGAAACTTACGTTTTGAATGTAAGTTAAATCACTACTGCAAAATTGCATTAATACACAAGTTAAAGGCAGGAGAAAAATATATACTAGCAAATAGTTGACATGATTTTATGATTGAATATTAATTTATTACAATTCCCAAATAAATTCTTCATCGTTGAGCATCATAATTGCATTTAAGAAGCAGCAATGTAATAGAGGCAACACTGTAGTGGGCTAGATCTTGAACCCAATGAGACAGAATAAAGAAGATAGAAGGCTCATGGAGTGTAGACAACAACTTATTCCTGAGCGTGCAGGATAGATAGGGTGGTGGCGAGAGAAATAGCCCCTCTGCCTGTATGATCCTCACCTGCACCCAGTTTGGTAAGAAAAAACAATGCAAATGAGTTTTTAAAATGTGCAACATGTAACTCATTGGCTCGAAGAAGAGAAATATTTGTTTAATTTATTCAAAGAGTGAAATTTTAGGAGTTTTTATGCTAAATCCTGTTTATCTTTAAAATCAAATCGAATAAGGCTATAAAATAAAAATGTGCTATAGCGAAGCAGAGCTATGTGGGATAGCGCTAAGCAAGCTATATCTGTATACACATATATCTGGCAACATTGCACATCATACTTCAAAATAGGAAATATATCATGGGTGTGTACCTTAACACTATCAAAATTTTTTCCAGATACTTCACATCAGTGCATTTCTCTATGTAGCTGTAATCCAAGTGTTCAACTGGTAGGTTATATGTCTTGGTGGTTCCTTGATACATTGGAGAGGCATCTGATTTCGAGCTCATTGCTGGAAAGAATAAATTTTGTCCTCCAATATCGTGTGCTATTTTTACCTATAATGGAAGTTCACAATCAAGGTTACAAAAAGGCAAATACGCAATACAAAAAGGAAATATTTAAAATACTTTTGCTTAACACTTAATAAGTCTTAGATTTATGATTAACATTTTAACCAATATAACTGGGGCATCTAGCAGGATCTACAATAAAGCTATATAATAATGCTGGAAAACATCTTAGGATGGTTAATGCTTTCATGTTTTATACATTTTTATAGCTAAACATCCTTGCTTTGAATTTCACAGAACTTAACTTGCACCTCTTCAATTTAACACAGGGTCTATTGTTTGGTGCAGCTGCATTGGCTTCAGGTTCAATTGAATATGATACGTACAGAGACCAAAAATCAACCTTCAATTTGACCTTCACAATGACCAGGTACTCTAATCTCTGTACGGGTCAGACCAATCTCTTCCTATCTACTCTTCCCTCCATACACCCCACCCCCGCCAGGTCCCAACCTACCTCCTGGACCTGCCATTTTATATTGTTTTCACACAACTATCAATTTATCCTATCGACCTGCCAAACTATCCCAGTCATTCATCCCTTTACTCCACCACCATTTAACATATGCCTGTTTATGTAGCCTTATTATAACACTTCCATAATGTTATACCATGTAAATTGGTTGCAGAAGAAATTTGCAACAGGCCCATAGCTAATAATCATTGGTGCATCTCGTTTGCCCATGAGATTGCACTGCAATTTCTCGAATCAAGATAGTCTTATCATTAGTGACACTGAAAAATTTAGGAATTAGTATTGGGATCTTTGTATCATCATGCATATTAATAACATGATTGTAAAAAAAAAATTATATATTCAAATTGCAGATGATACTGATTTGGGGGCACGATAGGTTTTGCAAATGTAATTTTGTGACACTGATTATTATTGACTGAAATGTTAACTCTGTTTCTCTTTCCACAGGTGCTATCTGACATACAACGTTTTCCAGCATTTTGTTTTTATTTCAGCATCTGCTGATTTTTTTTAAACATTCACAATGTGGCAACTTTAATTAGATTCTCAGTGTCCATTGAATTGGCAGATTAAGATTTATACAAGGAGTTTGAAATCACACATTTTGGTTCTAAGAAAAAACAAATAAAGTAAATAAAATTCCTTTAATGAGAGATAGAGAGGTGTCAAGGAATAAAGGAATTTAGATGTCAATGTACAATGGTAACTGGAAGCTAATATTAAAGGTATTAAAATTGATCATAAAGCTAAGACAATGTTAACCTTTATATTAAAAGGATGGATTCAAATGTGTGGTGCAGAAGTTCAATGTTATGAAACTAACAGTTTCCCAACTACAACTTTCATATTTGGAAATGACACCTTAGGAAAAATTCCTACTCTTAAAAGGTTAAATTATATACACTTTGCCATAACTCTGTTTAAATTTCTTTGAGACTAGAATGCTGATGGGCAAATTCATCAACATGCTTAATTTGATCTTTTTTTTAAACGAGAAAGAAGCTGAGAAACTATTTCTTCTGGTGTCAAAATCCAGATTGAGACATAAAATCATAGCCATGTGATATATCAGTAAAATCAAGAAGTATTTAGTTGGAAAATCTCAAACTCTCATCAACAACAACTTGCACTTATGAAGTTCCCAAAATGCAATAGAACATACCAAAATATTTAACAAGATACACAACAATAATAATATAATTGCTGAGAGAAAATCACAAAAGAATATTCCAGGCTAAAGGAGTTAGGTTTTAAGAAGCAACTTCCACTCCAACAGTGCCTAATTTCATGTCATGATTATTCGTGGCCAAGGCAACTGGAAATATATACAGCAGTGATAGACTGATTCAAACTAAGAATGTGTAAAAGACCTGAATAAAAGGAGTAGAAAAAATGCAAACATTTTTTGCACAAGAAGAGATTATTGAGATGAGGCTGAATGAGGCTGTGAGGGGTTGGGAAATAAAGGTTAGGATTTTATAACTAAAGCATTGACAGGCAAAGAGCTGGCACAGATCAGCAAGCAATGAAGCTTGGAATGAATTAAGACATTGGAAGCAGACTTTTGTTATATGCCAAAATTAAATAAAATAGAAAGAGCAAGGTCAGGCTGATCAGTACAGGAATAGATATGCATAACTTGGGTTAACAAGGGGAAGGAAAGGTGTTTCAGCAGCAAATAAACTAAGGTAGCTTTGGGTAGACAAAAATGCTGGAGAAACTCAGCGGGTGAGGCAGCATCTATGGAGCGAAGGAAATAGGCAACGTTTCGGGTCGAGACCCTTCTTCAGACTAATAAATAATAAATAAACTAAGGTAGCTTTGGGGGTTAGGCACTGTTGGTAGAAGTAGGCAGTATGTGATAGATCAGATAGGTTGTAAGTTCGGCTTGGGGGTCAAACTACAAACTGCCCGGGTTACACTTGGTCTCTGGGCTTTGTTTTGTTTTTACACTATATTATAGCGAGCCACGCGTTGTGAATCAAAGTGATCTTTATTAAGGCAATACAGAGAACAGCACACACACGACTGGGGAGAGTTTTTCCCAGGTTTTAGAATATATACCAGGGCACATCCCTTAACCACGTGACGACTCCTTCCCGCCAAGCACAGTCACGTGACCCTGCCAGCCCAAGTGCCGAGGGTTTGCTCAGTAAGTGGCCTAACCACCAGGTGGCGCCACAGGACTCCCCTCCAGAACTGAGGCACGAAAACAAAACGGCAGACGAACGAGGCACTGCCCCCTCACATCCACCAACAGGGATTGAGCCCGGAGGAAATCGGCGCTCAGGAACAGCTGGGAGACGTCAGCAACTGTAAAAGTCCAGGTAAAATGACAGGGGCCAAAGATGAGCGGGACCGTACGAACCCCATACGTCTGGATGGGGCTGCCATTTGCCGCGGCTAGAGAGGGCCCCCGCTACCGGAACTAGTGTCAACCCCCGATGGTGGCAAAACGCTAACCTCTGCACCCGTGTCAACGAGGAACCGTCGTCCCGAATGTCGGTCCCAAGCGTAGAGGTGGAGTTTCTGGCCGGACACCGCAGTGACTACTGGCGGCCAGCCTCGACGTTTCCCGGGTACGAGCAGGGCGGGCAGCACAGCCGTGGAACCCCAGCGCTGATGATGGAAACACCACTTCTACTTTACTGGTGTCGCTTGGGACCGGTTGCATAGCAGAACCTCTTGTGGATACAGGGCCCGGTCGCTGGGCCTTCCAAGTTACTGCCGACAGCCGATCGATCAAAGTTCTGCTCTGCTGCTTGGACTGCCACAGCACGTCCGCACGCTCCGCGAGCTGCAGAGGGTCAGCAAAATTCTCACCCGCGAGGAGCAGGCGGATGTCGTCCAGCATCTGCTCCAGGAAGGCGTGTTCGAAGAGGAGGCAGGGCTGATGACCGTCCACTAGGGTAAGCATTTCACTCATCAGCACAGACGGCTTGCGATCGCCGAGACCGCCCATGTGCATGATCCTTGTTGCGCGGTCACGGCGGCTGAGCCCAAAGGTACAGAGGAGAAGAGTTTTTCCCAGGGTTTAGAATATATACCAGGGCACATCCCTTAACCACGTGACGATTCCTTCCCTCCAAAAACAGTCCAGTGACCCAGCCAGCCCAAGTGCCGAGGGTTCGCTCAGTAAGTGGCCCAACTACCAGGTGGTGCCACAATATTGTTTTTTAAAATTTATTATAATCTATTGAGTACTGTGTTTACAAACCTGTTGTGCTGCTGCAAGTAAGAATTTCATTGTTCTGCTTTGGTACATATGACAATAAAACACTCTCTTGAAAAACAGGGTCCTAATAGCCAGGTTCGGCTTAAGGCTGTACAGAATCACTGCCCAAAGTTGTTGTAGAGACTAAATACAAGGTTTTGTTGTACAGACCAAACACAATTATTTTCCGTTATTTAACTGATGAAAATTTCTGCTTGTACAAAATGTTAGGTTAGTCCAGTAATTTTTAACAACTCACATACAGCCATGAAGTCCTGATAAGCATTTGTATGACAGAGCTGACTGTTGTCAACAAACACATGAACCCTTACATTTTTGTACATTAACAGCATATATCATATAGGAGCTGATAGTTCAACAGGAAATATCAATAATGTAGAAAAAAAAAAAAAATTACCAATGTCCCAGTTACCTTTATTCTATATGCCTTTCAACTACTTTATTCACCTGACTCTAGCAACAGGACAAAAAATGGGACTGCAAAGGTGAGTTAAAATAGTTACATATTCAGCAAAATGGTCACCTTGTCTACGCTTGGTCTTGCTGATGAAACAGAAGCCATATCAGGAGCACTGATGCAGTAGGTGAGGTTAAAGGAAGTGCATGTGGACCTCTGCATCATCTGGAAGGGTGGCTGGATGGATTTGAGGGGAGATATAGGGCCAGGTGTTACGGCACCTGGGATTGGTAGTGGGATCATGTTGATGGTCGCGGAAATGTTGGAAGCGGAGGCAGTAGGGGTTGAAAGATAAAGATCAGAGGAACTCTATCCTTGATCCATTCCCTCGATCCTGACTACGTCTCCCAGTTCCTGCCGCTGAAAAACATCCCCACAGCATGATGCTGTACCACCATGCTTCACCGTAGGTATGGTATTTGCCAGGTGATGAGTGGTGCCTGGTTTCCTCCCGACGTGACGTTTGACATTCAGGCCAAAGAGTTCAATCTTGGTTTCATCAGACCAGAGAATCTCCTTCAGGTGCCTTTTGGGAAACTGCAAGCGGGATGTCATGTGCCTTTTACTGAGGAGTGGCTTCCGTCTGGCCACTCTACCATAAAGGCCTGATTGGTGAAGTGCTGCAGATATATAGTTGTCCTTCTAGAAGGTTCTCCCATCTCCACAGAGGAACTCTGGAGCTCTGTCAGAGTGGCCATCGGGTTCTCGGTCACCTCCCTGACCAAGGCCCTTCTCCCCCGATTGCTCAGTTTGGCCGGGTGGCCACCTCTATGAAGAGTCCTGGTGGTTCCAACGTACTTCCATTTAAGAATGATGGAGGCCACTGTGCTCTTCGGGACCTGCAATGTTGCAGAAATTGTTTTGTACCCTTGCCCAGATCTGTGTCTCGACACAATCCTGTCTTGGAGGTCTACGGACAATTACTTCGTCTTCATGGCTTGGTTTTTGCTCTGACATGCACTGTCAACTGTGGGACCTTATATAGCCAAGTTTGTGCCTTTCAAAACCATGTCCAATCAATTTAATTTATCACCGGTGGGCTCCAATCAAGTTGTAGAAACATCTCAAGGATAATCAATAGAAACAGGATGAACCTAAGCTCAATTTTGAGTGTCTCAGCAAAGGGTCTGAATACTTATGTAAATGTGATATTTCAGTTATTACTTTTTAATTACTTTGCAAAAATTTCTAAACACCTGTTTTCGCTTCATTCTGGGGTATTGTGTGTAGATTGATGATTTTAAAATAAAGAGTTTAATCCATTTTAAAATAAGGCTGTAACGTAACAAAATGTGGAAACAGTGAAGGGGTCTGAATACTTTCAGAATTCACTATAGCCTTGCAAATTCTATCCTGTCAGATATCTATCCAACTCCATATCAAATGCTAAAATTAAATCCAGTACTACAACTGTAGTAATATTCTATGCAGTATCCACTCACTACATGTGGTAAAGCTTTCTTTACATGCCGCTTTCGGTTCTTTTGCCAATCAGCTTCATTCTACATGCAGTGGAATAAAAGCCAGTGCTGGCGAGATTAAAATCAGAAAAGTACACAAGGTAAGATGTATATATGTATTTCACATGAATAGCACATGTATTTCAGGTCAATTTCAGGAAAGTACACAAGGTAAGACATGTAAATGTATTTCACATGAATGTACATGTATTTCAGGTTAATCATTTTAAGACAAATAGAACCTGTCAGTTTAAGATGATGTGGCTCAAGGGGTGCGTATAGATAACGATTAGCAAGAGACCACAAAGTTAGCGCAACTGGAAGAACACAGCAACTGGAAACGCAAAACAAAAACAGAAAATTAATTAATAGACTTAATGCAGGAAAGTGATGAGATTACAAATCACCCATGATCGTATTGCATTGCATTGCACGAGGGGCCTGCTCCTATTTTATCTTATGTAACTGGACTGCTTTTACAAAGAAGGCAATACAAACTTTAGCGTTGTTACAAATTCCTACCATCAGTGGCGCTCTTGATCTGCTCACTGCCTGTGCGTGCAACCCGAGAGGGTGTGGGTGGGGAGGTTAGTAAAATGCAGGTTTTTTATTGGTTCAGGGAGGGATTTCCTCGTAAAACAAGCTTATGAGGAAATTATGTTCTGTGATCCCATTCGTGTTTTTTTTTTAAACGTTATTTAACTATTGAATCGCTGGATGAAAATCAACAGATTAAAACGCCTTAAATCACAGATCGCAAGTTCAGGACAAAGCAAAAGGTATGTAGTTTTAGCAGTTTATTTAACATCTTATCTAGTTTTTGGTGTAATTTCATTTTAATCTGATGATGCGAAATATGTTATTTAGGCCCCGATGTCCTGTCTGACTGTGCACAAAATCATGGCGGCGGCTACAATCCGATCTCTGCATCTTAATCCAGAAACATCCACTATCAAGATAATCAAAATCATTATTTTTTGCACAATCATGTCATAAGAACATCTAAATTATCTATATTTTGTGTAATTTTCCATCCATGATCAATATTTTCATACTACATATCTGACTAAAAACTATGTACTGTGGAAGTTTTGTCAGATATTTAGTATGAAAATATTGATCATGGATAGACAATAACACAAAATATAGATAATTTAGATGTGCTTATGACATGATTATGCAAAAAATAATGATTTTGATTATCTTGAGAGTGGATCTTTGTGGATTTTGAACATGTCTGCGCAAAACAGCCCTTGTCTGCTGCAGTGTTATAAACCAACAGAGTAAAAATTATGGGAATTAAACATTCAATTCCTTCGATTTGGCATAGAAATTCATGAAAGTGAGATTTAAACATCATGTTATATTGTGCATTCTTGTATGAATGGGATCAGTTTGTTATTTGGATACTTTGGCTATTTAAAAAAATATTTTTAGCCTTTTCTTGAGAATGGGATAGATGTTTAGATCTAGTAATTGAATTTAGATGAATTTAATTGATTTGATGACTGATGAATATGAATTTTTTGTTGGGTATTTACTATTTGTTTTAACGTTACAATAATATAAAAGTTCTGATCTTGAGAATATCACATTTTTTAATTTTCATGGCAGTCTGGGTGTTTATTATTATTTCCGTCACAACGGTTAATTTTGTAATTAGCTACTTAATTAGGTAATTAACTAATTATATACTTTAATTTCAGGCCATCCAAGTAAGATATATCATATTTGTTTCAGAATGCTTCAATCTTTAATAACTGAAAAATTCATTCAGTTCTCTTAATCTATCTATATAATTAAAAGTGTCATCTTGACCACTTCCTGTTTGCACTGTGCTTTGATTTTAGAAAAAACACTACCACATATGGCTGTGATTTTTTGGCCATCTTACTCAGAGTGCTCCTCCGCTGCGCAGGCCCCGACGATTTTTCCCATCGATGAAAAATAAAAGACTTATTAGTGTTTAAAAAATCTTGAGATTCTCTCTCCTGTCAAACACCGCCATGAAGGCCACGCCCCTTCCGGTGGGAGGGGGAGGGACTATAAAACCCGGAAATGTGGGCATGGCTCTGTCTGCAAGATGGCGAGGGAGAGATCACGACTCTTTGTCTGAGCTGGGAAACTACAGAACACTGTGAGTATGCAATGGACTTGAATAAATGATTTGTTAGCACATGGTATTGGGGGTAGGGTGTTGACGTGGATAGAAAATTGGTTGACAGACAGGAAGCAAAGAGTAGGAGTGAACGGGTCCTTTTCAGAATGGCAGGCAGTGGCGAGTGGAGTGCTGCAAGGCTTGGTGTTGGGGCCGCAACTGTTTACCATATATATTAATGATTTGGAAGAGGGAATTAGGAGCAACACTAGCAAGTTTGCGGATGACACAAAGCTGGGTGGCAGTGTGAACTGAGAAGAGGATGTTAGGAGGTTGCAGGGTGACCTGGACAGGTTGAGTGAGTGGGCAGATGCTTGGCAGACGCAATATAATATAGATAAATGTGAGGTTATCCACTTTGGTGGCAATAAAAAAGGGGGCAGATTATTATCTCAATGGGGTTAGGTTAGGTAAGGCGGAGGTACAACGAGACCTGGGCGTCCTTGTACACCGGTCACTGAAAGTCGGCGTGCAGGTACAGCAGGCAGTGAAGACAGCTAATGGAATGTTGGCCTTCATAACAAGAGGATTTCAGTATAGGAGTAGAGAGGTTCTTCTGCAGTTGTATAGGGCTCTGGTAAGACCACATCTGGAGTATTGCGTACAGTTTTGGTCTCCTAATATGAGGAAGGACATCCTTGTGATTGAGGCAGTGCAGCGTGGGTCCACAAGATTGATCCCTGGGATGGCGGGACAGTCATATGAGGAAAGATTGAAAAGACTAGGCTTGTATTCACTGGAGTTTAGAAGGATGAGGGGGATCTTATAGAAACATATAAAATTATAAAAGGACAGGACAAGCTAGATGCAGGCAAAATGTTCCCAATGTTGGGCGAGTCCAGAACCAGGGGCCACAGTCTTAGAATAAAGGGGAGGCCATTTAAGACTGAGGTGAGAAAAAATGTTTTCACCCAGAGAGTTGTGAATTTGTGGAATTCCCTGCCAGAGGGCAATGGAGACCAAATCACTGGATGGATTTAAGAGAGAGCTAGGGGCTAGTGGAATCAAGGGGTATGGGGAGAAGGCAGGCATGGGTTATTGATTGGGGACGATCAGCCATGATCACAATGAATGGCGGTGCTGGCTCGAAGGGCCGAATGGCCTCCTCCTGCACCTATTTTCTATGTTTCTATGTTAATGAAAATGAAATGAGTTGTTTGGCCTGAAATGAAGTGAAAATGCAGTCAGCTGTTTGGCTTGAGCCTGCCCTGTGCTTGAAAGTGCAATGGCAATGGAAGTGAAGTGAAAATGCAATGAGCTGTTTGGCTTGGGCCTGCCCAGTGCTTGAAAGTGCAATGTCAATGGAAATTAAGTAAAAATGTAATCAGCTGTTTGGCTTGAGCCTGCCCTGTGCTTGAAAGTGCAATGGCAATGGAAGTGAAATGAAAATGCAATGAGCTATTCGGCCTGCCCTGTGCTTGAAACTGTAATGCAATTGGAAATGAAATGAAATTAGTTGTTTGGCCTGCCTGAAACCACTAATTTCGGCCCACAAGGCTCCTATTAGCCGAGAAACCAGTCCCTTTTGCCCAAAATGCCCGGCTTAGCCCAGGAGGAGCATTTTGGCCCAAAAGGCCCGTGCCAGGCCAGGAAAAGTCCATAAAAAGTGCCTTTCACTAAGATTGCACTCAGATTTTTTTAAATAGCCCCTTCAGCCCATCAGGCCTGTACTAGCCCAGGAGTCCCATCGGCCCATCAGTAAGTATCCCCCCTGCAAATATTAAACCTCACCCCAGTATTTTTCTCCCTCCCTTCATTTGCTCCCTGTGAGATCCAGGCCAGGATAGACTTTCTTCCTTCATTGCTGTGATCTGAAGAAAAATATGAAAAATGTCTAAAATTGATTCTCCACGCTCTTCCCCTTCTCTCTCGCAGTCTCACACCTGTTTTGGACAGAATTTCTGGCAGTTTCTGAGCTGCCAGCCCACCAGACCTGAGTGACTCAGCTGCCAGCCCAAGAATCCATTCGGCCCACAATGTCCATACTAGCCCTCTGGAAATCAGTCCCTTCGGCCCAAAACACCCATACTAGCGCTCCAGAAAGCCCCCCCCCCCCCACTGGCCAGCAATATTGGAATTGGTGGAGGTGGAATATTGCGTTGGGGGACCAGCCCTCCCGTGTGAACATGGGACCCAACGGGTCCCACTTAGTCTAGTATATTACTAAAACTCTCATCTTGACCACTTCCTGTCTGCATTGTAATTAAATTTGCGCAAAAACGATCCCCCATAGTGCTACGGTTTTTCACCACCTTACTCACCATTCCCCTCTGCTGCAAGTCATACAAGTTTTGTTCTGATCGGTGAAATAGTACAAAAGTTATGAAGGTTCCCCCTCCCCCCTACACCACCACCCCCACGGTCCCCTCCTCCCACACACCCCCTCCCCCTCCCCCACACTTCCTCCCCCACCACACCCCCCTCCCTCACACCCCCTCCCCACCACACCCCCCTCCCCCTACCCAGAGTGGTGGAATTGCTTTGGGGGAATGGGTTGCGTTGGGGGGAACAGGTGAGTGGTGGAATATTGCGTTGGGGAATGGGTTGCGTTGGGGGGGACCAGGTCTCCCGTGTGACTGGGACCCAACGGGTCCCACTTAGTCTAGTTTTTAAGAAAGTTATGGGCTTTTATGTCAATTGACTGTCCTCATCACAGCTTTTATGTTAAGTTAATGGAAAAGCAATAGGGAACAAGATGCTAATTTCCGAGTATGAGAATGGCCATAACTTTTTTAATACTTAAGATATGAATGTGAATTAGGTATCAAATTAAAGTTCTTTTTATGCTTTATCTGATGGGATCAATTACAGGCTTGATTTTTAAAATCTCAAAATTTTGTAACATTCCTACAAACTTAACGCGCTGAATAGACCCATTCAATGCCGGAACTGTTCTATATTGGACATGCAGGTACCAAACATCACGCTGGTCTCAGGTATGTTCGGTTATAGCTGCCATTTTGTGAACATGTTTGTCGTTTGGGATAACTGCAACCGACATTCAAGCATCGACGTTTTGTTTTGCAGCAGATACCCTACCCATATTTTAGCGTCTGCAGTTTAGTGTCCGGCGCTCCTACATGCTGTGTGTTCTCCATCATAAATTGAAACCAAGAATAAGCCTAATGTTTTTTAAAGAGGGAACCGCTCTGCTCTGCGCGACGCGTTTCCATGGAAACCAACAAACCCAACGCCTAACGCCGGTGAAAAACGAACAAGTATCACATTTTAATTTAAAATGTACTTCTTTCAACAGGATACACACTCGACACTTTGGTCAGCAGAGGGGTATTTGAGTTTGTACCTGAATTCACTCACGCAGCGAAAACTCAAAGCTGATCCCAGAGTGAGTCTCTCACGCAGCCAGCCAGCGACCGGAAGAAGGGGATCTCAGTGCGTCATGGGCGGGAAACTTGACACTCACTTTCTTCAATGTGCAGCAGCGTCCCCCAAACAGACATAGACACAATGCTGGAGTAACTCTGTCTGAAGAAGGGGTTCGACCTGAAACCTCACCAATTTCTTCTTTCCAGAGATGTTGCCTGTCCCGCTGAGTTACTCCAGCATTTTGTGTCTAACTCAAAACAGAGACTATATATATCAGCGATATTTTTGTTCTCTCTCCAACAGAGATTTGGTCCGAGTAAGTACCTTCCGTTCGGACCACAAACGCTATTCCCGAGCCACTACTACAACTTTCTTCTTAAGCAAACCTGACCCAAACATCGTACCAGCACCAAGGATGGATGCCCTTTCGACAATACCATCCGACCATGTATGTATGACTCAGTTGCTGCATGATGCGTCTAAGCCCTCGCCCGAGTCGTTACTGTCTCGCACTTTCCCTTTACCACTCACTCAGCCTTTCTCCAATCGAGGTAAAATTACGGTCATTTCAAAACTCAGATCTATATTGTGTGGGGAGGAACTGCAGGTGCTGGTTTAAACCGTAGACACATAAGGTTGGAGTAACTCCGTGGGACAGGCAGCATCTCTGGAGAAAAATAATAGGTGACATTTCGGGTCGAGACCCTTCAGACTGAGAATCAGGGGAAAGGAGAAGGAGAAAAGGTTCAGAAGGAGAGATAGAGATGGGTCCATTCATTTCTCCGGAGTACCATCTATATATCTCGTTCCCCTTTATATATATTCTTACTACTTTTAGAGTCTTTATATATATATAGAGTTGTTGCCACTTGATTAGTTTGTTTAACACTTCACATTATAATCAGAAAATCCAGATACCGCACGGGCATTGAAGATGTGGGGTTCACATGTCGGAAGTGAGACGAGTGAACAACACAAGGAAAGTATATTGCCAAAGTGTGGAAATTGGAGCTCAAGAGAGTGGAAAGTTCTGAGTGCAGGTAGCTGAGTGCACAAATGACTCAGCTGAATATTTTGGAAGTTTCCGTAGCTATAAAAAAAAAAGCGAGGGAAGTGTTTGGTACACGTTTACTGCAAATGGAAATGTTTTCCAATCTAAATATTATAGATTTAGCAGCAGGAATAATAACAATTAAATCAAAGCCATTAGTGGGAAGATGAAAACCAATCTCCCAGTCAAAATACCAGTTGGATGACTGCACCAGTCATCTAATTTAATAATAATTTGTATTATAGTGCAATTAATGTCTCACTCAAGATTATGAAAATAGTGTAGCTACTTTCATCTAACAACCATAGAAATTGTTGAAAGTTGTACATTTAGCACTCAATGGGCAAAAAAGCAATTGAGGATTACATTGTTGAAGAATTTTTGTTGACACTCTAGGGAGGTTGCACGTAAGGTCATCGGGTCAAAGGGCGTGACGCACAGAGCAGCTCAATCCATGTGGAGGACATGGCAGCCTCAGCATACACTGCTAATACACGAAACGTGTACTTTCTTACCTGTTAAAAACCGCCGAAATGGTAAATATTTGCACTGTAAATAATAATTGTAGATGTAGAGGAACCAACGAGAGAGCAGGCTATTCTAGACTGGGTATTGAGTAATGAGGAAGGGTTAGTTAGCAGTCTTGCTGTGCGTGCCCCCTTGGGCAAGAGTGACCATAATATGGTTGAGTTCTTCATTAGGATGGAGAGTGACATTGTTAATTCAGAAACAACGGTTCTGAACTTAAAGAAAGGTAACTTTGAGGGTATGAGACGTGAATTGGCCAAGATTGACTGGCAATTAGTTCTAAAAGGATTGACGGTGGATATGCAATGGAAGGCATTTAAAGACTGCATGGATGAACTACAAAAATTGTTCATCCCAGTTTGGCAAAAGAATAAATCAGGGAAGGTAGTGCATCCGTGGATAACAAGGGAAATCAGGGATGGTATCAAAGCAAAAGATGATGCGTACAAATTAGCCAGAAAAAGCAGCATACCAGAGGACTGGGAGAAATTCAGAGACCAGCAGAGGAGGACAAAGGGCTTAATTAGGAAAGGGAAAATAGATTATGAAAGAAAACTGGCAGGGAACATAAAAACTGACTGCAAAGGTTTTTATAGATATGTGAAGAGAAAGAGATTAGTTAAAACGAATGTAGGTCCCTTGCAGTCAGAAACAGGTGAATTGATCATGGGGAACAAGGATATGGCGGACCAATTGAATAACTACTTTGGTTCCGTCTTCACTAAGGAAGACATAAATAATCTGCCGGAAATAGCAGGGGACCGCGGGTCAAAGGAGTTATAGGAACTGAGTGAAATCCAGGTTAGTCGGGAAGTGGTGTTGGGTAAATTGAATGGATTAAAGGCTGATAAATCACCAGGGCCAGATAGGCTGCATCCCAGAGTACTTAAGGAAGTAGCTCCAGAAATAGTGGATGCATTAGTGATAACTTTTCAAAACTCTTTAGATTCTGGAGTAGTCCCTGAGGATTGGAGGGTAGCAAACGTAACCCCACTTTTTAAGAAGGGAGGGAGAGAGAAAACGGGGAATTACAGACCAGTTAGTCTAACATCGGTAGTGGGGAAACTGCTAGAGTCAGTTATTAAAGATGGGATAGCAGCACATTTGGAAAGTGGTGAAATCATTGGACAAAGTCAGCATGGATTTACGAAAGGTAAATCATGTCTGACGAATCTTATAGAATTTTTCGAGGATGTAACTAGTAGAGTGGATAGGGGAGAACCAGTGGATGTGTTATATCTGGACTTTCAGAAGGCTTTTGACAATGTCCCACATAAGAGATTAGTATACAAACTTAAACCACACGGTATTGGGGGTTCAGTATTGATGTGGATAGAGAACTGGCTGGCAAACAGGAAGCAAAGAGTAGGAGTAAATGGGTCCTTTTCACAATGGCAGGCAGTGACTAGAGGGGTACCGCAAGGCTCAGTGCTGGGACCCCAGCTATTTACAATTTATATTAATGATCTGGATGAGGGAATTGAAGGCAACATCTCCAAGATTGCGGATGACACTAAGCTGGGGGGCAGTGTTAGCTGTGAGGATGCTAGGAGACTGCAAGGT
This sequence comes from Malacoraja senta, assembly GCA_038087875.1. Taxonomy (NCBI): domain Eukaryota; kingdom Metazoa; phylum Chordata; class Chondrichthyes; order Rajiformes; family Rajidae; genus Malacoraja; species Malacoraja senta. The sequence goes on along the minus strand of CM075977.1, from coordinate 25,732,930 downwards.
GACTTGGATAGGCTGGGTGAGTGGGCAAATGTTTGGCAGATGCAGTATAATGTGGATAAATGTGAGGTTATCCACTTTGGTGGCAAAAACAGGAAAGTAGACTATTATCTAAATGGTGGCCGATTAGGAAAAGGGGAGATGCAACGAGACCTGGGTGTCATGGTACACCAGTCATTGAAAGTAGGCATGCAGGTGCAGCAGGCAGTGAAGAAAGCGAATGGTATGTTAGCTTTCATAGCAAAAGGATTTGAGTATAGGAGCAGGGAGGTTCTACTGCAGTTGTACAGGGTCTTGGTGAGACCACACCTGGAGTATTGCGTACAGTTTTGGTCTCCAAATCTGAGGAAGGACATTATAGCCATAGAGGGAGTGCAGAGAAGGTTCACCAGACTGATTCTGGGATGTCAGGACTTTCATATGAAGAAAGACTGGATAGACTTGGCTTATACTCGCTAGAATTTAGGAGATTGAGAGGGGATCTTATAGAAACGTACAAAATTCTTATGGGGTTGTACAGGCTAGATGCAGGAAGATTGTTCCCGATGTTCGGGAAGTCCAGGACAAGGGGTCACAGCTTAAGGATAAGGGGGAAATCCTTTAAGACCGAGATGAGAAAAAACGTTTTCACACAGAGAGTGGTGAATCTCTGGAACTCTCTGCCACAGAGGGTAGTTGAGGCCAGTTCATTGGCTATATTTAAGAGGGAGTTAGATGTGGCCCTTGTGGCTAAAGGGATCAGGGGTTATGGAGAGAAGGCAGGTACGGGATACTGAGTTGGATGATCAGCCATGATCATATTGAATGGCGGTGCAGGCTCGAAGGGCCGAATGGCCTACTCCTGCACATATTTTCTATGTATCTATGTATGTAAATAGGGGTGACCGTGAGAGACATTTATCCTATTTCAGAATTCCAAAAATGAGGAGAAATGATGGTAGAGAGAAGCGACAGCTGAAGGGACAACAACAGCTAAAGTGGTTGGCGAACATTGGCTGTGCAGATATCAAGATTGAAAATATTGGGAATTATCGCATTTGCTCACTGCATTTCATCAACAGTAAGGCATTATTTGTGTTTTTTCTTGCTTCCTTTGGTATCTAAACAGTTTCAGAAGTGATAAATCTGGCTGTAAAATGTTAAAATCGCCCATGGTTCTCAAGTGGGTTTTCACATGCAAAAATAAAACGCTTCATAAACTCAGGAGGAGTTTACTTAAAAAAAAAAAAATTGAGGTCAGGTAAGGGGGGATGATAGTTGAAGAGTTGGTATGTCCCATTTACGTAATGCTCATAAAAATATTTGTTTCTCTCTTTTTCCTCTTTCTCTCTTTCTTTCTTTCCTAGGGTCTATTTCTTAACTCTTTTTCTTTTGTTTTTAATTTTGCTCTTATAGGGTCTTCGTCCTTTTTTGTTGTCACATTTCCTACACTTTCACTTTTTCCTTCACTTTCTTCTTTCTTTCAATCTTTTCCTTTTCTAGTGTAAAAAATAAATGGAGTACATTAATTGTAAGAAGATATAAATGACAAGTACTAATGTATGTGGTTGTAATGTAATGTACTTCTAATAAAATACAAATAAAAAAAATAAAAAAAACTCAGGAGGGAGATTTGTGAGCGGAGTCTCACTACCATCCACGCCCCCTCCCGATTGTACCATCCCTGTCCAGGGGCAGCCGGAGATGTCCGTGGTGACCCTGGACTGACGGGACACCGGCCCGGAGCAGTGGCGGCCCCAGGCTTACAGCTAGCGCGGAGAAGAAGCGCGAACTCCAGATCAACTCTGCTCCAACTCCCGAGGAACCCGTACCCTGACGGGCCGCGGATCATCAGCTGCACCTCTCACCTTATCCAGTGGCTGTCGGTTTACCCCATCAGTGACGGCGAAAGCTAGGACAATCCCTCGCTCCCCCCTCCCCCATCCACCCGCCCTGGACTGGAGGGAGGGACCAGGGGACATTGCCCGCCTCTGCAACCAACGTGCAAACCCCGGTACTCCCCGCGGAATGTTAAACTAAACACATCTGTGAGCAAAACACAAACATGCACGTCTTTCTCTCTCCCCCACCTCTCACCATCTCTCCGCCGGTCCAGTCTCTCCCAGTCTTCCACTCGCATCTGCCCCCTCTCTCCCGCTACCTGGCACCCCTGTTCACTTTTTTTCCTTGAATGAACTTTGACAAATCCCATGATTCCTTGCGTTTTTTGGAATACCGAACTCGCTTAAGGGTTTCGGCCCGAAACGTTGCCTATTTCCTTCGCTCCATAGATGCTGCTGCACCCGCTGAGTTTCTCCAGCATTTTTGTGTACCTTCGCTTATTGTAATAATGTGGGACATAGCTTTAGTTTCTAAAGACAGCAATGCTGTACCATCATCAAACAATATCCCTACTTCTGACAGTGGTACAGGAATCATTATAGATAAAATGGTTTGGACCCAGGCTACTTATTTCAAGATTTTCCACAATGACATCGTGGAGCTTAGGTTATCTGTCTTCAATAAGTACAACCTTAACTTGAGAGTTGTGAGCTGGCAGAAAGCTCCTTCCTTGTATGTCCTGACCAGTTATTAATTTTACGTCAGGAATTCAAATCCTTTATCCCTGTTCAAAGATCATACTACATTTTCCTAATGTGATCCTAATTCTAGTTGAACTGAACAGGCTGCAAACAAGTATGTTCAGCTTAATAACACTCTTGTCAATGTCTTCCAGTATTTGGCAGATATTTAACAGTATGCTGGAACAACATTTGCCCAGTTTGTCCTTTTTTTTTGTGGAAAGGGACTGCAAGAGCCAAGGATCAAGGTTGCTTCCCCGACTGAATGGCAAAGAATGACCAAGTATAGTGACTGGTTGTGATGGAATACGTCTTTGTGGTTGATTACTGCATGATACCAACTGGAGCTGCCCAATCTGTTTAGAATCTACCCCATTTAATGTTCTGCATGTTTTCATCAGTGCATCGTTAAAATGTAATACAAAAGTACTAGTTTTATATTGGAAATACACAAGTTGAAGAAATAGTCATGGTCACGCAGCGGTAGAGCTGCTACCTTACAGCGAATGCTGCGCCGGAGACCCGGGTTCGATCCCGAATACGGGTGCTGCTCTATGTAGTTTGTACGTTCTCCCCGGCCCTGCGTGGGTTTTCTCCAAGATCTTCGGTTTCCTCCCACACTTCAAAGACATACAGGTTTGTAGGTTCACAAAAATGCTGGAGAAACTCAGCGGGTGCAGCAGCATCTATGGAGCGAAGGAAATAGGCAACGTTTCAGGCCGAAACCCTTCTTCAGACTGATTCGGCCCGAAACGTTGCCTATTTCCTTCGCTCCATAGATGCTGCTGCACCCGCTGAGTTTCTCCAGCATTTTTGTGTACCTTCGATTTTCCAGCATCTGCAGTTCCTTCTTTAACAGGTTTGTAGGTTAATTGGTTTGGTAAATGTAAAAATTGTCTCTAGTGTGTGTAGGATAGTGTTAATGTGCGGGGATCGCTGGTCGATGCAGACCAGGTGGGCCGAAGGGCCTGTTACCACGCTGTTTCTCTAAACTAAGTACATTGTAAGTTGATTTCCTTTTTCACATCATTGGTAAAACCAAGTATTTATTTGGATCAAATAAAAATGCTGCACAAGTTGAACATTCAGGTTATTAGTACAATTAAATATTTATTTTCATCAAATAAAAGTACTGCACAATATGAAGCATTGAATGAATACTTAAGGAAACAGCCTCTCTTCTAAAATTTTGAAAAAAGATTTGGAAAGAAACAGGAACTGCTATGTGAAACTTGTGAATTGGTGAATGCTTTCCGAGATGCAAATTTAAAAACGTTGAATTTCATCGGGCATCAAAAACAACCACTGAACATTCAGGTTAAGGAATAAAATATAAACAATGAAATTGATCTATAAAAATAACATTCTTTATTTCTAATCTCTAGTTTTCCACAACTGAATAATTTAATTCTTAACTGAACAATATACCACAACTTGGTATATGTAAATTTTCAGCTAGTTCATTTGGAAAACTTACATACACAGGCACCAATTTGTTTAAACATAAAAAATACTGAAATACAACTAAACATATATTTCAATATTTTAAATGTTTTAGTTTTGTTCTACCAGCTTTTTCCTTTCTGTCTATAATACTACAATTATGGTCATTCTGATCAGCAAGCAAAAGGAACTTGGAAGCTAAAAAATAGGTAACAGTGTCAAGTCTTTCCCAAGTTGAAGTATCTCACACTTCAATGTTTCACTTTGTTACTTGACAAAGAATAACTTCAGCATTTACTTTTCCTTTTCAGTTCATATTCCTTATCCTGCTTACTACCCTCTTTAGTCAGAGGGTGGTGAATCTGTGGAATTCTTTGCCACAGAAAAAAGTGGAGGCCAAGTAAATGGATATTTTTAAGGCAAATATAGATAAGATTCTTGATGAGTATGGGAGTCCAAGGTTAGGAAGAGAAGGCAGGAGAATGGGGGTTAGAAGGGAGAGATAGATCAGCCATGATTGAATGGTGGAGTAGACTTGATGGGCCAAATGCTGCTCCTATCACCTCAAAATTTTCTGTTTAAGATTAGCCCAACCTTCTCTCTAGATCCTTCTGCTTCTGTCCTCACCTTTATTCTCATTTAAGAAATTCCATTAGTTGTTTTAATAACCATTTTGCTTCCATATATAAATTCATAAGATTCCCAGGAGTTTCCAGTCATCATAACTCCTGCTGGCATAGCATTCATCTCTTTGGTCTCAAGACCAGAACACAAGAGATTTGTGACTGGCGTGGCCATCCACAGCAGGACATAATGATCATTTTACTATTTCCTTTTTTTTGTTGCCAATTTAAAGCCGATCACTTCTATTATCTCCTTTCACCATCACAAACCTCAACTATTATATTTCAATCCCAAATCCTTTTTTTTTTTTTTAAATGAAGGCAAACTGTTGCATGCATCTGCCTTCTACTCCCTCTGGGCAACATGACATCTACATGAAGATCATTGCGAATTTCCTCAATCTACCTAAAATCAACTCAAGACAACCTAGCTTCTCCTTCAAAAATGTGTGAGGTTTTCACGCACAATTATGATACTCCTGTATTTAATATTCTACCCTGTAACCCAATTCTTGAACTAAAACCCCGAATTCCTTGGATTGATTGTCACCTCGTTATATGGGGTTCTTCCATTACTTGCTTCAATGGTGCTCTAATCTGGCTTCATTATCAATGACATTTTGCGTGACAACAAATGCGACTCAATATTACTTCTTGAACTTTTACTGCTAAGTACATTCTTCTACAAAAACATTGAATGTAGCCCATAGCCACAATATCCCTCCCTCACCATCTACTCACAGAAGTCCCATGCCTGCCAATTCTCTCTTCAAACTCTATCCCCTCTGGCTTTGAATCCTTATTTTGTACGTCATGAGGATGCAAACCACTAGCACATGGACAAAAATTCCAAAAATGTTGTTGCTAAATTTTGGTGTTCAAATAATATTGTTTATATATCACACACAATTCAATACAAAGTGTCATAAACTTAGCTTTCAGTAACAAAATTAGAGAAAATTTTATTTAATTATAAAAATCCAGCTTACAACATCATAATAGCTGCATAAACCTTGTAAAATGGACCGAAATGGACAAGCAGTTAAAATTGTATACCACTTTGCTTAAGGATACATCTTTTTGTTCTCTTCTTGTACATTATTCTGTAACCACATTCTCTGCATCGGATTGGATCTCTAGCTTTAATTTCATTTTCAGTGTGACATTCTGAAAAAAGAAAATAACATCTCATTGTTTAACATCACACATTTATATCTGTGTCAGCATCATCTAATAAACTGTGCTTGTATATGTATCTGCATATGTAACATATAGCAAGTAGTCTGAAGAAGGGTCTCAACACAAACCGTCACCGATTCCTTCTCTCCAGAGATGCTGCCGGTCCCGCTGAGTTACTCCAGCATTTTGTGTCTACCTTTGATTTAAACCAGCATCTGCAGTTCTTTCCTACACATATAGCAAATAGATACCGGTTTTGAAAAATATTATGCAGCTGGAAGAATGGTTTGGAATACACTGGCACATCTCTTCACTGATATTGATGCCAATTTAAAACTCTGGCTTTAAGAAGAAATATTTGCAACAACAAAAGATCCCTAAAGTTTCTTAACAACGTAGATACTACTGTGGGCATCATATTCAAGGCAAAGATTATAACTTTCCAGATCACGAGACATCTGTAATCGAGATACAAAAATGTTGTAATTCATTAAATTCCAGTCACAAAATTCTGAATAAATGACACAGAACATTACATACAGTTTTGAATTAGTTCCTTAACAGAATCAATTAGAATTCTTTATCACAGGCATTATACTTTTACAACAGCATATTTGGTTAAAGAAATACATTAATGCACAGATTATATCCAGTTTTCTGTCACTGATTGTATAGTGAGAACTATTTATGTTTAGCTTAAATTTCATCAACTATCACTGAAGAAATACCAATCAAAATGTCTCCCTCCAACAGATGAAAATAATTTCCAACTTGGTCTTCTGATTTAATGTAATTATCAGGAAACACTCATTCTGTTGTATCAGGCATTTGGAAAACTCATTCAGTGGTATCAGGCATAACTTTTTTTTAAGGATAGATTACACTGGACTGAAAACATTCCAGTCTCAATTGTTGGATCTACTTTCACAGATAGTGAGGTCTATGCAAGTCGGTGATCAAGAAATAGCTTGCTTAAATAGATCTGAGTGGAATTTATGAATACATAAACTACTTAGCTCTTTGCCACAACCTAATTCTCATTATATATTCAATAACAGAAACTTAAATTCAATTTGTGCATTAATGTATTGCTTTCACAAAATATTCAAGGAGATCATGGCCAACTTGTGATCCAACTCTTTATATTGCATAACAGGTTCATTTCTTTTAATTTGGAATTTTAATTTTAATTACATTAATTCCTATTTGTAGGAAACGTGTGTTCCAAATTTCATTCCTATAATTTAACGAGCTTCAACTTTTGCAAACATTTTTCATAGGAGAGACTTTAGAAATTCTCATAATGTCGACGCCCTATCGACAAACTAAAGAAAAATGCAATTACATTTAGCAGGTATTCAAAGCCCATTGTGGGTCTTCAAATCAACTAACATTTTTCAGGAAGTAGTTCGCTCTATCTTTAACTATGCAGAGCCCAGTTACTACGCAACGTGTTGGGTTTACTACTTTATCATTTGCCCTTTTCCCTTCTTCACATTCCAATTATCCAATCTGAGGGACCAGTTTCTGAATCAACAGTCTTGGAGATTCAGTCACTCATTTCCTGTCAAGAGCCTATTCTGCAGCATATTCCAATTGCAGCAGTACCATTTGCTTTATAGTTCTTTAAAATACAGGACCGTCATTACAGCAATACTGAGTAGCAAACAACCACAAATGTATATGGTGTATCATTGCCACTAAAACCATAGGTGAAAAGGATTGCTCTTTTTCGCTCAATGCACCTAACTTATGAAAACTCACAATACAATTAAATGATCAACCATGATGCATGTAAATTTGGACATGGGTTTATTTTGCATTCTCTCATTGAACAGCACACATCAACTATAACATATATCCTTAATTACAGGGCTCTCACGTAACTTTTTTTCTCTGTTTCCAGCCGGGCAACCTAGGCAGCTTTTTAGGTTGCCAAATGACAGTTTAGGTGGTCATTTAAGACGGCTTGCATGACGCGCTCGATAATGTGCTCGGACGAAGTGCATAGTTACCAGTCAGAATTATGCTCAATGAAGCATTCACATATTATTTCTGCTTCAAATAAAGTCACAAACTAAACATATTCACCAATGAAGACATAATATATACCACAATGACATACAGCAAAATTATAATACAGTAAATACAGTATCTCAACTTTTTACACGTTGCAATGAATGCAATTTCTATTATTTCTTTCCACTTCCAAACAAAAATGCGGGTGGATTATTCGGCGTATTATCAACCTCGGTGAGACCTTGCAACCGCAGGAAATGCTACACTTGTCGCTTTACCTCCCCCCTTGACTCCATTCAAGGACCCAAGCAGTCTTTCCAGGTGTGGCAGAGGTTCACCTGCACCTCCTCCAACCTCATCTATTGCATCCGCTGCTCTAGATGTCAGCTGCTCTACATTGGTGAGACCAAGCGTAGGCTTGGCGATCGCTTCGCACAACACATCCACTCAGTTCGCAATAACCAACCTGATCTCCCGGTGGCTCAGCACTTCAACTCCCCCTCCCTTTCCAAATCCGACCTTTCTGTCCTGGGGCTCCTCCATGGCCAGAGTGAGCCCCACTGCAAATTGGAGGAACAGCACCTCATATTTCGCTTGGGTAGTTTACACCCCAGCGGTATGAACATTGGCTTCTCCAATTTCAGGTCGTCCTTGCTTTCTCCCTCCTTCCCTTCCCATTCCCAGCTCTCCCACAGCCTACTGTCTCCGCCTCTTCCTTTCTTTTTCCTTCCCCCCCCGCGACAGTCTGAAGAAGGGTCTCGACCCGAAACGTCGTCTATTCCTTCGCTCCATAGATGCTGCCTTACCCGCTGATTTTCTCCAGCTTTTTTTGTCTACCAACGGGATCCCACCACTGGCCACATCTTCCAATCTCCTCCCGTCAGCTTTCCACAGAAACCGCTCCCTCCGTAACTCCCTGGTCAATTCGTCCCTTCCCACCCAAACTACCCGCTCTCCTGGCACTTTCCCTAGCAACCGCAGGAAATGCTACACTTGTCGCTTTACCTCCCCCCTTGACTCCATTCAAGGACCCAAGCAGTCTTTCCAGGTGCGGCAGAGGTTCACCTGCAACCTCGGTGAGACCAAGCACAGTCTTGGCGATCACTTCGCACAACACCTCCTCAGTTCGCAATAACCAACCTGATCTCCCGGTGGCTCAGCACTTCAACTCCCCCTCCCATTCTGAATCCGATCTTTCTGTCCTGGACCTCCTCCATGGCCAGAGTGAGGCCCACCGTAAATTGGAGGAGCAGCACCTCATATTTCGCTTGGGCAGTTTACACCCCAGCGGTATGAACATTGACTTCCAATTTCAGATAGTCTCTGCTTTCTCCTCTCCTTCCCAGCTCTCCCTCAGCCCTCTGTCTCCGCCTCTTCCTTTCTTCTTCCCGCCCGCCCCCACCCTCACATCAGTCTGAAGAAGGGTCTCGACCCGAAACATCGCCATTTCCTTCGCTCCATAGATGCTGCCTCACCCGCTGAGTTTCTCCAGCATTTTTATCTACCCATTCACACGTGTTCTGTTATCCCACTTTCCTCACCCACTCCCTCACATTAGAGGCAATTTTACAGAGACAAGTTAACCTACGAAGCCAATATGTCTTTGGGATGTGGGAGGAAATCCACACGCTTGCAGGGAAAATGTGCAAATTCAACACAGTGCCCGAGGACAGGATCGAACACAGATCTCTGGCATGTGAGGCAGCAAGTCCACCAGCTGTGCCACTATATTTTGTTTTCCAACACACAAAATATTATACGTTGATAACTTTGGTTACTAAAAAAAGAAACTATCCATTTTCAGTCTTAAATCTCTAAGTGACGCTATGTCCACCTTTACAGCTACTGTATGTTTTAATTCAGATCAAGACTATGGGGCAGAACTTTGGCCATAAAGTTGCTGCCTAAAAATGCCAGAGACCCGGAATTGATCCTGAATATGGGTGCTGTCGGTATGTAGTTTGCTCCTTTTCCCTTTGATCGCATGGGTTTTCTCCAGGTGGTCTTGTTTCCTTCCACATTCCTAACCCAACCCAAAACGTAATATTTTCCTTCTGTCCAGAGATTACGTCTGACCTGTTGAGTTACTCCAACTTTTTGTGTCTATCTTCAGTTTAAACCAGTATCTGCAGTTCCTTCCTACACACACACGATACTATACGATATAACTTTATTAATCCCAGGAGGGAAATTGTGTGTGCGAGTGGTATATATTATACATACACACACATATTATTTATATATATATATATATATATATATATATATATTCATATATAAATATACACTTTGTTTTCTCGTTTATAACAGTATTTACAGAGTACAATGTTTACATATTCTGTTGTGCTGCTGCAAGTAAGGATTTCATTGTTCTAACTGGGACGTGAGAGAATAAAACACTCTTGACTCTTGACTTACTCCGCTAATGTGTGGGATAGAACTCCGCTAATGTGTGGGATAGAACTAGTGTACGGGTGATCGGTGGTCGGCATGGACTCGGTGGGCCTGTTTCCACGCTGTATCTTTAAATTAAACTAAAAACACTAAAACCAGAGGAAATCTAAAGAAGGGTCTCTAATTGAAACGTCACCCAATTTCTTCTATCGAGAGATGCTGGCTGCTCCATGGAGTTCCCCCCGCACAATTAAAGCATGGAATAGTCTTCACCCTACCATAGTTACCTAACCAGACGCAACTAAATTTAAGGTAGCTCTTTTTTCCCAAGAACCTTTTTTTGCTTGTCCAAGTCAAGAGTCAAGAGAGTTTTATTGTCATGTGTCCCAGATAGGACAATGAAATTCTTGCTTGCTGCAGCACAACAGAATATGTAAACATAATACAGAACAGGAGATAAAAGTTCAGTGTGTCTATATACCATAGACCATATATATACACAATAAATAAACAGATAAAGTGCAATAGGCTGTTATTTTTCAGAGTTTGGAGTTTGGTGGTGGAGGGTCCACTCCAGTTTAAATTCCATTTGGAATATTTTTGGAGGGCCAGGAAACCAAGAAGCAAGAGTTACTCCAGGGAGTTACTCCTGCTCCAGGGAGTGATTCTGCGTTAGATTTCGCGGCGAGGCGGCGACCGGACAGCAATGGCGGCCAGATCTCCCACAATGCAAAGGGAGGGAGAAAGTGCCCGGTGCCGACCAGTTGCCGTGGACGTGCGCATGTGCAGGGCGGCCGATGATGTGCTGGCCGTGGTTTTGCGCATGTGCAGGGGGACGATGTGCAGGCCATGGCAGTGCACATTTGTAAGGCGGACGGCCGTGCAGGCGGATGAGGAGCGAGCGGAGAACCGGCTGCCCGTACACGGATGGCGGGCGGAGACAGAGAGAGAGATAGAGAGGGGGGCCCGCTCAGAGTTGAACGATAGGTGTCCCGGGTGCTTGCCAAGCCGGGCAAAATGGCACAGCTTTTAGGTTGCCCGGCGGGACTGTAGGTGGCCATTGGCACCCGGGCAACCGTTAATTTGGGGCCCTGAATTACTAGTAGAAACAAGGAACTACAAATGAAGGTTTACACAAAATGTCACAAAGTGGGGGAGTAACCCAACGGGTCAGGCAGTAACTCTGAAGAAGCGTGGATAGGTGGCGTTTTGAGTCCTGACCCATGTCCAAGTTCTCCAGTGATGCTGCCTGACTCACTGAGTTACTCTAGCAATTTATCCCTAATTACTGTCTCTGCCATCCTTAAGCCAGTCATTAAAAATTAGATCAAACTAATCTGACAACATATCACTTTTTTGCATACATACCACAACCCCCTTCCAAAATACAACCTTTTCTGCTCATTACTTTCCCAAATCCTTTAGCTAAGATTGGCAATTTAGAGTTCAGATATGTCTGTTTCTCCAAAATAGTTACATCCCTATTTTGACATGATAATCAAGGATAGGAAATGTAAAGGACAAGAATGTAAAACATACAACTGGATTTATAAAAAACAGAACTTTACAAGCCTCTAGATAATGCCTGGTGATGAGATGTCCTTGTGAAAGGAGTCTAAATAATAGTGTTGAATGCTATTTAAAGCCCCAATTAACACTTATTGCAGTGTACCTGTAGTTGCACTGACTAGTTGGTAAGAAACGAACTGCACGCTTGAGAACATTTTAGAACACACTTATTGTATTTGAAGATAGATACAAAGAGTTGAAGCAGTAAAAGCTCAAACATGAAGAGCGAGCTCCAGATATTTAAAATGTGTCATTTTGAATCTGGAGCATTTAATGACATGTGTGACATCTTTGATTCAATGTCAAATCAGTTGAAGCTTCCAAAATTGCCTTTGGAATTCTTACAAAATCAAGTACATAAAAGCACCAGTTTCATGTAACTAACATTAAAGGACAAAGGACATTTATTGTCACATATACCATTTCTGGTGCAGTGAAATTTGAGTTGTCATTTGCAGCACACCAATAAAAAATAAAACACAACATTAAAGAACTTGACATTAAACATAAAAACATTCCCCCACAATGGTTCCCACTGTGAGGGAAGGCAGCAAAGTCCAGTCCTCTCCCTCTATGTTCACCCGTGGTCGGGGCCTATTGAGGCCTCCGCCGTCGCCGCGACGGCGGCCCGAAGTTGCAGTCCCTCCCGCCGGATGATGGAGCTCCGGCATCGGAGGAACACTCTCAGCGGCCTGGAGTGTCTGGAACGGCCGCTTGCTGCCAGAGACCGCAGCTCCGGTAGTCCACAGGCCGCGCTGGTCAGAGCTCCAACACTGGCGATCTCGGCGAGAGATCCCAGGCTCCCAGGTGTTTAAAGTTCAACGCCGCCCGCAGCTCCGCAATGTTGGAGTCCGCACTCCGGAGCTTACCGCACGGCGACCCAGGTAAGGCATCGCCCGCTCCGTGATGGTGCTTCAGCACTGTGTCGCTGCCGAAGTTGAGGTTCTGGTCGGTACCGGCAGGAAACGCCGCTCCAGTCCCGTTGGTAGGCCGCGAGGAAGGGGCGAAGATGTGGCTCGAAGGGAAGCCGCATCTCCGACCAGGTAGGGACCGAGAAATACAGTTTCCCCCCACCCCATCAAAAGACTAGACCTCCAAAAACAAAATATTTTGACACACTAAAATTTTTTTTAAAAGGGTGAAAAGACAAACAGCTGCAGGCTGGGCAGCCATACTCGACAGCGCCACCTCATTAATTGCAGGTAATCACAGTAAAATATATTTGATATTCAATTACAGTTTATCATAGTAAAATATATTGTTGACATTCAATACATCAGTTGTGATCATGGATTACCTCCGCAAATATAGACCATGGGTTGTTGCTTTGGAGGCTGCAAATCCTTCTGGACATCCATTTGTATATGCTGTTTAGTTTAAGCTGGAAGTCAACCAACCACATAAAACAGTATTAAAAACCTCTTGAGGTGACAAAGATATCGATAGTTATTACTTATTTAACAGTGAAAATTGTATGAAATCAGTCAATACCAACAGAAGTGTTTCATTAATCTCAGAATTACATAGTTTAATTGCAATTGTCATGAAGCTAAATACAACATAAAGAGGCAAATAAATAAATGTAAAAATATGAAGAGAATGTTTCTATCCAAGCAATATCGAACTCTGAGGCTCAATAATCTTAACTAAAAGAGACTAAAAGATTGATCACTTTTAGTTTAAAAATCAGCATGTTGCTTGATCAGATGTACAAATTAAATGCATTGGAAAAACAAACCAATAATACACCATTGGTGGAATGTTAAGTTATTAGATATCCCGCCTACTTCATTCAACAGTAAAAGCAGGAAAAATGTTCCCCATATTGGGGGAATTCAGAACCAGGGGGCACAGTTTAAGAATAAGGGGTAGGTCATTTAGGACTGAGATGAGGTAAAATGTTTTCACCCAGAGAATTGTGAATCTGTGGAATTCTCTGCCACATAAGGCAGTGGAGGCCAATTCACTGGATGTTTTCAAGAGAGAGTTAGATTTAGCTCTTAGGGCTAACGAAATCAAGGGATATGGGGGAAAAAGCAGAAATGGGGTACTGATTTTGGATGATCAGCCATGATCATATTGAATGGTGGTGCTGGCTCGAAGGGCCAAATGGCCTACTCCTGCACCTATATATTCTTTCTAAAAACATTGTAAAAGATTTGAAGATCCAGTGAAATTCAAATGAATTGTTACTAATAGGTGTTGATGCAGCAATTGAAAATTCCAAAGCAAAATCAATTCAAAGCTGCAAATTATTTTTTTAAATGAAGCAAATATAGAAGGCGTGCATCTATACAGTACCTTTCACAATCTTACAATATCCTAAGCACCTTACACTCAATTAAACATATTTTTAAATATTTTTTGGCAATATTATAACATAGGAAGAGTTGTAGCCAATTTGCACACAATATTGTCCTGCAAACATGAATGGGATAAATAATTAGATAATCTGTTTAGTAGTAGTTACTGTAGTACATTTGCAGGATACTGGGAGAAATTTTATCTGTCTTCTTTGAAAACCAAAATATGAAACAAAGTCACTCAAAATATAATACATTTAGAACTCAAGTAAACTCAGATTATGTTGCATTTTACCTTTTTACTTAGCTTTGTATGAGAGAGCATTATAACATCTACTAATATCTAATTGCCATATGCAATCAGGAAGGTCAAACTCAAAATAGAAAGTTATGTCCATCTGCCCACAACTACATTGGAAAACTAAAATTGATCAATGTATCTTACATAGAGTTAGAAGGCCAAATGTGAGGAATTCTTGCCTAGCATTGCAGGGATTAGTACTGAGACCATTGCAGTTTGTTATATACATTATAACAAGCTGCTATCAGTAAACAACAAACTGCACATCCAGATGGGGCCTTTATTGTTGCGGGTGATTTCAATCACTCCAACCTTAAAACTGTACTCCCCAAGTTCCATCAACATGTCTCCTGCCCAACCAGAGACAATATTCTGGATTTAGTGTACACAAACATTGCTGAAGCCTACAAAGCCCCCCCCCCCCCTCCCCCACCTGGGACAGTCTGACCACCTCTCTCTGACCACCTCTCTCTGAAGAAGGGTTTCGGCCCGAAACGTCGCCTGTTTCCTTCACTCCATAGATGCTGCTGCACCCGCTGAGTTTCTCCAGCATTTTTGTCCACCTCTCTCTGTTCCTGCTCCCCAAATACACACCTCTCATCAGACTTGTGAAACCAACTATGAGGACAGTGAAGGTTTGGCCTGAAGAGGCTGTCTCTGTACTACAGGAGCAGTTTCAGCAAACAGACAGGTGCCACTCAGGCCACCTTTGACTCTCAAGTGGACATTGAAACATACACCTCATCTGTTTTGGACTACATAAAATCCTGCACCGACAACGTCACAACCTACAAACAAATAAAGACCTTCCCTAATCAGAAGCCGTGGATGAACAGAGAGGTCAGACTCTTGCTGAAGGCTCGCGATGCCGCTTTCAGATCTGGTGACGCTGAGGGATACAGCTCATCCAGGGCCAACCTGAAAAAGGGAATCATGAGCGCAAAACACAAACACAAGCTGCAGATCGAGGAGCATTTTCAAAATAACTCCGACCCCAGACGCGTGGCAAGGCATCAAGTCCATCACGGACTACAACAAAGTTAACACCCCACCCCTCCCACCCCCCCAGCCAACGACGCCTCCCTTCCTGACGAGCTAAACTATTTCTATGCTCGTTTTGACCGGGACAATAAAACACCAGCCATCAAAGCTGCCCCACCCCCGAATGAACAGCCCCTCAGTCTCTCCACCTCTGCTGTACAAGGCGCACTGAGCAAAGTGAATGAGCACAAAGCTGCCGGCCCCGACGGCATCCCTGGGCGTGTGCTCAGGGCATGTGCTGGACAACTATCCCTGGTCTTCACTGACATCTTCAATCTGTCACTGGCCCAGGGTGTCGTCCCTACATGCCTCAAGACCACAGCCATCGTGCCAGTGCCCAAACAGTCGGCTTCAGGGAGTCTCAACGACTTCCACCTAGTGGCATTCACCCCCATCATCGCGAAGTGCTTCGAGAGACTGATCCTGGCTCACCTCAAATCCAGCCTCCCTCCCACACTGGATCCCCATCAGTTTGCCTATCGGCCCAACAGGTCAACAGAGGATGCCATATCAGCGACTCTTCACTCTGCCCTGACCCACCTGGACAATAACAACTCCTACATCAGGTTGCTATTCATTGACTTCAGCTCTGCATTTAATACTGTCATCCCCGCCAGTCTGATCACCAAACTCAGCGGCCTTGGCATCAACACCTCCCTCTGCAACTGGATACTGGATTTCCTCACTAACAGACCCCAGTCTGTTAGGATTAACAACCTCACCTCCTCCACTCTGACACTGAACCGGCGTGCCACAGGGCTGTGTGCTCAGCCCTCTCCTCTACTCCCTCTTCACCCACGACTACGTCCCTATGTATGGCTCCAAAGGTCCTGGAGAGGTGAGGAGGGAGAGTGGAGGGATTGTGGGAGAGGAAGGGGTAGGGAGGGAGAGGGGAAAAGTGGGGGAGGTGAGGAGAGTGGGGGAGGAGGGGGAATAGAGGGAGAGGGGGGGAGGTAGGGAGTGGGGAATGGAGGGAGAGGAGGGCAGTGGGGGAGGTCAGGAGGGATAGTCGGGGGATAGGGGGAGGTGAGGAGTGGGAGATAGAGGGATAGGAGGGGGGTAGGGAGAGGAGTTATGGAGGGAGTGACTGAGGGTAGGGGAAATGAGAGGGAGGGAGAGGTGAGGGAGGGATTGGGGGAGGGGAGGAGGAGGGGAAAGAAGAGAGGGTGAAGAGGAGGGGGAGGGAGTGCTGGGGGATGAGGGGAAATGAGCCATGCCTATGCAGTTGGGGGCAATGCGTGAGTGGTGCAATATTGCATTGGGGGGACGGGTTGCATTGGGAGAATGGGTGAGTGGTGGAATATTACATTGGGCAACGGGTTGCTTTGGGGGACCAGACTTCCTGTGAGACTGGGACCCAACGGGTCCCACTTTGTCTAGTTATTACTATTGATCCCTCTCAACAATCAGGTATTTGGAAAGTACATGTAACGCCAAGAACAAGCACTGGGAACTGCAGATGCTGGCTTAAATCGTAGACACAGAATGCTGGAGTAACTCAGTGGATCAGACAGCATCTCTGGAAAAAAGGAATAGGTGACGTTTTGGGTCGAGACTCTTCTTCAGACAAACTGGATTAAGCAAGGTATGGACTGTGCCTAATAGTGAAAGGCTTGGAGAGAGTGGATGTGAAGAGGATGTTTCCACTAGTGGGAGAGTCGAGGACTAGAGGTCATAGCTTCAGAATTAAAGGACGTCCCTTTAGGAAGGAGTGTAGGAAAGAACTGCAGATGCTGGTTTAAATCGAAGGTAGACACAAAATGCTGCAATAACTCAGTGGGACAGGCAGCATCTCTGGAGAGAAGGAATGGGTGACACTTCGGGTAGAGACCCTTGTTCAGACTGATGTCAGGGGAGTGGGTGGGACAGATAGAATGCAGTCAGAGACAGTAAGATTGTTGGGAGAACTGGGAAGGAGGAGGGGGTGGAGAGAGGGGGAAATCAAGGGCTATTTAAAGTTAGAGAAGTCAATGTTCATACCCCTGGGGTGCAAGCTACCCAATCAAAATATGAGGTGTTGTTCCTCCATTTTGCGCTGCTCCTCACTCTGACATTGGAGGCCCTGTACAGAAAGGTCAGATTGGGAATGGGAGGGGGAGTTAAAGGGCTGAGCAACCAGGAGATCAGGTAGGTTAAGGCGGACTGAGCGGAGGTGTTCAGCGAAATGATCGCCGGGCCTGCGCTTGGTCTCGCTGATGTACAGAAGTTGACACCGAGAACAGCGGATAGAGTGCATGAGGTTGGAGGGGGTGCAAGTGAACATCTGCCTCACCTGAAAAGACTGTCGGGGTCCTTGGATGGAGTCAAGGGGGGAGGTAAAGGGACAGGTGTTGCATCTCCTGCGGTTGCAGGGGAAAATACCTGGGGAGGGGGTGGCTTGGGACAAGTTGACCAGGGAGTTGTGGAGGCAACGGTCTCTGCGGAAAGCAGAAAGAGGTGGAAGTGGGAAGATGTGGCCAGTGGTGGGATCCCGTTGGAGGATTATATGCTGTATGCGACGGCTGATGGGGTGGAAGGTGAGGATAAGGGGGACTATGTCCCTGTTGCGAATGGGGGGGAAGGGGGAGCAAGAGCAGAGCTGCAGGATATCGAGACCCTAGTGAGAGCCTCATCTATAATGGAAGAGGGGAACCCCCTTTTCCTAAAGAATAAGGACATCTCCGATGATCTAGTATGGAAAATCTCATCCTGGGCGCAGATGCGGCGTAGACGAAGGAATTGGGAGTAGGGGATAGAGTCTTTACAGGATGCAGGGTGGGAAGAAAATAGCTATCGGAGTCAGTAGGTTTGTAGTAGGTGTCGCTCAATAGTCTGTCTCCTGTGATAGAGAATGTGAGATCCAGAAATAGTAGGGAGATGTCGGAGATGGTCCAAGTGAATTTGAGTGCAGGATAGAAATTAGTCGTGAAGTTGATGAAGTCAGTGAGTTCTGCATGGATACAGGAGGCAGCACCGATGCAGTCGTCAATGTAGCAGATGTAGAGTTCAGGAATAGGGCCAGTATACACCTGGAACAGTGATTGTTTGATGTACCCAACAAAGAGGCAGGCATAGCTGGGGCCCATGTGAGTGCCCATAGCTGCGCCTTGGATTTGGAGAAAGTGGGAGGATTCAAATGTTGTTGAGGGTAAGGACCAGCTCTGCTTAGCGGAGGAGAGTATTAGTAGATGGAAATTGATTGGTTCTGTGGTGGAGGAAAAAACAGAGTATAGAGTAACTGTGTGGAGTGTAGATTCCTGATTAGTACGGGTGTCAGGGGAATGAGATTAGGAGGAAGAGATGGATCAGTCAAGATTGATGGGCCGAATGGCCTAATTCTGCTCCTATTACTTATGACAGCGTGAGCAGAGGTGCCTGTTGCGTGACTACAATAAACATCACATCATATAATCAACAACAAGGGTCTCGACCCGAAACGTCACCTATTCCTTTTCTCCAAAAATGTTGTCTGACCCGCTGAGTTACACCAGCATCTGTAGTTCCTTCGTACACTGATGTTATCAAAGCCTGGAGCCGCTCCAGGAGAAGCGCCGGCAACTCACGTGTGTCACTCACGGCTCTGCAGAAGCCTCTGTCTGCCGCACACAGCAGGCCCCTTCCAGCGATCCCCTCCGTCCCCATCGCTATCCCGGGGAACCTCTACCACGCCGATTTAGAGTCATAGAGTGATACAGTGTGGAAATAGGCCCTTCGGCCCAACTTGCCCACACCGGCCAACAATGTCCCAGCTACACTAGTCCCACCAGCCTGCGCTTGGTCCATAACCCTCCAAACCTGTCCTATCCCTGTACCTGTCTAACAGTCTCTTAAACGATGACTTACCGCCTGCGATTGCGTTTCAGTCAGCACCAGCCCGCTCCGTGCCCACTCCACACATCGGGAGCGCACCTTCCCTCCGCCGCGGGACCAGTGCGCAACTTCCGGGCGCCGGCAGCAAGGCGGCTGTTGATTGGCCGTCCTGTCCGACAAATAAAGGCGTTGGATACGAAATTCGAATGCGGAGCCCATCGCCGGCGGGGAGGTCAGTAATGGGGCGGCACCGGGACCACTGGTCAATAATGTGTGTGGGGGGCACCGGGACCACTGGTCAATAATGGGGCGGGGGGCACCGGGGCCACTGGTCAATAATGGGGCGGGGGGCACCGGGACCACTGGTCAATAATGGGGCGGGGGGCACCGGGGCCACTGGTCAATAATGGGGCGGGGGGCACCGGGACCACTGGTCAATAATGGGGCGGGGGGCACCGGGACCACTGGTCAATAATGTGTGTGGGGGGGGGGGGCACCGGGGCCACTGGTCAATAATGGGGCGGGGGGCACCGGGGCCACTGGTCAATAATGGGGCGGGGGGCACCGGGACCACTGGTCAATAATGTGTGTGGGGGGGGGGGGGCACCGGGGCCACTGGTCAATAATGGGGCGGGGGGCACCGGGGCCACTGGTCAATAATGTGTGTGGGGGGGGGGGGGGGCACCGGGGCCACTGGTCAATAATGGGGCGGGGGGCACCGGGACCACTGGTCAGTCGGGGGGGGCACCGGGACCACTGGTCAGTGGTCAGTAATGGGGGCGGGGGGCACCGGGACCACTGGTCAGTCGGGGGGGGGGCACCGGGACCACTGGTCAGTCGGGGGGGGGGGCGGGGGGCACCGGGACCACTGGTCAGTCGGGGGGGGCACCGGGACCACTGGTCAGTGGTCAGTAATGGGGGCGGGGGGCACCGGGACCACTGGTCAGTCGGGGGGGGGGCGGGGGCGGGGGGCACCGGGACCACTGGTCAGTCGGGGGGGGGGGCGGGGGGCACCGGGACCACTGGTCAGTCGGGGGCGGCACCGGGACCACTGGTCAGTCGGGGGGGGCACCGGGACCACTGGTCAGTCGGGGGCGGCACCGGGACCACTGGTCAGTCGGGGGCGGCACCGGGACCACTGGTCAGTCGGGGGCGGCACCGGGACCACTGGTCAGCCGGGGGGGCGGCACCGGGACCACTGGTCAGTCGGGGGGGGGGGCGGCACCTGGACCACTGGTCAGTCGGGGGGGGGGCGGCACCGGGACCGCTGGTCGGTAAAGGGGGCGGCACCGGGACCGCTGGTCAGTCATGGGGGCGGCACCTTGGCCGTTGGTCAATCCGGGGGGGGGCACCGGGGCCGCTGGTCAGTAATGGGCGGGACGTCCCGGCAGCGGCAGGCAATCCAGCTGCGCCGTAATGAGCAAAGATCATTGTTATCTTTAAAAACCTGGCAGGCTAATCCCCTCGTTCCCCTGGCAGCGACGGCCCCTGTGTAAGTATCCTGCTGTTCAGTGACCAGAGTGGTACTGGTGAGCCTTCTCATCACGAACATTGGACGTATTCAATGCCTTTCACTGATACCTTGATAGCGAGCAGTTTAAGAAAGAACTGCAGATGCAGGAAAAATCGAAGGTAGACAAAAATGCTGGAGAAACTCAGCGGGTGAAGCAGCATCTATGGAGCGAAGGAATAGGTGACTTGATAGCGAGCAGGTTAGAGGGAGCTGTCTATCGGCTTTGTGGGCGCAGACATTGTCGCAATTACATTATCGGTCCTTCGCAATGTTTGAAGAGTTACTTCTGCTTCTGTTCTGAGGACCAAACACGTTAATTCAGGTTCTTTGCACGATGTGGTGACTGACCTGCTACGTACTTTCTTCCTTTTGGTCATTTAACTAACGTTCTTCATCCCTGGAACTAGTTTTTGCATGTTTAATTTGGCTGTATGTGGCATTCCTGTGGCTGGACAAACCCAGCACCGTCATTTAATATGATCATGGCTGATCTAAAATCAGTACCCCATTCTTGCTTTTCCTGCATATCCCTTGATTGCTTTAGCCCTAAGAGCTAGATCTAACTCCCTCTTGAAAGCATCCAATGAATTGGCAGAGAATTCCACAGTTTCACAACTCTCTGGGTGAAAACGTTTTTCCTCATCTCAGTCCTAAATAGCTCATCCCTTATTCTGAAACTGTGACCCCTGGTTCTGGACTCTCCCAACATCTGGAACATTTTCCTGCATCTAGCCTGTCCAATCCTTTAAGAAATTTATATGTTTCTATAAGATCTCCTCTCATCCTTCTAAATTCCAGTGAATACAAGCCCAGTCAACCCATTCTTTCATCATGTCAGTCCTGCCTCCCAGGAATTAACCTGGTTTACGCTGCACTCCCTCACTAGCAATAATGTCCTTCCTTAAATTAAGAGACCAAATTGCTCACAATACTCCAGGTGCGGATTCACCGGGGCCCTGTACAACTGCAGTAGGATCTACTTGCTCCTAAACTCAAATCCTCTCAGTTACTTTCAGTGACTGATGTATCAGCATACCCAGGTCTCGTTGCACCTCCCCTTTTCCGAATCTGATACCATTCGGATAATAATCTGCCTTCCTGTTCTTGCCACCAAAGTGGATAACCTCACATTTATCCTCATTATACTGCATCTGCCATGCATCTGCCCTCTCACCCAACCTATCCAAGTCACCCTGCAGCCTCATAGTATCCTCCTTGCAGTTCACACTGCCACCCAGCTTTGTGTCATCCACGTCTAAATCGTTAATATTGTAAATAACGAGTCCCAGCACTGAGCCTCGCGGCACCCCACTAGTCACTGCCTGCCATTCTGAAAAGGACCTGTTAATTCCTACTCTTTGCTTCCTGTCTGCCAACTGGTTCTCTATCCATGTCAATACCCTACCCCCAATACCATGGGCTCTAATTTTGCACACTAATCTCTTGTGTAGGACCTTGACAACGGATTTTTGAAAGTCCAGATACACCACATCCACTACCTTATCCAATCTACTTGTTACACCCTCAAAGAATTCCAGAAGATTAGTCAAGCATGATTTCCCCTTCATAAATCCATGCTGACTTTGATCGATCCTGTAACTACTTTCCAAATGTGCCGCTATAACATCTTTAATGATAGACTCGAGCATCTTCCTCACTACCGATGTGAGGCTATCTGGTCTATAATTCTCTGTTTTCTCTCTCCCTCCTTTCTTAAAAAGCGGAGTTACATTGGCTACCCTCCAGTCCACAGGAACTGATCCAGAATCAAGAGAACATTGGAAAATGATCACCAATACATCCACGATTTTTGGGGCCACCTCCTTGAGTACTCTGGGATGCAGACCATCAGGTCCTTAGTGAAGACAGAACCTAAGTACTCATTTAACTGTTCTGCCATTTCCTTGTTTCCCATTATAAATTCACCTGTCTCTGACTGTAAGGGGCCTACATTTGTCTTCAGGAACTTCCTCTTGATCTGTCTCAAATGGAATACCAGTTATTTTTATTTTTTATTTTTTTATTTTTATTTTTGTTAAAAGCAATTGTAGAAAAAGGAAATAGTCGACATAATAGTTATACAATTTTGGTGCTGCTTCAATTTTAACATTTTATGAACTAATAACTAGATAGGAGAAAAAAGAAAAAGGGAAAGAAAGAAGAAAAGGAAAAGAAAAGATTTAAAGAAAAGCAAGAAAAGAAAACCCCGGAACTAACAAAGGTGTAAAAGAAGCGGAGATATATCCAACTACCCTTCCATATGCCTGCTCACCCGACCCTACCATTGGTTTTGAGTTTGTGTTCAACCATTATGTTGTTGAAGGAATTCAATAAAAGGAGACCATATTTTTGAAAATTGATCTGGTTTGTCAGTCAAGACAAACCTTATTTTTTCTAAATGTAGTGTCTCGGTCATTTCTGTGATCCACATCTTCACTGTGGGGACTGTTATCTTTTTTCAGAATTAAGTATGTTTTTTTGCAGTTATTAAACCGTAGTCAAGGAAACTTCTTTGAAATATTGTTAGATTAGGGCAGCCCTCTGACATTCCTAATATTATTAGTTTTGGATCTGGCTCCAATTGTTATAAGTGTTTTAGAGATAATATTGAATATTTCCATCCAGAAGTTTTGTGTTTTTATACAACAATACAAAAGTATGAGTTAGGGTGGCTTCTTTAAAGTGACATTTATCACAAAAAGGAGAGACAGTTGGGAAGATCTTGTTCAGTTTGGTCTTTGATAACCAGTTATTCTAAAGCAATGCCCTCGGAGGATTATGTGTTGTATGCGGCGGCTGATGGGAAGGTAAGGACTAGAGGGTGCCTGCCATCTGTCCTGTAGATAATCTGGATGCTTGGTGGCGAGTTTGCCGGTGAGATGGAGGATGGCTGCAAAAAAGATAGCAAACAGGGTGGGAGCTCTAATGCACTCTTGCTTGACACCACTTTCCACCTTGAATAGTCTTGATTCACTGCCATTGTTTGTAAGAATGGATGCAGATGTAAATGTGAAACAGTCTTAGCATCTTGATATATTTCTCAAGGTATCCAGTTTTTAACAGAATCAGCCAGAGGGCTTGCCTGTTCAGAGTTAAAGGCTTTTGTGGTCTATGAAGGCCATGTACAGTGGTTGTTTTTGTTCATTGAATTTTTCTTTTAGCTCTCAGGCTGTGAAAATCTTGTATGTTATGCCTCTGGCTGAGCAGAAATGTATTGCGATTCTGGGAGGATTTCTTCTAACAGGGAGGAGTCAGTTGGAGAGAACATGGGCGATTATCTTTTGGTAGTGGATCAGAGAGAAATGCCCCAATAGTTTCCACAGTCTGCCCTCTTGATCTATTTAAATCTCTCTGCATACAGTATATTCTCCACAGCTTGCTTTTTAACTTTGGTTTAGTTTAAAGATACAGCTTTGAAACTGGCCCTTCAGCCCATAGTCGCATTAACCATTGGTCTCCTGTTCACTATGTTAACTTACTTTTGCTTTAAATTCCCGACACGCGAGGAGTAATTTAGAGGCAAATTAACCTACATCCCCACATGTTGTGATGTGTGAGGTAACCTAGCATCAAGAGGGAACCCATGCACACGGGGGGGGATGTGCAAACTCCCCATTGCCAACCCCCAAGGTCAAGATGAAACCTGCATCTCTGGTGCTGTGAGGCAGCAGCCGTGCCACTGTGCTGGCCCTAATTCTTATCATTTGATATTTTTATCTTCTACAAATTGGCTACATTGCACTTGGTCCATTCATCTCAATCACCAAAATAGTTTATACATGGTTGAAAGCACCCGTGGTACCTTTCTAAGTAAAATTTGCCAACCTGACATTGACTTGCTGACTTTTCTTAGTTGACCAGTCCTCTGTGCTGTTGTCCCTAAAGCATGAATTCATGTTTTCTGTAGCAACCTTTTTGTGCAACACCTAGAACTCTCAAACGTACCCTATCTATTGATTTGCTTTTACTTGTGCCAAACTAGAATGGGAGAGAACAGTAGTGGGGGGAGCAGACAGGCACTTTTGTGTCTGTGGGCAAGACTGCCAAAATGGTGTGCTATCTCCCCAGTGCCAGGATCAGAATTGTCTTGGATTGGCAGCAGGGCATTCTGAAAAGGGAGGACAAACAGCCAAAGGTAATGGGTACACATTGGCACTGATAACAAAGAAAGAGGAGTGAGACTCGCAAAATGGATTTGGGGAGATTGTTAGAAAATTATAGAGCAGAACCTCCAAGGTTGTAATCTCTGGAGTGCTTCCTGAACCACATGCTAGTGACTGTAAAAATGGGAAGATAGGTTAAAATGAATGAGAGGCAAAAGGGATGATTTGGGAGGGTGATTATTAGGTAGTTGAATTATAGGGAATGCTTCTGGGACCAATTGGATCCATAAATGCAAAGCACATTGCACCTGAACTAGAAAGAGTTTGCTCACAGGAGAGGGAGGAGCTAATAGCTGAGCTCACTTCAATGTTACCTACCCAAGTAAACCTGGAGCTTCGACAAGGGGAGGTTGAACTCGTGCTGAGGAGGAAGACGAACAAAGCACCAGGACCTGACCAGATCTGTGGCTGCTGAAGGCCTGCTGCAGCCAGCTGGCTGGTGTTTTCTGTCATCTCTTCAACCGCTTCCTGTCAGAACATTCAATCCCGTCACTCTAGAAATCCTCAACCATCTGTCCTGTAGCCAAAAAGAGCAATCCCACCTGTGACAATGACTACCGGCCTGTGGTATTAACATCTTTGGTCATGAAAGGCCTTGAAAGGCTTATTCTTTCCCAGCTTCAGAAGGAGGTCAGTATGCATGCTGACCCTTTTCAGTTTGCATACAAACGGCACAGGGGTGTGGATGATGCTGTACTAACGCTGCTGCATGGTGCCAATACCCATCTTGAGACGCCCAAATCATTCATTAGACTGGTCTTTGTGGACTTCTTTAGCGCCTTTAACTCCGTGCAACCTCACCTGATGGGACGAAAACTGCTCCAGATGGATGTTAACCTGCACCTGATCCTCTGGATCCTCTCATTCTTGACAGATAGACACCAGAGGGTCCGAGTCAACGGTCACCTCAGTTCATCCAAGTCAGTCTTCACAGGAGCCCCACAAGGCTCTGTAATCTCACCGGTTCTGTACACACTATACACAAACGACTGCAGGAACACTAACCCAGGTATAACATACATTAAATACTCTGCTGACACTGTGATCATGGACACCACCAACTCACAGGGACAGCTACAGTCTGAGATGGACATTTTTGCAGAGTGGTGTAGGGGGAACTGCCTTGTCCTCAATACCTCCAAAACAAAGGAGTTGGTTGTTGACTTCCATAAAGGTCCTTCCATCACCCCCACTCTGTTAGTGAACAACCAGCCAATAGAAAAGGTCGAGTCATACAGACACCTTGGGACAATAATTGATCACAAACTCGCCTTCCAACTAAACAGTGAAACTATCTTTTCTAAGTGTCAGCAGCGCCTCTTTTTCCTGAGGGAACTCCGCGGACTTCAGGTTCACCAGTCAGTCCTGACAGCTTTTTACAAATGTTTCCTTGAATCAGTAATAACCTTCAATATGTCAGCCTGGTTTGGGTCCCTATCCAACATCCATCGCAATCCACTAAGCAAAATCTTATCAATGAGCAGTAAAATAATCGGACTGGAGCAGGAACCACTGATCAGTATTTATAATAGAAGGACTAAACTAAAAGGAACAAAAATAGCCTCAGTCACCACTCACTCACTGCACAGCCAATACAGTCTTCTACCCTCAGGCCAGAGATACAGGTCACTCACATTCAGGACTAAGAGAGCCATGTCGAGTTTCGTGCCTACATCCATTGGACTCATGAATAGTTGATCTATTTATTTATTCATTTATTTATATATACATTTTATAACATTCTTTTAATGTTTTTATTGCCTATTCATGTATTGTGCTTTGCAAGTTTTACCTACTGACCACTGTTGGACTCCTGGTATGTGATGTGTGGTATATTGTGCTGTGTTGCTGGGTATGTGAACTGTACACGCACTGATGTTCTGCACAAATGAAGTTCCTAACGGATAAATAAAGTTCATTGAATTGAATCCTTGCAGGAATTTATCTTATGGTGTTTGAATGGTTTAAACTAACTTGGAGGATGGAGTACAAAAAAGTGGTACAGCAGGTCCAAGCAATGGGAGACAGTGATGTTAGATGGTTATTTTTGCAATTTGATGCCTGTGATTGGTGGAGCCTCACAACAATTGATGCCAGGGTCCTTAATGTTTGTACAGAAAAGACTTGGTCCTGGGAGGTGAGACCAGCAAATTTGCAGATGACAAGACGATTAGCAGTTATTGATCATATGGAAGGTTTCAGAGCCATATTGATGTGTTGGTGAAATGGGCTGAAAAATGGCAGATGTAGTTTAATCCACACAAATGTGGGATTTAATTTGGGAGTGCTAATGAGGCTAGGGCATTTACCATGAATGGTAGCATCATAGTGAATTGAGAAACAAAGGGACCTTGAAGGACAAGTCGATTGATCCTTGGAGGTACTAATCTGGGTAGATAATGTGTTTAGGAGAGTATAAGATACTGGTCTTGAGTCAGGGCACTGACTTCAAATGCACTGAGGTTGTCCAACTTTATAAAACCTTGATCAGACCTCAGCTGGAGTTCGGTATGCAGTGCTGTTCATCAAAGTATAAGATATGATGTGGAGAGTGTGCAGAGGCAATTCACCAAAAGGTTGCTTAGCATGGAGCCGTTTAGTTATGAGGAGAGACTTGAGAAGCTAGGTCTATTCTTCTATGTCCAGAGGAAGAGGGAACACAATTGAGATATCCAAAATTGAGGTGGTTTAGATGGGGTAGACTGCAGGAAACTTTCCCCCATATCAGAGGCTGATAAAACTAGAGAACACTCGTAGGTTTGGGGTAAGGGTGAAGAGATTTCAAGGGCCTATGAAAGGGACCTCCCTCCAGAGAAGAGTACCTGGAAGACGCTGCCTGAGAGAATGGCTTCAGGCTGGATTGTTGACAGCATTTAAGTGTCAAGATGAGCATATTAATTGCTTGGGCAGAAAGGGTTATGAGCCAAGTACTGGGCAATGGAATTAATGCTTATGACTGTCTTATTAATGCTTATGGCTAATTTATTATTTGCCTACCTAATTGCTCGTAGTCCTGTCGTTAGCTTTCAGTGATTTGTATGTAGAAC
This sequence comes from Malacoraja senta, assembly GCA_038087875.1. Taxonomy (NCBI): domain Eukaryota; kingdom Metazoa; phylum Chordata; class Chondrichthyes; order Rajiformes; family Rajidae; genus Malacoraja; species Malacoraja senta. Next base: position 25,704,988 of record CM075977.1, on the reverse strand, counting down.
AGAAACCACAAACATTAACATATGGTCTCTCTCCAGTCAGTATAAACGACCTCGTGATTTTTCAGAAGGAGCCCCTCATCTTATATTGTTTTCCCACTTGCTGTACTGCATCCCAATCAGGATGTCCATAGCTCATAGAAAGCTCAATACATCCTCGTCATTACGGTGGGGGATCTTATAGAAACTTACAAGATTCTTAAGATGGGCTAGATGCAGGAAGATTGTTCCCGATGTTGGGGAAGTCCAGAACAAGGGGTCACAGTTTAAGGATAAGGGGGAAGTCTTTTAGGACCGAGATGAGAAAATCATTTTTCACACAGAGTGGTGAATCTGTGGAATTCTCTGCCACAGAAGGTAGTTGAGGCCAGTTCATTGGCTATATTTAAGAGGGAGTTAGATGTGGCCCTTGTGGCTAAAGGGATCAGGGGGTATGGAGAGAAGGCAGCTGCAGGATACTGAGTTGGATGATCAGCCATGATCATATTGAATGGCCTACTCCTGCACCTATTTTCTATGTTTCTACTCGCATTCCTTAATTTTGTGTCATCAATAAACTAGGAAATGGTACATTTGATCCTCTCTGCCAAATGGTCCCATAACAATCGCGAATAGTTGGATACTGAACCCTGTGAACCACCAACCACTGCACCCGGAAGCGCCCTTTTATCGCCTTGCTTTCTGCCGGCATGTGTAATTTTCATTTAAAAAGAAAATTGGACTGTCAGTCAGAGTGGGAGTCTCTTTAAACGGTGTCAGTGGAAACAATTTCTGCGAGTTTTATGTGGGCAAAATGGACAACGGGTTTGACCGGCGCGCTGGGTGACAAAGCTAGAAATTGTTGACCAAACGGGAACCGACGTTGTTTTTTACATTATTGGTCCGTGCTATAAGCATTTATTAACGAACGGCGTGTTAGAGAGAGAGAGAGAGTTGCTTTTCATTTGGCGGTCATTTAAACCTCGTTTAGCGGGCAAATGCAAACGGCTAGGTCGCGTTGCAGTGGCGCAAAATTCAAATCCAAACGAGGGAACTTGCAAAAAGGGCTTCGCGTGATGGCAGCATCTGGTTCCCAAGACGATGGGGCGGGTATTGGAGGGCAAGAGCGCGCTGTCGACACGTTAGTAGTGTAACAGATACTCCCTCTGCAGCACCAGCTTCCCTCCGGGCCCTGCTCGAGATCCCAGTGTAACAATTCAACCCACGGTGTTCGTCACCGGCCGCAGCAACCGTGCCGGTGTGACTACACGGGCGTTTATTATGCGTGTGCAAGGCTATAATTGGAGCGACTTTAATTCTGGAAGGTGACTATCATTTTGAATTTGTCATTTAAAAAATTCAGTTACACATTGAGTGTACCACGGTATTTTCGTTTTTTACCTTGCCCTTTGTGAGTGGTATCTTCATCCTAGCCTGGTTAAGAGTATTGCACTCCTATCGGATAAACGAACTGCTGTTGGTATAGTAATATTCTGTACTTGGCGACATTTCACAAAAGTTCCGCGCGAAATCGCTTTAAATTTTCACGAAATCAATCTTAACGCCCGTTAGTGTTTTCTAGTTTCAACGTTTCCGCATTTGCTTTGCTTTTGCACAATTAAAAGTTCGTTTAATGCTCGAGTTATTCCTCTGCAGTCTTCCCTTATCGATGTAAACTAGCGAAAGTTGTTACATTGTAACCGATCGCCGACTATTGTTAGATAGGTTTTTGTATCAGGCTTGAGTAACTGGAAGTTTCTTGGGGCATGTTTATCTGCAATAAAAAATGTGGCATGATTTTGGAGATGGTACATAGACCGTACCTGGGATTAACCTATACATCTGAAAGGATGGGAAGAACTCCAGATAGTGGCAATGCCAGCCTGGAAGTGAATTGTGCTCTGCCGGGTGTCTAATAAGTTCTAGTACCCCCAACGAGATGATGATGATGGGAGATCTGACCATGCCAATACCCTCTGATATCATAGAGGATCTCGTAGGAAGTGTTCACTGTCCAGAACTCCTATGGCACCAATGTTATTTTGCTACTTAGGTCTTTGTCTGAATGTACTGTGCAACAACCAACAAAAAGGACCTATGACAGACACAAAATGCTGGAGTAACTCAGGCAGCATCTCTGGAGACATTTCTGGTATAGACCCTTCTTCAGACCTATGACGAAAAAGGACCCATGTTTGATAAGCAATAGCATTAATGTGTTGTATATAATTGTACTCTCACTTTGTCCCTCTTACGTTCATCTTCTAATATCTCTGGTTTCACTTGATTTTCAGGATCTGCAGAACTTTGTTTTTAGAAAATGACAATTACAATTTCAAAACAAAATGCTGATGGCTCAGAAGGTTCAGCAGCATATGCAAAGAAAGAATTAGTTAATGGATCTTTGTGGTTTATCTGATTTGTTTCATCCAGAGCATAGACTTCTTGACTCAATTTGTAGCAATGTTCCTGAACAATCTTTTATTAAAAGCCTGTACATGGTTGGCTTTGCCTGTGAATCTTGGATTCCAATTTACATTGTCCGATCAATTTTCAGCCCTCTAAGTTTGGTGGTCCTCCAATGAATCTAGATTACTGTGCCCTTTTTTATAACCTGTCCCAATATGATCGCTGTTCCTTATAGAACTTACAGTATTGTTCATGGTGTAAATGGCCCATTCTTAGTCATGTGTGTGACCAAAAAGATGAAAAATTGTGAAATACATCTCTTCTAATTCTCAGAAAGCATCACAGGTATTGTTTTGTACTGTATATATGGTTCTTTTTTTTTGGTTTATCAAGTGAAATTTTTATATGTTACTCGACCAAGTGGGACCCGTTCCCCCAACGCAATATTCCTCCACTCACCGATAGCCCCCAACTGCGCAGGCATGGCTCATTTTCCCTCAACCCCCAGCACTCCCTCCCCTTCTTCACCCTCCCTCTTCTTTCCCCTCTCCCCCACTCCCTCCCTCCCTCTCCTTTCCCCTACCCTCAGTCACTCCTTCCCTCCCTAACTCCCCTCCCTACTCCCATCCTCCCTGTATCTGTTTAAATAACATTAAACAACAATTCTCTCCTCATTCCCTCCCTCTCCTTACAACAATGTTACAAATCATTGGACTGGGAGTCCTGTCTTTGTTAACATTGTCCATGGTCCCTTCCCTACCCCAAGTGGGACCCATTGGACCTCGTTCCCCCAACGCAAGATGCGGGAGGGGGAGGGAGGAGCGCAGCTCCAGGCCCAGTCTGTGTCCGTGTCTGCGTCCTGCCGCAGGGCCCTGGGCTGTGGTTCGATCCGGTGCAGGGTCCGGGGGCTGCTGCTCCGGGCCCGCGGGGAGGCTTCTCCCTCTCCCTCCCCCCTCCCGCGGCTGGTTCCCTCTCCCTCTCCCTCCCACGGCTCTGCACGCGCGGCATTTTAAAATAACTAAATCAGTCAATCACTTTTTGAGGCTGAGGTCTTGAGCCAAGGAAGGGAGGAGTGCGTCTCCGGGTCCATGTCTGTGCCCAGCGTGCTTTTATCGGGGACAGTGATTTTTTAAAATGTAAATGAGATCCCATTGTGATGTCATAGCTGTAACTACCACTGCAGTGTTCCAGTGATTCTTTCTTAAACTGGATTTTGTAAAGTTATAAATGTGAATAACTTGCAAAATATAACATCAATCTGAACGAAATTTTATAAAAACACACCACAAGACAATTGTGAGTAAGGTGGTCAAAAAATTGTAGCGCTATTGTGTATCGTTTTGGCGTATTTCAGGGCGTGACTCGCAGACACACAGACTCGCTAACAAACAAGATGAGAGTTTTGATTGATAGTTAGTTGTCATCAGAGGTAAAATATGACTGGTCACGTGTATGACACCACACGGAAGCATTATACAAACTGTGTGAATTTAAAAAAGCTAGAATGTTCATATCTTTAGCTGACATGCATTATAGTTCTGTAGGTATGAAAATAACAATGAATAAGCTTAATCTCTTACAATTTTTTAATGTATAACTTTGTGATGACATCTGGTCACGTGTGTGACTTTTGGGTTCACTTTCCATAGAATGGGCCAAATGCAGCTCTGTCATTCTAATTTTTAATGGGGGCTCCTGGAAGAGGCCATAACATTTGTATACATTGTGTATGCAGCAAAGAATCTTGCGATGCCTAGTCACACGTGACAAAAGTATTCCTATTCCTAACATGGGAAATTATGCTGTGCTGTCTAAGTGCGTATTAATATTGGAAAGCCAGTATTTGTTAAAATGTTGAACTTGATTTATCTTTAGTACAGGAAAGATTGATTAACGATGTGATATGAATTGTGCATATATATTTAAGAAAGTGACTTGTTTTAATAAGTAAACAAATTCAAAATTAAATTAATTTCTGGCACAAAGCAGATTATTTTTTAAAGTATGGATGTTTGTTTCTAGGACGGCTGGTGGCATTGTACAGTCCTTCGTGTCAAGATGTTGAGTTTGCTGAAGCATTCTTATGATCTGCTGACCATTTCTGACCCCCAAGCAGTTGATCCTGAAACAAAGTTTAAATCTGTTGGGCATGGGTCATTAATAGAGAGTTGCCATAATGGAGTAAGCAAAATGTATTCGACTAAATATTCCAATGGTACCACACAAGAGCTAGGTTCACATACGGCTGATGGGTCTCCTGTACTGAACAAGGAAAGACGGTTCTGTACCAACAGGGCATTGTCCCTTTCTGTTGAAAAGCAACATGAAGGGAAAAGAAACAATTCTATTTCACCAATTTTGTTTGAAACGCCCAAGTTAACTAGCAAGACTGTCACATTACGGCGACGACTCCTCGAGTCCCATCTCTCCTCTGGTAAGAATGTAGAATTGCACAAAACTCTTCAGCCCACTGCAGCAGATGGTGAAGAATGGTCTTGTACCAGAACATGCGATATATTCCCCTTTTCAGATAGCTTACTGAATTCTCCGGGGGACTTGAATTTTGAAGCTTTATCAACCAGTACTCTAAATAATGATGAATGTGGTACTTTATGTAGAACTAAAAGGTATTTGTTTGCACAGCAGCGAACTTCCACAATAGATGATTTAAAAGGTAAAAATGGGTTAATGGCTGAATGTCCAACATCTGATCAATCAAGTGCATTCAGTAATCTTGACTTAAGCAGTTTCTCTTACTGTGAAGATGACGGTGAATGCAGCTCATCTGGATCCTTTGTAACACCATCTAGACATGGAAAACTGAAAATATCTGGAGGTGATCAGTTTGTTACTCCAGTTCATTTCAAAGCAAACATGTCCACAGAAAGGATGTTAGAAAGAACCCCTTCACATGACAAATTGGATGTCTCAACAGAGGACAGTGGGTACAATTCAGTTAGTTTGGAAAAATCATCTGATTCTTTCTCAAATGAAAATTCCTTCCAAGAATTGGTAAAAAATCAAAAGAAAACCCCAATGTTGATGGACTGCAAGAGATCTCTCAGAAAATTGGAAAGAACTAAGCGATTATCAACTCTCAGTGAGCGAGGCTCACAGTCTGAGACAGAAGAAGAACACAAAGGAATTCATAAGGGGTCAAATTACAAACTAAAATTACCCAACAAAGATGAGGAATTGGTCTTTGAAGAAAATAACTGGGAGGACCCACTGCTAAAATTTGAGAATTTGTCTCGTACCCCTGCATTGCAGTTAATACAGGAACTGTGCGTGAGTAAAAGGAAAAGACTGGAAGATATCATTAAGGGCCAGAGTGGATCAGAGGAAAAGCCATTGGGTGTATCTATGCCACCACTATGTAGATTAATTGGGAGAAAAATGGGTTTGGAAAAAGTGGATATTTTGAAAGAACTGTTCAACCGGAATTTGACACATGTTCTCACTCTAATTTTGTATTGCTTAAATGTAGAAGATATCTGCAGGTAAGGTTCATAAAATTCAAGCAAATGTTTCTCCAAATGTTTAGCCTATTTACTCTTCTCTGCACCCTGTCCAATGAAATCTTTCAAATAGTTTGAAAGATTTCAAATAATATTAAAATACTTTGGGTATTATTACTTTGCTTTTTGATATATGGCTTCTTCAAATAACTAGGGTCTTTGAATTATGGAAGGAATGGATATCTTCATTTGTACCTCAAAAAAATAATCTCTCAATCTACACAGGTACCCTTTTTAACAGGTCCATCTTCTATTTTGTGCTTTAAACTGCATAATACCCTGTTTTCTACCTTCCCATTTGTTTTCCCCCCTCGTGTACCACCCTCCACCAGTAAACCCAAATTTACTCTAGTCAAACACTTAAAATAACTACATTGAACATGTGACAGTCACAAGTCGTGGACTGTTACTCTGATTCCTGATCAGTGGCTACCCAAATGCATTTGCCACAGATCCTGAAGAGACAAGTTTTTGGTGATACAAGTTAAAAGTGAATTAAAAAATATATATATAACTTCTGACTGGGAAGGGTTTTTCTATTTATGTCCTATCAATGTAACACTTCCTTAAACATTTGACTTCTGAAATGAATTTGGTGGATTAATGTTGGAAAAACTAATGTTTAGGATGGTGGAGATAATTAGTAATGGTAATAGTAGCAATCTTCCACACACTTTAAAATCGTTAAAAATAAATGCATGTTTAACACCTGATAGGATGCCACACTCTAGCTGTTTGGCATTTTTGCATTAATGCAATATGTAAAGTATTGTATGGCTGTTGTTTTGCATTCATCTTGCCTGTTGAAATACAGGTGCAGGAACTTGGCTTTAAATGTTGTATCTGACAACGCTGCAGGTTATCCATCACCCTAACTACACAGGTTTTGTCTTTGTTTTGCAAATTAAATCATTGTTTTTTATAAGAGTCTGGAAAGTGAGCAAAGTATGGAAGAAAATCATCAAGCAAGACCAGGCACTATGTCTCAAAAGAAAGCAGTATCTTGATGAAAGTCAAAACCATCAAGTGGTATGTGTTTTATGTGCACTTTTTAAAGATTATATATAGAAAATTCTGTGGTTTGGCAGCATATAGGTCATGTAATTGGTACCATCAAAATTAGAAATGCACTGAGTTATGTAAAGGATCTAGTTTTCACTTTAAATATTGTAAATCGTATCATCATGAAGTAGTTATTGTGCTCCAGATGCAGAATTGTTGAGGCTAACAATGTTATTGGCTAATCAGGCAAATTTTATGCAGCTCAAATATATCTTTAAATTACTTGGAGCTTAGTCCAATGATTTTGTAAACAATTTATATTGAGAGTTTGTATCAAAGTCCTGAATATTTGAACATGAGTTGCATGGTAAATATTTCTCAACTGGGTTATTAGGCATGGATATAGTGGGCGACAGGAGCACTATATCTTGGGAAATTACCTACTCTTGGATTGATTCTTCAATTGATGCAGTTGTTTGCAATCATTTGGCAAATTTGTAAGCATCCAACTTGGCAAGGAATCATTATTCTCCCACTATTGCAACGTTTAGCTATCCAATTTGTTTGATATTTCTACAGGAAATGTGTTGGCTAAATCTAAATGTTTAGGTTGTTTAACTAATGGAAAAAGTTACATTTAAATTTCTTATCACCATTATAAAATCCAAATAATACTTTTCAACAGCATAATCAACCTTGGGCTGCTGATGCTGAAACCAGATGTAATCTCCCAGATCGTCCTGCTTTGAAATCTGTTCAGGCACAAGCAAGGATTATGTTTACTCCAACTCTCTCATCTCAACAGGGGATAACACCAGGTGGATGCAGTAGTGCATCGAAGTCCAGTAGTAAACGAGAAGAATTCTTGCAGGTAAGGGTAAAGAACCGTGCTGGGAATTTCCATAGAGTTAACATCTGAACAACACAAAAATAATTTGTTGATCAAGCTGATTTGGTATAAACCATTTAGATTCAAAGTTCTTTTTAAGATCCTTTTAGTAGCTTTGGTAGAACTGCTTTAGTATCAGCACTTTTCAAAAATAAAGTTACCTTGATTTATGCATCTGTCCATTTTCAGTAACTAATCTTTGGTTCTAAAGTTTAGGTTAAATATAAATTGTGGTTATTCCCCAAGTAGAGAAGAAAATTAGTTTGATCAATTTCTAGGATTTGATCTTTAGTTACATTTGCAGTTGCACTTATTTTCCTAATTGTTGCTTTTGTTAACCTTGTAATGGAAATGATAATATTGTGCACAGTTTTGCATAACTTTCTAATATTTGTTCTTCATGGTAACATCACAAAATAGGGATATGTAATAGTGCAGCTGGTAGAGCTGCTGCCTATCAGTACCAGAGACCAATGGTACACAAAAATGCTGGAGAAACTCAGCGGGTGCAGCAGCATCTATGGGGCGAAGGAAATAGGTAACGTTTCGGGCCGAAACCCTTCTTCAGACTGATAGGGGGTGGGGAGAAGAAAGGAAAAAGGGAAAAAGGCGGAGGAGGAGCCCGAGGGCTGGGGGGGGGGGGGGGGGGGGAGAGCAATGTTTGATCCTGACCTTGAGTGCTGTCTCGGGAGTTTACACATTCTCCCTCGTGGCCACGTGGGTTTCCGCCCACATTCCAAAGCGTGCATTTTGCAGGGTAATTGACCTCTGTAAATTGCCTCCAGTGAGTAACCAGTGGATTTGAAAGCAGATAACTTAGAACTAGTGTTACTAGGAAGGACTAGGAAGGAACAGCAAATGCTGGCTTACACTGAGATACAAAATACAGATATAGATACAAAAAGCTAGAGTAACTCAGCGGAACAGGCAGCATCTCTGGACCAAAGGAATAGGTGACGTTTCTGGTCAAGTTCTTCGGACTGAGTCAGGAGAGAGAGAAACAAGAGATATAGAAGGTACATAGAACAAATGAAAGATATGCAAAAAGCAATGATCAAGCATGATCACTGGTTGATGTGGACTCGGTGGGCCAATGGGTTGTTTTCGTGTTGTATCTCTAAACTAAATCCTCCATTCCCCAAAAGTATAATTGGGGAATGTTAAATGGAGAAAATTAGAATCTTCAAAAATGTATATTCTTGCCCTCAGGTTGCCAAAACACTGTTTAACGATGAGGCTTTAAAACCATGTCCGCGGTGCCAGTCACCTGCCAGATACAATCCAATGAAGAAAAGAGGCCTCTGCAGTCGAGAAGATTGTGCATTTGACTTCTGCACACAATGCTTTTGTGTTTTCCATGGATCCAGAGAATGTGGCAGCAAGTCTGCCAAGCATTTTGGCAACAAAGGAGGAACGCCAGGAAGTGCTCAAAGCAAGAGGAACTTAAGAAGATTATAAATTTTAAAGTAGTAAACTTGTGTATGTAAATATAGGACAGTGAGAATTCCCTCAACCATTCTCCCTTTAAACACCTTGCGGGTTTTCTTACCTGCATGTGCATCTGTTCAAAAACATTTTGAAGATACTTTTAAACTACTATCAATTTGTACAATAATTTTCTAATTAATGAGTGGAGGAAACTATGTAGTCCAAAATTACAAGTTTTCTCTTTTTGGTTCTAATTTGCATATCAGATTTTAGTCCATTTTTTTATTTTCCCTACTCTTGGGTTGTTTTTTCAGAATAACCATCAGAAACTCTGTCATGATAGGAATGATAGGTAGCTTGCTTCAAAATCATTGTATTTTAAGGTTTCTCAAAGGCACAGTTAAAAAGCAACCAAGATCAATCAAACATGGGGATTGGAAATGGGAGAATTGACATCTCGCTGGAACAATGTTGTCAGAATTTTATGATGGGACTGGAAAAAGTGAAGTTTTCTTTACATTCCTAATTGAAGATTTCTTCCGATTCCTAGCCTTTTACAAAAAATCTAGTTGCTTTGGGCAATGGACTCCATTTATTGAATCACTGAACTTGGAATCCAACTTTCACCATTATTTCTGTACGTGAAGTACTGTTTTAAAGTGTTGACTGTGTGTAAAATCAAGGCAGCGGGTGTGTGTCCAAATTCTTTTGGACCTTTTTGTATATAGTTTTATACATGTTAAAAAAGTTAGTAGACATTTGAGTGGGTTTTAATTTGTTACATGCTTAATAAAATTTTCATGAAATGGTGTGAATGCATTTTCTTCATAGGCTGAATTGTTCATTGTTTGGTTTTTAAAGAACTCTCTGCCAACTTGGGAAATGCTTGCACAAGCATTTCACTTCTACAAATGTTTTTGATATATTCGGGCAGAATTGAACTTGTTTCAAATGCGGCCTAGGGGTGGAAGATTGCAACCTCGACGAATGCAATCAACACGGCGTGCACAATCAAATAAGATCAAATAGAACTTTAGGCTGTGCACACCATACGCAAGATGAAGAAATGCAGCCCATATACATTTTGATATGGATAAACTTGAATAAGCTTGCATTTGGTTTGTTGATACCTGTGGACACACTTAATATTAGTTAACCAGGAAAGATTTTCTAAGGCAGTTTTACCCTTTCTTTGCTATTCTATCTGCCTATTCTATCTTTGCTGTTCTATCTGCCTATGATGCCATTTTCTATGATCTTGCACCTAAATATCCCTCTTGTACATCAAGCCTTCTAATGACCCTGTAGTTTACTGTATGTCTGGTGAATATTGGATAATCCAAGATATGTTGCTTTACTTGTCTAAATTAAATTATCTCTGTCATTGCTGTGCCCCACTTTCCAGACTATGTCCCTCTGTATGTTTGCGCAACTGTCCTTGTTATCTACAACTGCACCAATCTGTGTTGGCAACAAACTTGCTTATCAAACCACACATTTTCATATATGGAAATCATTTCTATGACGAGTTGCAAAGGTTTTGGCACTGATCTCTCCTGTATGCCACTGGTTAGACTTCCTGTTAGAGAAATAACCATCTACCTCGTATCACAAAACCAATTTTGGATCCAATTTGGCAAAACATCTGATCCCATGTGTCCAAGTACTTGGACCAGCTAAATGTGTAGGACCTTATCAAAAGTCCTGCTAAAGTCCACGTATACAATGTTGACTTCCTTGCCACCATCAATTGAAGGAGCAAGTAATGCCCTTAAAAAAAAAAAAATGACGTAGGATTTCCCATGCACAAAACCACAGACCCCTTCATCACTCTGCCTTTTCATGTGGTCATGAATTCTATCCCAAAGATTTACTGACATATAGTTTCCTGGATTGTCCCTGCTACCCTTCTTGAGTGTGGGAACAACATTAGCTACCAACCAATCTTCCAGTACCTCACCCATAGCTAAAGATGGTGCAAAAAATAAAACCTGTCCGAGCCCAAGCAATCACTGCCTTTCCTGGGATAGATTTCATCAGGCCTTGGGAATTTTATGGGTCAATATCTTTTTAACACTTTTTCTCCTTCCACACTCTTCAGATTATACATCTCCCTTCTCCAAGGTGAATATTGATGTGGATGTATTCATTCTGGACAGAATCTCTCCCGGTTCCAAACAAAGATTTCCCTTTTTGGCCCTGAGGTCTTCTCTTTCCCCAGATACACTTTTGTAATATTTATTAACAATTTTGGACCTCTTTAATTTTGTTGACCAGGGCTATCTATGCATTTTTGCCATTCTAACTCGCCTACTTCCTTTAAGCCTCAAAGGTTCCATTGATAACAATGTTCTATACCTGGCCTTTGCTTCCACCTTTTTAGCAGCTGTCCCAATCTACTTTCTGCAAGTCTTGTCTTGTGCTATTGAAGTCAGCCCAGTTTGAAATTAAATTCCCCCAATTTAAAACGTGAACTATAGATCTTACCTTGTCATTTTCCATGACTACCATTAAAAGCCTTCTGAATTGTGGTCACTGTTTGCAAATGATTCCTGTGCAATATTTCCATTGTTTGCCCATTTTCAATCCTTAAAATTAAGTTGCGTACCTCTCCATCCATAGTAGGACTCTGCATTAAAACCCTTCTTACGTATTTAACAGATTCCACCCCATTTAGGCCCCTTGCACTGGCAATCTCGGTCAATATTGAATGTTAAAATAGCCCAGTACTTCAATCCTAATGCATTTGCATCATTGTTATTTGTTCCAAATCCTGCTATTTGAAGACTTTTTAATATAATCCTATCAAATTAATTGTCCCTTTATTATTTTCAAGTCCTACCCACAGTAACTTCATTTGGCAAACCTCCAGAATATCCTAAGTATTGCTGTAATGCCCCTCGTAATCAGAAGTGTAACACCACCTCCCACCCAGTGTCATGCTTGAAAATTCTATGCCCAGGAACATTGAGCTTCCTTTCCTGAGCCAGGTATCCATGATTGTTACAATTGAGTCATTGTTGGGAATACCCAACATGATATGCCCTTCCTTCGGTCACTGGTATAATTTCTCCTCAGTGGTCTAATTAGCATTGCACAGGGAATGACATTAACACAGCCTGACGTGGAAATTATACTGAGGTTGCAGGTGTGTGACAGGAAGTACTGAATTAGTTAGTGATTTTAAACTCAAGTTTCCAGGTTGTTCGTGTTTCATTCTGGTAAAAACATAGGGATGGAGAGAGTTTGGCGAGTGGAGGAGAAAACATTCTTCAATATTGAATTGAAATTCCAGTCACTTGTATTTGTTATTGTTTATTCTTTCCATCCCGTACCCACGCTTGCATAATCTGATCCCATCAGATAACTGGGATTATTTAAAGAGGAAGTAAATATATTTTTGAAAGACCAGGATATTTAGGGCTATGTTGAAGTGGCACAGGAAGAGAGGTGAGGCCTTTGGCAGATCAGCCATGGTGAAATTGAATGGCAGGGCAGCTTGAGGGGCCAAATGGCCTCCTATTGGTTCATGTTAATCTAAATGTATCTATTTATTTTATAACATGGGATCCAAAAATATTCAAAGTATTCCGTTAGTGCTAACCAAAGCGTTTTTACAAATTGGCACAATCTCTCTTCCCCTCATATCCATGTGTCTTCAAATGAATCAATTTTTTAAATGATTTTAAATGATTTTGTAAGTCTGGTCAAACCAAGTATATCAAATGTACAAGCATGTTGATGTACAAGTACAATGGAAAATGCTGTTTGCCACAGGAAAACTCCGTTTTCAAGAGGGAGTTCGATTTAGCTCTAAGGGCTAAAATAATCTAGGGATATGGGGAAAAAGTAGGAACAGGATACTGATTTTAAATGATCAGCCATGATCATATTGAATGACAGTGCTAGCTCGAAGGGCCAAAGGGTCTACTCCTGCACCTATTTGTCTATGATTTTTCTATGTCCTCGGACAAACACAAAAAATGTGTACAAACGTTATATGAGGTTTCTAAAAGGAAGAAGACTGACAAAGGAACAAGACATTAGTGCAAAACAGTTAAAAACTAAAACTAAAACAACATTGTAGTGCAAGAGATGGACTGTAGTTTTCCGCAGCCGAGATAGGACTGGTGTTTTGCAGGTTGGTTCCAGAACTTGATAGTTGTTGGAAAGTAGCTGTTCCTGAACCTGATGATGGGACTTCAGGCTTCTGTACATACCACCCGATGGTAGCCATGAGAAGAAGGCATAGCCCAATGATAAAGGTTGCCATAAGAAGGCAGCTTCTATGTAAATGCTTTCAGTGGAGGGGAGGGCTGTGCCTGTGATGGACTAGGCCGTCCATCACTCTCTGCAGCCTTTTGCATTCTTGTGCATTGGAATTGCCATACCAGTAGTTACTGACTTTTGTAGTAAAGCTGCGTACCTTGTACCTTGTACCCTGTACCCCAGTTCTTTCAACTCATCTATTTCAGATGCACTTGTTTTCCAAAGAGAAAATGCCTCCTTAACTGTATCTACATTGAAAGGTATTACTTACACTTGCTTTCATTGAAGTTGATTTGCCTATTATTTGACCATTCTGCAAATGTACTAATATCTTCCAGTCCTTCATTACCCTGTGCATTAATTAAACCAACTTCCTCCCCCACAAAAAAATATGTGTCACTGAAAGTTTTTGTACTGCAATTTGGATTTCCATGCTAATTATGCAACACATTTACTAGACCTATTATAATCCTTTTTGTTCATTTTGTGGTCTGACCGTTGTTATGAAGTCACTATTACATAAAGCTGTTTGAGACTCCAACATGCGACTCCATTACCCCATGTATGGTTTATTACTATTTCCATAATCTCATTTAATTTCCTTTTTGATATCTCTGATTGGAATGAGAGAATATTCATATCCGAGTAGGTGAATAGAGATATGTCAATGGCTTGGAGAGGGAGCGTTGAAAGTTCAGATTGGGTCCATGGCTTCAGGTTAAGACAGTTTGGGGTTGACACATGCAACCAAATTGAAATTGTACCACATTATCAATACAATGAGGATATAATTGTCTTGAGTAATGTTGCTCTTTCCCATTCTTATTTATCTTGCTATCTTATGTCAATTGTCAATTGAGCATGATTTACAATTGAAACAATTTGCTACTCCTTTGTTTGCAGCATATTTCCTCTCTTTTGCTTACACATTATTAATAGTCATACAGCATGGAGCAGGCGCTTCAGCTCAACGTGTCCATGCTGTTCAAAATGCCCCACCTAAGCTAGTCCCATTTGCGTTTATCCTATTCTCTCAAACCTATCACTCGTGTTTAAGAATTGTTAAGAAAATGGACGACAAAAGCATTATGTATCAAGCCTAAATAATGCATAAAATGCTGGAATAGCTCAACGCGACTGGCAGCATCTCTGGAGCGAAGGAATGGGTGACGTTTCCAAGCCTAAATCTGATTCACTAGAGATGAAAGAAATGTCAAAATTTAAAGGTGTTTTTTTTTGTTTCATCCTTTCTCCTCTCCCTCAACAGCAACGTCTTAGCTCGCGTATTTGGGTTGTGATTTGCTGCTTTGTGACGTTTGACTGTTTGCTGATGTTCTCAGAGGAAGCGAAAGCAGCATTGGAAATATCAGCAGAGAGGACCGAGGATGTTTTCCAGAGCTCAATAACGGGACAGAATGTAGTCGCCGCTGGCAGTAGCAAAGGCTACATTTTGCTACTGTCTTAACTATTTGTCTGGTCCAATGTGTGTTAAAGTTATTATTTGAGCAGGTTAGGGAAATGTGGTGTCCAAGTTAAAGACGGAGATTACGCGAGCATTGTTTGTTTAGTCCGTGATTAAAGTTTTTGTGTCTACCTCCATAGCAACCCAAGTCGACACAAAACTGCTGCTCTCATTGGGCAGGTCCATCATCACCGATGTTCTCTGCTCTGAGTTGTTCTTTTGCTGAAAATTACATGAATAATTAGTTCCTGCCACCGACCTTCCAAAGGAAGAATTGAAAGCTGAAATCGCCCGTCTCCTAGTTCCTTGTTTTTGTTCTGGGGAAAAAAACATACGGCCAAGGGTGAAATTGTGATCATTTCGCCCTCTGCACGCCTTCGCTGATGGAGCCAAGAAACGTATCAGACAAATTGACAACAGGTATGTTGGGCAGAGGACGCTCCTGTTGAATCCGATCTCTCAGTCCCACCGTTTGTACAATTGTCCCTTTTCACCCGTACTTCAATCCAACGCGAGCTGGAGAGTTGGACGTACTAGACGAATGCTGAAGAACAAGTTTGGTTGAAAAACGGGAAATATAATCTTTCATTTCATTGACACTGTGATAAGTCTGTGATTTATCGCAAACTCTTTTACTAATCTGTACAGGGTGGCACATCTTAGAAAGTTAAAGATTTGATATCATGAAGACCAATCCAAAATATTTAGGATCGCTGCCATTTTATTATTGCTTATTAATTCCCCAGTGACCAATTAATCTGACTATTTTCTCCCCTTTCACGGAACTGTACAAACTCTTACCATATTATTTGTTACTCTTATATTACCTCTTTCAATCTTAGGTAAGGCCTTTCTCACTGGAATGTATCAGCTGAGATTTATAAAATATATTTTTTAGATGTCTGCCACTGCTAATCTAAGTCTTATCTGTTAATCTATTTTATCTTACCCAGTCTACTTGGTATTGGTTTATTACTGTCACTTGTACTGAGATGTAGTAAATATTTTTTTGTGCTATCCAGTCTAAGCAAATCAGCCATACACGTACAACAGGTGATGCAAAGAGAAAAATACCAGTGCAGAGTATAGTGTTACAGCATTCTAGAATTATAGGGAAAAAAGTCCATGGTCCACAATGAGGTGGGTTGGAAGATCAAGACTACATCCATGCTCATAGGCAAACCATTCAGTAGTCTGATAAAGCAGGGAAGAACTGCTACTGAATCTAATGGTATACTATTTCAAACTTTTGTATTTTCTGCCCAATGGGGGAGGCGAGAAGAGGGAATGACGGGGATGATAAAGGTACTTGATTCTATTGGCTGATTTCTCAAGGCAGCGTGAAGTATAGATTGTCAAATTGTTGGTGATATTTATTCCTTGGAACTTGAAGCTCTCGACTATCTCCATTTCGGCATCATTGATGCTGATTGGGGGCTGTACTCCACCTCCCTCCCTAAAATTAATAACTTGCTACTTCATCTTGCTGACATTGAGGGAGAAATTGCTGTCTTGGAACCATATTACTAAGCTCTCTATTTACTTTCTATACTCTGTCTCATCATTATTTAAATTTGGCTCACTGCAGTGGTGCCATCAGCAAACATGTAAATGCAGTTAGAGCAGAATTTGTGAGCAGAGTATTGGGTGTACAGGGAGTATAGTTCAGAGGCGGACAATACATCCTTGTGGTGTTGAGAATTATCATGAAGAATGTTTTGTCACCTATCCTTGATTATGGTCTCCGGGTCAGGAAGAGGGGGATGCTGACGCCTAGGAACAGGAGTTTGGAGATTAGTTTGGTTGTGACTATGCTGTTGTTCCAGCGATGACTCGGGTGATGGCGTCTGCTGTGGATTTGTTGTGGCTTTGGGAACAGGTCCAATTTGGCAACTCAACTGGCATTCTTCAACTAATGCTGAAACCGCCCAATTAGCTGAGTGATGTCACCACACAAATTCTATCTTATGTTACAATCTTTGCTCTCCTTGAATTGAGTCATCATTTTGTTTCTTTCTCTTCTTATGCTCTTCCCTTGAGCTTAGTTCAATCAAATCATAATCTTGTTCAGAGCCTTCCACTCATAACCTACCATGAAATGCAGTATGATTTTGCAATTCATCAACAAATCTGCAAATGTATGTATTTGATTAATCTTGAGCACTTACAATACTTGCTCTAGTGCTTTGACAAGTCTTACTGATTTCTCAGTCACTGGTCGATGTGGTAAAATAATTATGCGCTTAATTATTTGTTTCATAAACCTTTCAACTAGAAGTGTGGACTGTTATCGAAGACCTTATCTTCACCTGTGTTCAGATGAGCAAAAGCAAATCATAGATATAGATTGATACAAATGTTGACTCTTCCACAAGTCATAAAATTTAAAAAATTCAGAAATACTGAATCATTTCAGTATTTCTGATTTTTTTTTAATTTCATGACGTGGAGGAGTCAACATTTTTATCAAACTATATCTATCTTCTTCTTCTTGCGTATGGCGTGCACAGCCTAAAGTTTTCGGACAACTTGTTCTCTTTGATTGTGCACGCCAGATTGATTGCATTCATCGAAACAGGGCGGACCACGTGAAGGTTGCAATCTTCCACCCCACTATATCTATGATTTGCTTTTACTTAATAAATATTAAAATCAATGATTTTTCTACAGAACTGGAAAAAAATTAGGCATATTTAAAATTGCAGAGAAGCAGGAAGGATAGAAAACTATATGTGATGTGATGGAAATGAAGGGAGGACAAATGGCTGGGTGGAATTGATTAGGAAAGAGTGCTGAAGATTAGTTAATGGCAAATATACAAACTTGTGGAGATGCAAGTAGCAGGAAGAACTTGCTGGCACTTTGAAATATGGAACACCAAAGTAGTGGAATGCTCAGAGAATCCCATAAGCCAGGCAGCCTTTGTGGAGAGAGAAAGACTGAGTTAATTCAGAACAGGCCAGTGATTAAGAAGCAAAAATGCAGCTGATGGAAACAAACGCAGAAATGCCCATAATGCCAGGTAGTATCTAAAAAGAGAAACAAAGCTCAAGCCAGTGGTCCACCTTCAATAAGAAATCATCGACCCAAAACAGCAAACCTGCCATTCTCTCCAGTAAACACCAACTGATTTTAATTAAATTGACTTGAGAGATTATCAAGATGGTAATTATGTTTACTTGATCTAGAATTTTATTTTTGTTTTTCAGAGCCTCCTGATATAATCGTGGATGAATTTGTAAGTATATTAATTAGGGGTGAACTTTAAATGAAGCTCAATTATCCCGTGAAGGGGCCCTTCGGGCAAAGGAATATTCTTCTTTGTGTTTGTCCCAAGAGGAACCATTGCAGCTTTAAAGAGTCTGTCTAATGAGTCTATTTCTTTTCTTTGCAGTTAATATTGTGAAAGTATTTCAATATAAAACACATTCCTTTCCTGTTAAATTGTGTCACTGTATGGTTTTACCATTCAGTAGAAAATTAAACTTTACATAGTATGAAAATGCTTGCGGAGTCTAAAATGGAAGTTCACAAGAGAAATGGGTAATTTAAATCTATTTTGATGTTTACTTGCATTGGTAGAGCATCCCAAACACTTTAGAAGTTCAATGAAAAATATAATGCTCAGCCATGGCATTTGATATTAGGTATGCTACTACAGAGATGGTTTTCATGATGGTCTTAAAGGAAGATGAGGAGTTGGGGATGCATAGGATGTTGACTCCAGTGGAAAGGGAAGATACAAGGGGAAAAGAGAAAAGAAAGGACTGCTCTTGGATAGATACTCCAGTGGTGGAAAGCCCTCGATTATACATTAAAACAATCAAATATCCTTTAGCAGAGCCTGAAAAATATAAAAGAGAATTACTTACAGGGCAATAGATTAAAGGTAGGAGAGTGGGGCTAATTGTATAGATATCTAAAGGAATTGGTAAAATACAGTGGACTAAATTGTCATCTTCCATGTGAAATGAATCTATGATCATTTGATTTATTTAAGTCCACGGAGATATCATTGGTAAAAAAAGTTATTCCAGAAACGGTTTTTATTTTTATTTTGAAAATTGGCCTGAGTTATGGATGCCACCTTTCTTTCTGATGATGGTAAGATGTGCAGCCTAATGTACAACAATACAGATTGGCAATTAAAATGCCACACTGATACAATTCTTTAACATTTTGATGAGAAATATTTAACATTACATAAATGTCCTTTTTAAAACTGAGAAACCATTGTACAATGTCATCTTCCATCATACAAAACCTTGACCATATCTAATATTCTTCTTCTAGGAAAACTATTTGTTAACTGATGATCTCCTGGTGGATTATTTCAATATGTTTCTTGGTCTGCTGGTAAGTGGTTTATTGATTAAAATAACACCAAAGGCATTCTGAAATTGCAGTGACTTGCATTTCACAAACTACCAAAGGTCTTCAAATTAATAGGTTTAGAAAAATAAAAAAGTGTTTGTTAAATGAGAAGCTCTTTACTGAGTTCATAGTGCACTTCGGACTGCAAGCCTACATTACATTATCCTTTGAATCAATGTGTTTCTGTCTTAGGCTGGATAGGTTGGATGAGGCTCAACCTGGCCTATATGTCTGTGTAGCTATGGCAACTTCCTGTTTTGATATACCTTTTCCTAATGTGGAAAGCCAAACAAACTGAAGGGCTGTCCCACTGCAGCGACCTAATCTGCGAGTTTAGAAGAGTTTGCCCTCGACTCAAACTCGCAGCATGGTCGGCATGTGGTCCTAGGAGGTCTTATGAGATCACTGGAACTCTCCTTCATGCTCGAGGGAAGTTCCCGCATACTCACGGCCTCAGCTAGGTCACGGAATTTTTTTTAGCATGTTGAAAAATTTTCCACGAGTAAAATTTGGTCGGCATGGTTCTTTTTAATTCGTAGTGCAGTGGTGTGGGGTTGCTATTTAGTTACAGGCAGTCGAGGGCAGCTGTCGGCAATCTCCGTCACTGACCGGACATTTTGATTGGCTCATTGGAGTTTTCAGGACCAAGGAAACCGACCGGTAGGTAAAATGCCCGCTAAACTTTATTCTGCTTCTTAAAAGTGTCTCCACTCCTTCTTCCCCCCCCCTTCCTCCCCCCCCTTCCTCCCCCCCTTCCTCCCCCCCTTCCTCCCCCCCCCCTTCTTCCTCCCCCCCTTCTTCCCCCCCCCTTCTTCCTCCCCCCCTTCTTCCTCCCCCCCTTCTTCCTCCCCCCCTTCTTCCTCCCCCCCTTCTTCCTCCCCCCCTTCTTCCTCCCCCCCTTCTTCCTCCCCCCCTTCTTCCTCCCCCCCTTCTTCCTCCCCCCCTTCTTCCTCCCCCCCTTCTTCCTCCCCCCCTTCTTCCTCCCCCCCTTCTTCCTCCCCCACCCCCTCCGCACTCTCTAAAGGACTTACCGTACACTGTGCAGCCGTCTTTCCTTTCTCTTCATCGCGGGTCTGAATTTCAGACAGCGCTCCCCCGCTTTCCCTGGCCCCCGCCTTTGCGATGTGTTTGGGTGCGTGTGTGTGTGCGGACGGTCGATCCAGCTAGCAGTTTCAACGCTGATGGTCGATCCAGCTCGAGGTTTTCCAGGTGAATGCCCTCAAGCTTGAAGGTCGAAGACACTCTTCTTAACTCGCGGATTAGGTCGCCGCAGTGGGGCAGCCCCTTGACCGTCCTGAGAAGCAGGAGTGAGGTGTCCGAGCAGTGGCTAAGCCTCTGTTTTTCTACCACCGAGGCACTGTCCTGAAAAAACCCTGATGGACATTGACTGCTCATTCCTGTGAAAAGCTTTTGAATCGATTAGAGGCATCTGAAAAAAAGATTAAAATAATTAAAATAAATTATTAAATAAATGTAATTAAAACAATTTTAAGTATATAAGAGCATCCTATTTTTCCATCAGATCACATTATAGCCTTCAAGACTCAACATTTGTCACCTAATTTGTTAATTCAGCCTTCTTCATATGTATCAGAGTTGGCCATTTCGGTAGATAGGTTATCGCCTGTATCATTAACTTTATTTTTCTCTTTCTGCACAAATGCTGAATGGCCTGCTGAATATTTACAGCATTCTCTTTTATTTCAGATTTCCAGCATTAGCAGCATTCTATCTCCCACATTTACATTTGATTGATATTTCCATCTATCCTCTGCCTTCACTTTCTATCCATGGAATTCCGCCTGGAGAGGACTAATTTTTATTTTTAACTATGGATTCAAAGTGAGCATTTTTATTTTCCAGTTCACCTTCTAATCTCATCTTTACTAAAGAGTAATTTATCATTCAAATGAATTTGAATTCATTTGAGGAGGTCTGACTGCTATACAGCTATATAAATAACAGTAATAGGACATTCCTGACCGTGGTCATGTTGTCGTTTCCACAGCAAAGAGACTTTTCTCAAGCCAGTGCCAACACCAATGTTTCCTTCAAGTTATAAACAAATAACTTGCCAGGACATCCATGGTAACAAATGATTTTGCCCTATTTTAAGAGAAGCAGAACACTGAAAGTACTTAACTGAACTATCCAGTAAAGATTCCTGGTGCATATTAAAGAGAACAACTTCTTGCAACTGCTGAGCTGTACTTAGGCTTTCAATGAAAACTTGTTCTTGTGCCTTTTAGGATAAATATATTTGGGTCATTTTTGTTTGCTTATTTGATGTGTGTAATAATAGTAATTTGCAGCTTACGTCTTCATGCCTGTGTGGCTATTTAACTAAACTTTGATTGCAGAATTTCATACCACTAAAGGTATGAAAAAACTGACAGTGGACATTTTTTCCTCAATGTGCAGACACTGGAATTATTCAATAAACTGAACCCCATTCTATGATTTCACTCTTCTGCCTTTTCCTTGCCGGGCCCAGAGAACAAAGAAACTATTGTCTTTGATAAGTTGTTTTCTTATCTATTCACTAAGGTGTTTGAAACACAACTTGATTTGTCTTCTTGATAAGACTTGATAAGTCTGCAGAAGGGGCTCGACCCGAAACTTCACCGATTCCTTCTTTCCGGAGATGCTGCCTGTCCTGCTGATTTACCCCAGCATTTTGTGTCTAACTTCAGTGTAAACCAGCATCCGCAGTTCCTTCCTACACACTATTGAGTTGTCTTGCGATGTGCACTCCCTTTCTACTGGAAATGATGCCGCCAGTCTTGAACCTTCCGTTGGCAGCTGTCAGAGGCTGAAGGAATTCACTTAGCAACATTTTTGGAAACTGAACTAATTCTAAGAAACATATGATGTTCTGTATTGGACACCTTTTAATGTAAGTAATGCCCATCTAAAGTATGAAAAAAAGAAAAATAATACCAAATTGTATAAACCTGAAAGGATACTCACAAAATGGGATTACAGGTGCTGACTGACTTGTTGCAGTGTCTAGTTTCATGATGCAGAATTTGCAGGATCTCTTTTCAAATTTTCTTGAGGGTTATGAATCATTGCTGATCAGACCAGTATCTATTTTCCAGTCCTTGTCACGAGGGCAGTGTAATACAACTTCTTCAGTCTGAAGAAGGGTCTTAACCTGAAACGCCACCCATTCCTTCTCTCCAGAGATGCTGCCTGTCCCGCTGAGTAACTCCAGCCTTTGTGTCTATCTTCAATCTAATGGGCTAGATTGTTGGTTCAGAAACTTAATCACTACTCCTGTGTTACGAAGAAGGCTGTGGAATTCCAAGTATCCTCTTTTACAACTTCAGGCGAATTCTACTTTATGGCAACAATAAGGTTGCAGAATGTTATATTATGTCACGATAAGTTTTTTCCTAAACAGATGGTATATTTACTTGTGGTTTAAAAACTAATCTGTGAATGGCTCACCTTTGAGATCTACTGTAATTTATAGAAATTGTATTGAGATAAATTAGATATTTCAATCACACTTGGCACATTTTAGGAGTTTTCTTTAATCTGTTCAAGATTCAAGATTCAAGGTTCAAGAGAGTTTATTGTCTTGTGTCCCAGATAGGACAATGAAATTCTTGCTTTGCTTCAGCACAACAGAAACAAATAGGCATAAATAAATACAGAACAGAATTGATCAGTGTGACCATATACCAATGAATATATATATACACACATAAATAAACAGATAAAGTGCAATGGGCTATTAATGATCAGATTTTGTTTGAGTTGAGTTTAATAGCCTGATGGCTGTGGGGAAGTAGCTATTCCTGAACCTGGATGTTGCAGATTTCAGGCTCCTGTACCTTCTACCTGAAGGCAGCGGGGAAATGAGTGAGTGGCCAGGATGGTGTGGGTCCTTGATGATGCTGGCAGCCTTTTTGAGGCAGCGACTGCGATAGATCCCCTCGATGGTAGGGAGGTCAGAACCGATGATGGAGTGGGCAATGCTTACAACTTTTTGTAGTCTTTTCCGCTCCTGGGTGCTCAAGTTGCAGAACCAAGCCACGATGCAACCGGTCAGCATGCTCCCTACTGTGCACCTGTAGAAGTTCGAGAGAGTCCTCCTTGACATACCGACTCTCCGTAATCTTCTCAGGAAGTAGAGGTGCTGATGTGCTTTCTTTATAATTGCATCCGTGTTCTTGGACCAGGAGAGATCTTCAGAGATATGCTCGCCCAGGAATTTGAAGCTCTAGACCCTCTCCACCATCGACCTGTTGATATAAACGGGACTATGGGTCCCCATCTTATCCCTTCCAAAGTCCACAATCAGTTCCTTCGTTTTGCTGGTGTTGAGAGCCAGGTTATTGTCGATCTTACTTCTATATTCTGACTCATCTCCATCAGTGATACATCCCACAATAGTGGTGTCGTCAGCGAACTTGATGATGGAGTTCGCACTATGACCGGCAGTTATGAGTATAGAGATTACAGCAGGGGGCTGAGCATGCAGCCTTGAGGTGCTCCCGTGCTGATTGTTATCGAGGCTGACACATTTCCACCAATACGGACAGACTGTGGTCTGTGAATGAGGAAGTCGAGGATCCAATTGCAGAGGGATGCGCAGAGACCCAGTTCAGAGAGTTTGGTAACCAGCTTGGAGGGGATGATTGTGTTAAATGCCGAGCTGTAGTCAATGAATAACAGCCTGACATATGAGTTTTTGTTGTCCAAGTGATCCAGAGCGGAGTGGAGAGCCAGCGAGATCGTTGTGGCGGTAAGCGAACTGCAGTGGGTCCAGGTTTTTGTTGAGGTAGGAGTTGATTTGCGCCATGATCAACCTCTCAAAGCACTTCATCACCACCGAAGTTAGTGCCACTGGTCAATAGTCATTGAGGCATGTCACCTTGCTCTTCTTTGGCACCAGTATAATTGATGCCCTTTTAAAGCAGGTGGAAACCTCAGACCTCAGAAGTGAGAGGTTGAAAATGTCCGTAAAAACTCCAGCCAATTGGTCCGTACAGGTTTTTAGAACACGACCGGGTATGCCATCATGTCCAATTTCTCTTTTCATATGAGACCTAAACCCACTTTTTTTGCTTCACAGAACTTTCCAATGCCAATTTGGTTCAACAAGGTTACAGAGACCTTTGAAATTGTTGACAATGCGAAGAAAGATCTGTTGAAACAATTAAAAAGTCTGGTGCATGCCCTTGCACCTGTTGACCCCATCTACGATGTAACGGTTCAATCTAGAAGAAACTCTTCTCAACCAGAACAAAAAATCACAAATTTGGATGAAGAATTTGATGATAAATACATTGTAATGGTAGGTATATTAAAGACACTTTCATTACGTCACTGGCACATTTATATGTGAAATATTTAAAATTAAGAAAAATAATATCAAAAACATTCAATAAAAATGAAATTGTTTTAAATGTGATTTACCCTTTTTCAGAAATTGTAATAATTTAGTGCTTGTATAGAGTTTATCCTAGTGTCTGTAGAACCATAAAGCTATAGAGCTTGTTGGCTACTCATTATTGATCTTATACAATTTCTTTTCCATTGAAGTAACTAGAAAAAATAAAGGTGTTTTGGAATGGGCAGATAATCCAATATCTTCCATCTATAACTTCACTAAAACTATGTTCTGGCTGTAGTGCTCCAAAATTCAATAGTGCATTGCAGTATAAATAACACTTTGTTAATCCACCATCTGATGATTTGAAAGTCTGGCTGGTTTGGCATCTAGCTCACAAGGTGTTATCTGTAGTGCTATCTTCTCTCTCACCGGGACCCTAGTTCTACTACCTTCCCAATTGCTGTACTTCCCATTCAATATGGCCCTGGTTCTTGTGCTCTCTTTCAACTTACCAGGACCCTGTTTCCTGCACTCACTTTAAACTTGCCTAGTTCACTAGAAAAAATCTTATAATAATAAAATGCGAATTTAAAGTGTGTGAAGGAATATTGAAATAATTATTTTTTAATCATCCTGAAAATCATCTAGCCCAGCAGCACTGGGTGCTGGGTTCTGGGTGCTGGGTTCTGGGTGCTGGGTTCTGGGTGCTGGGTTCTGGGTGCTGGGTTCTGGGTGCTGGGTTCTGGGTGCTGGGTTCTGGGTTACTGGAGTTCTACAGTTTTACTTTAGCACGTGATATGGAAGTTATCTTTTTAGAAAATATATTTTACGGTCCTTAAGTAGAATTATAAGGTGGATATGTGCCAAGGGGAATTTAAGAGACATAAGCAACTGAAAGCATAGTTTCTGCATTGAGAAGGAGAAGAGAATACATAAGAGACTAGCTGCAAAACATTGAGTTCCGAGGGATTGTATAAGATTAAAGGAAATCACTGATACAGAAGGGTGGTATGATTCTGAAAGGATTTAAACCGAGAGATGAGAATTTTATATTTGCTGTGAATCAGAAATCTGCAAGGATAGGAACCTGATATAGGACAAGATTTGTAAATGGTACAAATGTGTTCCCTTGTGAATTACTAATCCATTCAGATCTTTAATTGTATGTCTTTTTGTTTTACAATAAACATTAAACTATACTGATATCAGTTTTTGTTGCTACAAATTGTAGACCCTTGATCCGGAGCAGGGTATGGTATGGATAAAAAATGAGAGGCTTCCAGCGTTCCTTCGGAGTGACTGCTACCATGAGTACAGGTGAATGCTGTGAATTATTGAGCATGCTGCCTTCTATATTTCCCAAAGGCTGTAATGTGCAGGTGACTGATATGTACCGTGGCTTGCAAAAGTATTCATACCCCTTGAACTTTTCCACATTTTGTCACGTTACAACCACAAACATAAATGTATTTTATTGGGATTTTATGTGATAGACCAACACAAAGTGGCGCATAATTGTGAAGTGGAAGGAAAATGATACATGGTTTTCAAATTTTTTACAAATAAAAAACTGAAAAGTGTGGCGTGCAAAAGTATTCAGCCCCCTTTACTCTGATACCCCTAAATAAAATCCAGTGCAACCAATTGCCTTCAGAAGTCACCTAATTAGTAAATAGAGTCCACTTGTGTGTAATCTAATCTCAGTATAAATACAGCTGTTCTGTGAAGGCCTCAGAGGTTTGTTAGAGAACATTAGTGAACAAACAGCATCATGAAGCCCAAGGAACACACCAGACAGGTCAGGGATAATGTTGTGGAGAAGTTTAAAGCAGGGTTAGGTTATAAAAAAATATTCCAAGCTTTGAACATCTCACGGAGCACTGTTCAATCCATCATCCGAAAATGGAAAGAGTATGGCACAACTGCAAACCTACCAAGACATGGCCGTCCACCTAAACTGACAGGCCGGGCAAGGAGAGCATTGATCAGAGAAGCAGCCAAGAGGCCCATGGTAACTCTGGAGGAGCTGCAGAGATCCACAGCTCAGGTGGGAGAATCTGTCCACAGGACAACTATTAGTCGTGCACTCCCCAAATCGGGCCTTTATGGAAGAGTGGCAAGAAGAAAGCCATTGTTGATAAAAAGCCATAAGAAGTCCCGTTTGCAGTTTGCCACAAGCCATGTGGGGGACACAGCAAACATGTGGAGGAAGTTGCTCTGGTCAGATGAGACCAAAATTGAAGTTTTTGGCCTAAATGCAAAACGCTATGTGTGACGGAAACCTAACACTGCACATCACCCTGAACACACCATCCCCACTGTGAAACATGGTGGTGGCAGCATCATGCTGTGGGGATGCTTTTCTTCAGCAGGGACAGGGAAGCTGGTCAGAGTTGATGGGAAGATGGATGGAGCCAAATAATGGGCAATCTTGGAAGAAAACCTGTTAGAGTCTGCAAAAGACTTGAGACTGGGGCGGAGGTTCACCTTCCAGCAGGACAACGACCATAAACATACAGCCAGAGCTACAATGGAATGGTTTAGATCAAAGCATATTCATGTGTTAGAATGGCCCAGTCAAAGTCCAGACCTAAATCCAATTGAGAATCTCTGGCAAGACTTGAAAATTGCTGTTCACAGACGCTCTCCATCCAATCTGACTGAGCTTGAGCTATTTTGCAAAGAAGAATGGGCAAAAATGTCAGTCTCTAGATGTGCAAAGCTGGTAGAGACATACCCCAAAAGACTTGCAGCTGTAATTGCAGCGAAAGGTGGTTCTACAAAGTATTGACTCAGGGGGGCTGAATACTTTTGCATGCGACACTTTTCAGTTTTTTATTTGTAAAAAAAATTGAAAACCATGTATCATTTTCCTTCCACTTCACAATTATGCACCACTTTGTGTTGGTCTATCACATAAAATCCCAATAAAATACATTTACGTTTGAGGTTGTAACGTGACAAAATGTGGAAAAGTTCAAGGGGTATGAAAACTTTTGCAAGCCACTGTATATTTGGAGTAGAGGGCTGGTGTGCTTTATAGGCTAATTTACATATAGTAATCCTATGATAAGGTTTAATATGTGGAACCAGCAATCTCATGTTACATTTATAAAGTCTCCACTCTGGGAATCTACTAACTTGCAGATCTCAATCTGGGACCAAATGACTATTTCTGACAATGCTTGTTTCCTGAACTGACTGTAATATTTCAGAATTAAATGCATTTAATTATTTTGTTATATAATGAAACACATCCCCAACATATCATTCATCATTTTCCTGGCTCATACTCCACAGGCTGCCCTGACATCTGTGCTTCAGTTTGACACCTCATTCAAATACTTTGGTGGTTCTACACCACATGGGAATTTGAAAGAATCCTTCAATACCAAAGAACAGAACATGTACCTTTGTCACTAGGTTGTTCAGAGGCTAGATCTTAAAATACTCCTCCTCGGCCACATAAAAATTCTGGCTATTAGCGGCATGCCCCCTCTCCATACAATTATTCCCAACCCAAAGAATAACGTTTTAAAGATAGTTGCAT
The DNA here is from genome assembly GCA_038087875.1 of Malacoraja senta. Lineage (NCBI taxonomy): Eukaryota > Metazoa > Chordata > Chondrichthyes > Rajiformes > Rajidae > Malacoraja > Malacoraja senta. Next base: position 25,676,764 of record CM075977.1, on the reverse strand, counting down.
AAGTTTTGGACCTGGGTTTGATCCTGACCTTGAATGCTGACTGTGTAGAGTGTGTATGTTCCCCCTTTAACAAACCATATGGATTCCCCTGTGTGCTCTGGTCAGCTCCAAAAGATGTGCTAGTCTAATTGCTAATTATCAATTGGAAACTGCCTGTAGTGTAAATGGGTGTCAGGAGAATCAGCGTAGAATAGATGGTCATGTTAGAGAAAACAGATCACCAGGAAAAAAGTGGGAGATTGGCATTGATGAGATTAGTCTGAGAGCAGGCATGGATGCAACAGACTGAATGGGCTCCTAATCTGTCAAGGATCATGATTGCAATGCTTATCACAGTCGAAGCCCACCCAACACTGGTTATCAAATGCTTGCTCATGTTTTTCCTTCTGTTATCAAACACAGGCTAGCAAAGTTGCTGTCTCAATTAGAATGTGGCCCAGGACTTGGCATGCATCAAATAGATCCGATGTATCGCCCCTGGGCTATGGAAAGAAAAGAAGGCCAAGTTGAAGATATGGAAGCTATGGAAATAGAAAAAAAAAACAAGGTTGAAGATATTTTAACAGATTTCAACTATTGGGATGAAAGTCCCCTGATATCAGTGCAGCTTGAGGTAGGTTTGCTGATGGCACATCCCCTACTATGTTGCTAAGCATATGTTACGTCACTGACCTTTGAAGTTATACTTAATTTTAATGAAATTGCATAACCGGGTAAAATTCAACAACAATTAATGGTTTGTTACAATGACTATAAGTGTAATGTCAACGATGATGTTAGGAATTGAATTAGCCACAACCAGCGTTGATCTACCTTGAGCAGATGCTGCTTGGGGAAACCAAATGGCACATTTGAAAGCTACTTGAATGTTACACAAAAATACAACTTGCATTTATACAGACATGATCAGAACCTCAAGATGTTGCACTTAATGTAGCACAGCTTTGTGTAGAAAACAGGGCAGCAAATGTGTACACAGCAAGATCCCACTAACAGTAACAAGGTCAATGCCCAACTGTTCTACTTTAGGGATGAATAGTCCTAGAACTTGACATTTGTCCATATTGTTCCTCAATTAATATTATAGAATATTTCATATTGACATGAGGGAAGGCATGTGGAATTTTATTTAATTCTGATTTTTTTTAAAGCCATTCCCAATATTGAACGAAAGTAAGGTAGACGCAAATTATTGCATCTATAATCATTTTACGAAAAACACAAAATTTGCTGGATAATATAACATGCTTTCTATGGAAATATTTCAAGCTGTAAAGAGAGCAGAGAAGACTTACTTATGAGGATGTTGCCAGAACCTGAGCTGTAGAGAGAGAATGGTCATGCTGATACTTTATTGCTTGAAGAGGATGAGGGGTGATCGTACAGATGTGTATAAGATCATGAGGGGAGTAGATAGGGTTGATGCACGGTATTTTACCCAGAGTAAGGAATCAAGAAAGAGGACATTGATTTAAGGTGAGAGGGAAAAGGTTTAATGGGAATCTTTTTCATGCAGAGGATGGTGGGTATATGGAGTGAGCTGCTGGCGGACAGTCGAGGTAGAAACGATAACAACATTTAAAATGCATTTGGATAGGTACATGGATAGGAAAGGTTTAGAAGGATATGGGCAAAAGTAGGCAGGTGAGACTAGTGTAGATGGGGCAGCTTGGTCGACGTGGGGAAGCTGAACCCACAGCCTGTGATGTATGACTATGCAACTCTGTCAAAAACAATCAACTGCCCCAGGATCATCCTGGAAAGCAAAAGTAATCCTGTTATTTTTCCTCCATTACCAACCATATTTCTCAATTTCTCTTCCTTGCAACTTCTACCCAGACTCCCATAAATACATACAAAGTTTTCTTGCCTATTACTTGGTTTAATTCAAACATTCACTTGCCTGAGATATTTCCTCTCCTCCTGGTTGATACTAAATCAATTTCACTTTTGGTCTCCCTTGCTTGCTCTAAATCGACCCGCTGAGTTACTCCAGCTTTTTGTGCCTTCTTTCTCCAGTTTTTTTTCTCCCCTATTGTCCTTTGCAACTCATCTCACCACAAAACGTACTTCCTGAGTACTTGATACTTTTGTTACTAAGTTGCTAATTGCCTTCCTGGCCTCCATGCTAGCTTGTTCCACTTAGGTACTGTCTCCTTCCTTTATAAAACAAATGACCTAGCCCTTTCTCAACCTGAATATCATGTTCTTGCACATTTCAGTCCTCCCGTTCTTTATTGTTGTGTCCCTGGAGCCAGGAACTTCACTAATCCTGAGGAAATATGGCACAATGTAGCATAAATGATAAATGAATGTTTGTTATCAAATTATAATGTGTGACCCTTCTAGTATATCAATAGAACTGTTTCTTTACAAAGCAGTTTCAATCTAGCCGCAGTTTAATGACTTAGAAGCTTCTTCCTTTCCTGTCCAGCCTCTGCCAATGATAGATAGATTTTCTCAATGGTCAAAAAGAAACAAATGTATGTTGACAGGTAGTAGGAGAGAAGGGAAATAAAATGATTTCTGATGACTGGAATAAGGGACATGTTTCAGAATGTGTCCTTCATAAGGAGTAAATAAAGATACAGATCTTAGTTTATTTTAGTTTAGTTTATTATTGTCACGCCTACCGAGGTACAACCATTAAGCTTTTTGTTGCATGCTATCCAGTCAGCAAAAAGACTATACATGATTGCAAACAAGCCACCCATAGTATACAGATACAGGATCTCTACAAGTTGGTAAGAGTTGTTGGGGAATATGCCGAACTTCCTTTGCCTTTTAAGGAAGTAGAGGCGTTGGTGTGCTTTCTTGGCCATTGCCTCGATGTGGCTGGTCCAAGACAAGTTGCTGGTGATATTTCCTCCTAATAACTTGAAGCTTTCATCTCTACTTTGGCACTGTCAATGTAAGTGTACCTCTTCGCTTCCTGATGTCGATCACAATCTCTTTTATCTTGCTGCATTGAGGTTATTGTCTTGCCACTGGGTTATGAGGTTCTCAATCTCCTTCCTGTACTCCATCTTGACATTATTTGATATCCGGCCCACTATGGTAGTGTCGTCTGCGAATTTGTAAATTGAGTTGGATTTTTTATTTGGCTGCACAATCGTGGGTGTATAAGCATCAAAGAAAGGGGCTGAGTAGGCATCCTTGCGGGGCACCAGTGTTATCATAGAGGATGATTTGTCACCTATCCCCACCGATTGGGGTTTGTTAGTCAATAAGTCAAAAAGTTCACAACATATCATGTTGCTTATTGCATAAGGAAAAAAATAAACTTCTGGAGGAATTCAACCAGTCAGGTAGTATCTGTGGAGGGAAATGGACAGATGGCGTTTCGGGTCAGGATCTTTTCTCTGACTGGATTATTGCTTTTCTGATTTCCTGTTTTTGCCATTAGATGAGTACTTTCCATGTACTAAACAATCAACCACTTTTAATCTTGCTTTAGAGCAGAATGGCCAAAATGATTACAGCAAGTGCTCCCGGCACCCAGACTGAAGTGTCGGTCTCAGAGGCAGGAAAAGAGTTTCCAACAGATAGCATCCAGTCTGGCACTGAGACTCTTCCTTATCCCACTGGAGATTCAGGGAGTACTGCAGATGTTAAGATCAAAGGTAAGACATGATGGGATGTACATTTCAATTTTTATGAAAATGAATCAAACCACAGAAGTTAATTAATATCAGAATGTCACCTCCTGCAGCTGCCATTGACCAAGAAGGGCTACACGGTGGCGCAGCGGTAGAGCTAACTAAACTAAATTAAACAAAAAAAAGTAAGTGTCCAGGAGTTCCCAGACATCATGGCGTCACAAAAAGATCATAGAAAAGTCATGGCATCAAAGGAGACCATTCCGCCCACCGTACCACACTTGCAAGGAAACATCCAGCACAGCTGAATTCCACCATCCATCACTTGACTTGCATTTCCCACAAGTCATGGCTCGTCAATTATACATCCATGTTTTTAAATTAAATGAGATTCTCCCTCTGCCTCCCCTTTGGAATAAAATGGTAAATAGATATGGAATTAAAAAATCACTGTTGCATAATGTACGTGTCAACTTTAATTTTATTTTCGGCTCGCATTTCCTGACATGTGCAGATGATGTGGCTTTCTATTACAGAAAATCACCATACGGGGTTTTCTGAGAATATATCCCTCCCCCTCCAGTAACGTGGCGATTACCTGCACCTATTAAGAATTTTGTGACATTTTGTTGAACACTTGACTTTTTAATAGGGGTAGGGGTGACCTGTACAAAAGGGACGGGTTACACAACTGGAGGGGGACCGACATTCTGGCAGGCAGGTTTGCTCGGGCTACACGTGTGGGTTTAAACTAAATAGTGGGGGGGGAGGGATTGACAAATTGGGAGTATTAAGATGGAGTTGAAGGGGAAGTAGCTACAGGAAAAATTACAAAAGATTCTCGAATTAATGGGAAGGAAAGCTCGAGAATGGACAACAGAGTAAGGTCAGGGCCAATTGCGAGCGGTGCGAGGGGGGAAGTGAATACGGAGGTCAAAGTACTGTATATGAATGCGCGAAGTATAAGGAATAAAGTGGACGAGCTTGAGGCTCAGTTAGAAACGGGCAAGTATGATGTCGTGGGAATTACTGAGTCATGGCTGCAAGAGGGCCAGGGCTGGGAACTGAATATTCAAGAGTATACCTCCTATCGAAAAGACAGACAGGTGGGCAGAGGGGGTGGGGTTGCCCTGTTGGTGAGGAATGAAATTCAGTCCCTTGCAAGGGGTGACATTGAAACAGGAGATGTGGAGTCAGTATGGATAGAACTAAGGAATTGTAAGGGTAAAAATACCCTAATGGGACTAATCTACAGGCTCCCAAACAGTAGCCTGGACATAGGGCGCAAGTTGAATCAGGAGTTAAAATTGGCATGCAGCAAAAGTAATGCTGTAGTTGTAATGGGAGATTTCACCATGCAGGTAGACTGGGAAAATCAGGTTGGTACTGGACCCCAAGAAAGGGACTTTGTAGTGCCTTTGTGATGGATTCTTAGAACAGTTTGTATTGGAGCCTACCAGGGAGAAGGCAATTCTGGATTTAGTGTTATGTAATGAACCGGATTTGATAAAGGACCTCGAGGTTAATGAGCCATTAGGAGGCAGTGACCATAACATGGTCAGGTTTAATCTACAATTGGAGAGGGAGAAGGGTAGATCGTGTGTCGGAGGTGTCAGTGTTGCAGTTGAATAAAGGGGACAATGGGGCCATGAGGGAGGAGCTGGCCAAAGTTGACTGGAAAGATACACTAGCAGGGATGACAGTGGAACAACAATGGCAGGTGTTTCTAGGAATAATACAGAAGGTGCAGGATCAGTTCATTCCTAGGATGAAGAAAGATTCCAAGGGGAGAAAGGGACGACCATGGCTGACAAGGGACGGCAGGGACAGTATAAAAATTAAAGCGAAGAAGTACAATGTAGCAAAGATAAGCGGGAAGCAAGAAGATTGAGTAATGTTTAAAGAACAGCAGAAGGTAACTAAAAAGACAATACGGGAAGAAAAGATGAGGTACGAAGGTAAGCTAGCCAAGAATATAAAGCAGGATAGTAAAAGCTTCTTTAGGTATGTGAAGAGGAAAAAAATAATTAAGACCAAAGTTGGACCCTTGAAGACTGAAAAAGGTGAATTTACTATAGGGAACAAGGAAATGGCAGATGAGTTGAACAGATACTTTGGACCTGTCTTCACTAAGGAGGACACAAACAATCTTCTGATATAGTAGTGGCCAGAGGATCTGGGGTGACGGAGGAACTGAAGGAAATCCACATTAGGCAGGAAATGGTGTTGGATAGACTGATGGGACTGAAGGCTGATAAATCCCCAGGGCCTGATGGTCTGCATCCCAGGGTACTTAAGGAAGTGGCTCTAGAAATCATGGATGCATTGGTGATAATTTTCCAATGTTCTATAGACTCGGGATCAGTTCCTGTGGATTGGAGGGTAGCTAATGTTATCCCACCTTTTAAGAAAGGCGGGAGAGAGAAAACGGAATTATAGACCAGTTAGCCTGACAGGTGGGGAAGATGCTGGAGTCAATTATAAAAGATGAGATAGCCAAACATTTGGATAGCAGTAACGGGATCGGTCCGGGTCAGCATGGATTTACGAAGGGGAAATCATGCTTGACTAATCTTCTGGAATTTTTTGAAGATGTAACTAGGAAAATGGACAAGGGAGAGCCAGTGGATGTAGTGTACCTGGACTTTCAGAAAGCATTTGATAAGGTCCCACATAGGAGATTAGTGGGCAAAATTAGGGCACATGATATTGGGGGTAGAGTGCTGACATGGATAGAGAAGTGGTTGTCAGACAGGAAACAAAGAGTAGGGATTAACGGGTCCCTTTCAGAATGGCAGGCAGTGACTAGTGGGGTATGAATGAATGAATTAATAGTTTATTTCAGTCATACATTAAAAAGAACAAAACTTTACAATCTGTGTGAATATGAACCAACACTGCATCCATTTCACACAACGTTCACATAATCAATGACCGAAAAAGGAATAGGCTGAAGCCACAAAGCTTATTTTTGCCTATCCTATACAATCCATAAGATAAGATAACCCAGAATATCAGCATTACAAAGGAAAGAAAAAAATAATAAAATTTACTCTAAATTGTAATCATTACTTATTTTACATTTTAGTCATTTTACATTATAATCCTTAATTATTTTACTTTTTAAGGCTTTTTTGAAACTCGACAGAGAGCTACAAAATTTCAACTCATCACTAAGCCCGTTCCATAATTTGATTCCAAAACTGAGACACATCTATATTTTACATTGGTTCTCACTTTACATGTTTCAAAAATACACAACCCTCTTAAATTATAATGTCCTCTCTTAATTTAAAAAATATTTGAATACTAACAGGAAGGCTTTTATTCCTAACTCGGAAAAGTATTTCTAATGTCTTTACATGCACAATATCTAAAATTTTTAAGGTACTGGACTTTATGAATAATGGATTTGTAGTTTCACGGTAAGAAGCTTTATGTATTATTCCAATAGCTCTTTTCTGGAGTTTAATTATAGGGTCTATATTTGTTTTATGTACATTTCCCCAAACTTCAACACAATATGACATATATGTCATTATAAGCGAGCAATACAATATATACAAACACTTCTTATTCAACAGATCCTTTGTTTTGTAAAGAATAGCAATGGATTTAGATAATTTCCATTTGATGTATTCTATATGTGGCTTCCAACAAAGTTTATGATCTATAATCACTCCCAGGAATTTTGTTTGATATACTCTTTCAATTTCAACTCAATTTAAATTCAATTTTATTTCACAATTAACCCTGTCAGCACCAAACACCATAAATTTTGTTTTATTTTCATTTAGGGATAATTTATTAATATCAAACCATTTTTTTTTTGCACTATCAATTCTCTTTCTGCTATTTTCAATAGTTCTTTTAGATCATTCCCTGAACAAAATACATTTGTATCCGCAAACGTAACAAACTTCATCATATTGGATACTTTACAAATATAATTTAAATAAAGTATAAATAACTTAGGTCCCAGTACCGAACCTTGTGGAACACCACAGGTTACTCTTCTAAGCTGTGATTCAGTATTATTAATTTTTACATACTGAAACCTATTACTTAAATAACTTCCCAACCAATTTTGTGTGACACCTCTTATACCATAACGTTCCAATTTCTGCAAAATTAAAGGAATGATCAATTGTATCAAATGCTTTACGTAAATCAATAAATACACCCACAGTGTGTAGTTTCTTATCTATTGCTGTTGCTATATTTTCTACAAAATCCATCACCGCTAAAGATGTCGATCGATTACTCCTAAAGCCATATTGATGATCACTCGAGGCTCGGTACCACAAGGTACAATATACATCAATGATTTGGATGAAGGGATTCAAAATAACATTAGCAAATTTGCAGTTGCCACAAAGCTGGGTGGCAGTGTGAACTGTGAGGAGGATGCTATGAGAATGCAGGGTGACTTGGACAGGTTAGGGGAGTGGGCAGATGCATGGCAGATTAAGTTTAATGCTGATAAATGTGAGGTTATCCACTTTGGTAGCAAAAACAGGAAGGCAGATTACTATCTAAATGGCATCAAGTTGGGAAAAGAGGAAGTACAACGGGATCTAGGGGTCCTTGTACATCAGTCTATGAAAGTAAGCATGCAGGTACAGCAGGCAGTGAAGAAAGCGAATGGCATGTTGGCCTTTATAACAAGAGGAATCGAATATAGGAGTAAAGAGGTCCTTCTGCAGTTGTACAGAGCCCTAGTGAGACCACACCTGGAGTATTGTGTGCAGTTTTGGTCGCCTAATTTGAGGAAGGATATTCTTGCTATTGAGGGAGTTCAGGGTAGGTTTACAAGGTTAATTCCCGGGATGGCGGAACTGTCATATGCTGAGAGAATGGAGCGGCTGGGCTTGTACACTCTGGAGTTTAGAAGGATGAGAGGGATCTCATTGAAACATATAAGATTGTTAAGGGTTTGGACACCCAAGAGGCCGGAAACATGTTCCCGATGTTGGGGGAGTCCAGAACCAGGGGCCACAGTTTAAGAATAAGGAGTAAGCCATTTAGAACAGAGACGAGGAAACACTTTTTCTCACAGAGTGGTGAGTCTGTGGAATTCTCTGCCTCAGAGGGCGGTGGAGGCAGGTTCTCCAGATGCTTTCAAGAGAGAGCTAGATAGGGCTCTTAAAAATAGCGGAGTTAGGGGATATGGGGAAAAGATAGGAACTGGGTACTGATTGTGGATGATCAGCCATGATTACATTGAATGGCGGTGCTGGCCCAAAGGGCTGAATGGCCTACTCCTGCACCTATAGTCTATTATCTATTAATATAAAATTAAAGAGATTTAAGAAAAGGAGCGCTCATATCTGAAGGACATTGAGGATTCGGGAAAGGTTTAATAGACCTGTTCAAAATCTCGATCAGTTCTGATGGATTAAGTGTGAAGAAATAATCTCCAATGACAGAAGGCTTGGTTGTCACAGCACTTGGATTCAAGATGATTGATACAAGAACTGAAACAACATAAATAATGTTTTTAATGGACCTGAGTTTCAAATGCTGCGGCACAGCAGGGACGGGGATCATTTCCTAGACGCTGTGTTTCTGGAGGTAGTCACACCTGTTAGAATAACTGCTTCCAATTTGGTCAGGGGTCAGGCGAAGGAGAGTATGACTGTACGTGAGACAGGAGAGGGGATCCAAGAGCCAGTATTGAAGGAGGATTGATCCTTGAGCTTGTCTAGCGGGACTTAAGGGCCTGTCCCACTTGGGCGTCATTTGCGCGTCATTTACGCAACATCATTTATGTGTCACGACGCACAACACGCGCGTCGTGACGTGCACGTGATGCTCGTAAGGTGCGCATTACACGCGCATGGTGCGTGGTGACGTAGGCAGTGACACGCGGTGGCGCGCGGTGCCCCAGGATTTTGGGATGTACAAAATCTTTGCGCGCCATCTGCGTGAAGTGCAAATGACGCCCAAGTGGGACAGGCTCTTTAGATTCTAGAGTCCTGTACGGACGGGTGTCGGGGTTGTAAGAAGGATGACCAACCTAATCTCGGCACCGTGGATCAGGGAGTGGAAGAGGGGAAAGGAAAGAGACACATAGTTGACATTGGGGATAGTATAGTCAATGGAATAGACACGATTCTCCATTGCAAGGACCAAGAGTCCTGAAGGCTGTGTTACCGGCCAGGTGCCCGGGTTCAGGACATCTCGTCTGCAGAAGAATTTGAAGTGGGAGCAGAAAGTACAGTTAGAAATCGGTGGGCAGAATACACATCCTATTGAAAAGACAGGCAAGTGGACAGAGCAGGTGGGTTGACGCTGCTGTTAGGAATTAAATTCAATCCTTAACAAAGGGTGGCATAGGATTAGAAGATGTAGAATCATGTAGATAGAGTTAAGAAACTGCAAAGGTAAAAAGACCCTATTGGGAGTTGTATACAGGCCTCTGAACAGTCGCCAGGATGTAGGGTACAAATTACATCAGGCGATACAATCGGTATGTAAGAAAGGCAGTGTTATGTGGTCATGGGGGATTTCAAAATGCAGGTAGACTGGGAAAATCAGGTTGGGACTGGATCCCAAGAAAAGGAATTTGTAGAGTGGGAAGTTGAAAGGTCTGAAGATGAATAAGTCACCTGCACCAGATGGATGTCACCCCTAGGTTGGGTGTTTTTGGGTTTCTTAATTAGTAAGGGTGTCAAAGGTTATGGGGAAGGCAGGAGAATGGGGTTAAGAGGGAAAGATAGATCAGCCATTATTGAATGGTGGAGTCGACTCAATGGGCCGAATGGCCTAATTCTGCTCCTGTGACTAGTTAACATGAATAATGAATTATGATATGGAATTTATTGCCTGGTAAGGCAGTGAATACAGTTTCAATAATATGTTTTAAAAGGAAAATGGATAAAGTTATGAAAAGTTAAAGTTTATAGCGCCATTGAGCAAGGGATCTTGACGAATCCTTTAGTCGATGTACTACACAATAATATTTATTGTGGAATAATTTCATGATTTATATTTCTTAATATTGAATCACTACAGATAAATCCATAGTGGATGAAGTTATGGAGGAAATAGAAACTGAAAAAAGTCATGTTAACTTAAGCAAAGTAAAGGTCATTGAAGAAAGTTGCACCAGCAGCTTTTCAAGACCCAGAATTGTGGATGACACAGTTTTTGAATCTGTTCCTGATAAGTATTTGGACACATCAGATACAGTTTCCTTTAAACGCACTCCAGAGACTGAATTTCTACTTGTGCACGAAGAGAAAACAAAGTTCAAAGAAAAAATTGCCCCCCGTGACAAAATAACAGGCCGTAAAGAGCAGATCAGGACTGATGAAGCAACAACCAAAGGACATGTCAGTTCCACTGATGTACCAACAACTCAGCGTACTGAGACCAACTTGCGCGATGAAACAAAACAACATTTGGATGGGAATGCACAACTAGCTCCAAACTCTAATGTTTCTCAAGCTGCCCAAGAGAATGTAGAAAATTCACCTGCAGTTAATAATGTAAATAGTCAGGGTTTATCTAAAGGCTTGGGAAATGAAAGTACAGTGTCCGATTCTTCTAATGAAGAAGATGATATCAAAAGTTATTGCTACGTGACACCACATCACATTTATAATTTCAAGAGCAGAAATGGCATTGAAAGATTCAAAGAGTTTCTTCAGGGAACGGCTGGTGAAAAGTACTGGTGGCTATGGATGGATATTGAACGACTAAAGGTAACCAAGGATGGAAAAAAGAAGCAAAGGTTGGTCAGGTTTATTTCTCTCGTGTTTTTTTGAAAATGGAGAAGATTTACGAGGATGTTGCCAGGTCTCAAGGGCTTGAGCTGTAGGGAGAGGTTGAGCAGGCTAGGACTTTATTCCTTGGAGCGCAGGAGGATGAGGGGTGATCTTATAGAGGTGTACAAAATAATGAAAGGAATAGATGAGGCAATTGCACAGTTTTTTACCCAGAGTAGGGTAATCGAGAACCAGAGGACATATGTTTAACGTGTAGGGGGGAAGATATAATAGCTTTTTTTACACAAATAGGTAAGTTGGCTGGTGAGAAGTATTAATAGTCAGTTTCTTTACAATATTTTCTGTGCAATTCTGATGCACTTTTGATAGGTAGATAGAGTATCTGTTGAAGTATCACCTCATTGGATTTTCAACAGTGCAAATCTATGCAATTGATCAGTTGCTGAGAAATTTCTTGTTATTATCTGAATAATAATAATAAGAAGAAGAAACATGCAGACAGGATTCAATGAGGATTGAATGTTATTTAATCTGGAACTGTGTTCATCATCTTTTGTGGCGAATGGTATTTGTTAACACATTTTCAGCTTTGATTTAGAAAATAATGCTGCAGAAAATATTGTTTATATACCTGTTCTTTATTTAAAGCTATCTGAACAAGATACGAAGCAGATACTTGTTCAGTGGAGGTGAATACTCTGTGAACGTTGAGATACGTGCAAGACTAGGTCTGTCATTTATCTCACAGTGGACTGTGGAACATTTGTGCACGATTCAGTCAGATATAGTGGCACCTCTGCTTCTCTATTGGTGAGTACAAACACAATCTTTCTAATTGCAGGCTAATTTCTTGAATAAGTATTTATATTTAAACAAGATTATGGGGTGATCGTCACTGAGCTGATAGCAGAAGTATCTCTTGGTATTTTTAGCTCCTGTTCAGTTCCAGAATCTTGGTCATTTACTCTGGGAGGGCACCTCATGGTCAGAGGCCAATCTAGTTAGCTGAGAGCCAAAAATCCCATCAGAAGGTGGAAGATCAAAGCCAGGAGGTTTCAGTGGAAGACATCGGATGGGTGAATGGAAGGGGGCAGGTGGTGTGAAATAATGATTGGCTGCTTTGGATATAGGGAGGTCAAGGGTCATGCACAGGTGCTGCAGTGGAAGTTAACTTCATGAACAGGGTGTGTATATGGGGTCGCAGCAAAGAAATCCATCAATAAGTTAAAGGGAATTTGCCCTTGGGTGGGTTCAGGCCTCGTGTTCATTGTAAGGCCTGTTTTTGCGTGAACGTTCTGTGCCATTTGCATGCAATCCATGTGGAAGTTGCGTCCAGATATTTATTCTATGCTAAAAGTGTAAATCACTTCAAAGCATATAAGATTTACACACATCTTTATTCAGCACATTAACTTAGCAGCATTACAGATCTAGGTGTTGTCAGTTCATCCTGGCTGCTTCAACTAACGGTGCTGGGAATGGGCGTTAGTATAATTGTTATAATGGGGCGGAGTTAGTGATGCCAACTAAGTGTGATTGAGTCACATGCATCATCAATCCACATCCTTTCCCCTAAAGATTAAAAGCATATTAAACATACTCGCCATACCTGTCTGGTGGTCTACTAACACGGCCCGAACGCGTGCGGACCCAACCATCCCCTCCCTCAACTGAAGGATGAGGCGGGGAGGTTGAAGGTGAAAACCGCACGGGAGAGGATTGTGGTGACCGAGGGGAGAAACATGCGGTGGGTGAGACCCCGTGGTTATTGGAGACCGATAGACGTGGGGGAGTGGCAGGCATGCGGGAACGGGTGGGAGACATCGCGGATCAAGAAGTACGGCTGCACCTCAGTGGGCGTGTTGGATTGTTTGTCTGGCCAGCCTGTCTTGATGATGGACGAGAGGGCTTGAAGCGTAGCATCCTTGGCAGTGTGCGCGGCCAGGGAGCGCAGTTGCTTGCTGGAGATTAGACCGACACCGAGAACAGTGAAATCCTCCTGTTCGTGTGGGTGTTGTTCGCAAGATGTTCGAGGGGCACGAGAGAGTGTGTCAGCAACATGCATGTCCTTGCCCTTTTTGTAGGTAATAGAGAAGTCGTACCGCTGCAGCTGCATCTTCATGCGCTGCAAACGAGCTGGGGTGGCGTGGATAGGCTTGTTCAAGATTGTCACCAGTGGTTGGTGGTCCGTCTCAACCATGAACGTGTTGCCAAAGACGAAGTCGTGGAATTTGGAGCAGGCAAAGACGACCGCCAGCAGTTCCTTTTCGATTTGCGCGTAGTGCTGCTCCGTGTCGGTCATGGTGCGAGAGGCATACGCGACGGGTTGTAGGGTACCATCATCAGACGGTTGTAGGCAGGCTGCGCCGAGCCCGAATTTCGAGGCATCGCAGGTGATCACCACCGGACGTTTCAGGTCGAAGAAAGTCAGGGTCGGTGCACTAGTCAGTTTTGATTTCAGAACATCGAAGGCATCCTGATGTTGCTGGAACCATGACCATGCAGTGTCCTTTTTTGTCAGCTGCCGCAATGTGGAGCTTAATTCGCTGAGGTTAGGTATGAACTTTCCGAGATAGTTTACCATACCCAGGAAACGTTGCAGGTCTTTCACGTCAGTAGGTGCAGGCATTTCTGTGATGGCAGAAGTCTTCTTCGGATCCGGTTTGAGGCCGTCAGGGGTGAAGATGTGGCCGACATAGGAGACCTCTGGAACCCTGAACTTGCACTTGTCAGGATTGAGTTTGAGGTTGATCTGGACAGCACGCTCCAAAACGAGCCTGAGATTGTGGTCATGTTCCGCCGCGTCCTTGCCATAGACCAGAATATCATCGACAATAATGGCACAAGGCAGACCCTCGAACAATTGTTCCATAGTTCTTTGGAAGACTTCGCTGGCAGAGTTGATCCCGAATGTCAGAAGTCTATCTCGATCTGCTGAACCTCAGAAACATTCCGAGAGACGGAGTCTTGGGGTCACCAGCACAGCGGCTGCTATCGAGGGTGACGAGGTCTCCGGTCCCCATCGCACAACAGCAGCTGGTTCCTCGGGTGTTGAAGCCCGCCACTATCCAGCAACGTCTCCAAGAGAAGCACGATACCCAGAAACGGTCATACGACAGTTCCAGCAGACCACTCCAGCCTCTACTGCCGGGCCAGGTCGTCCGTCTACGAACTCCAACTGGACATTCTCGTCTGGGCGTTGTTGTGCGCCCGACCGATGAGCCGCGATCGTACCTTGTGGACTGTGAGGGAGCGGTTTACCGGAGAAGTCGTCAACACCTGCTTGCTGTGAAGGAGCCCCGACCGCCGCCTGCCGATCTCACTTCTGACACCATGTAAATCACTTCAAAGCATATAAGATTTACACACATCTTTATTCAGCACATTAACTTAGCAGCATTACAGATCTAGGTGTTGTCAGTTCATCCTGGCTGCTTCGACTAACGGTGCTGGGAATGGGCGTTAGTATAATTGTTATAATGGGGCGGAGTTAGTGATGCCAACTAAGTGTGATTGATTCACATGCATCATCAATCTACAAAAGTAGACACAAAGTGCTGGAGTAACTCAATGGGTCAGGAAAAGGATGGGTAGCATTTCACATTGGGACCCTTCTTCAGACTGTAAGTCAGGAGTTGGTGGGTTGAAAAGCTGGAGGTGATAAAAGCCCAGGACCAATCATGGCCGGCCACAAATATCCTCAGGCAGGTAGGACCATTGTAGTAATAACAGTAACAGTATTCGATGCTGTTGGACAGGATGGAGTGTATTAGCTAAAGTGAGAGGGCGGACAAACTTGAATAGTTTTCTCTGGATTGTCAGATTCTGAGGGACAACCTGATAGAAATATATGTTATAATGTTGTGTAAACTGATACATAAACAGACAGGGAATAGAGGGATACAGATCATATACAGGTAGATTGTAGTTAGCTTGGTATCGTGGTTGGCACAAACTCTGTGGGCCGAAGGGCCTGCTCCTTTTCTATGTGCTTTACTTTTCTATGTCCAGGTGGCTTTATGTACTATAGGTAAACCAGATACAAGAAGGACACAAGCAATTTGTTGTAGATTGCGACCTAAGCAGTAAAAGAATCAGTTCACTCTCAAAATCCATCCACTATTGTAAATAAATGCTGCATTACCCAATCCAGAAATTCGTCTGCACTGTTTCTCCCCCATTAAAACAGCGTCGACAATCTCTCTGCTGCTGCTATGAAATAAACTTAAACAATAATCAGGGAATTTGTTACTGCCAATTTTAAAGCAGGACTAGCAGGCTCCCTCATGTGAGGCTAATTTCAACAGCTGGAGTAATTATGTCTTGAATTTCCCATGTTAGTAGCTCTTTGCTCACAGTTCTGACGAGGTTTATCTGTGGCCTCTGAAGACCAGATGTACAAGCACAATCAAGAGTGCCTGCACTGCCCTCAAAGTCACAGTCAGAATCAGGAACTCCTCACTCTCTCTGCCAAGGTATGGCCCACTTTGCTGCTTGTTGCTGCATTGTAGTCCTAATAAAACACATCACTGGCAAAGTTAAGCACCATTCATTCTTGCATTCAGACCCGGATAGGGAATTTGTCTGCCCTGCAATGCTCCTAGATATTCAGGCATTCATTGAGAGCATTCATGTCCTGAAAGACACATCTTTGCCACAAATCTCCCACTTCACAAGGAGGCTAGCTCTTGTGTACTCTGCTAATTCAGAGGTCTATACAAGTTTCTGTACAGGTTTCTCTGCACCCCATGAGGACTTTGCCAACACATCCGTCACTGCAGCACGCACATTTGCCATTACCGCTCAGTAGTTGAATGCTGGCTGGTCAGGGTGTGACTCTTTAAGGACTACTTCTTGAAATTGGAGTTTAAAAGTGGAGAAGAATATTGGTGCCATCCCTCCTCTTGTGATCTGATAACCATGGAACCAGTAGGAATAAAAAACCCAGAAAGTAATGGAACTGGTCCGCTGATCAGACAGCAGGTACAGAAGAAGAAGAAACAATTAACATTTCAGGCCTGGGACCTCAAAGTCCTGGCCGAGGAATCCAGACCTGAAATGGTAACTACACAAAAAGACACATAGTGCTGGTATAACTCAGCAGCTCAGGCAGCATCTCTGCAGAGCATGGATAGGTACATTTCAGGTCAAGACCTTTTTTTTTCTACCTGAAACATTCACCTATCCATGTTCTTCACTGCTTGAGTTGCTTGGTTACTCCAGCTCACTGCATCCTTCTGTGAATCTGCAGTTCCTTATTTCTACATACTGAAACGGTAACTGTTTTTATTTCTACAGATGCTGCTGACCTGCTGAGTGTTTGTGGCATTTTCTGCTATATTTTAGATTTCTGAAATCTGCAGTTTCTTTGAGTTTCATGGAACCAGCAGCATCTCTTCTGGAATTTCCAGCCATTAATTTTGAATGGGAACCTGCTGAAATAACTTGGGGTGATTGTGGCTGAGATCCTCGTTTGAAGAGTCTGCTTGAGAATTGTTTGCCAGAGAGCTGCGCAGCATTCTGTCACTGACTGCAGCAGAGATGTGTCTGACTCCTCAACTAAAATTCCCATTAGGTCTTCTGTGAATAAACACTGAGGTGAAAATGACTCGTTGTGGATAACGGAGTATTGATAGTATTGCAGCTCAAACTCAAGTAAAATTGATACCTTTCATACCTACGAGACCACTAGCATCTCCACATGTTTATTTTTGTTTTTGTTTCAGGGGACCGAGGTATTGTATTAACCAAGGATATTCAATAAGACATGCTGGAATTATACTGAAAGATTGGCAAGACCGTCAGCTGAGACCTAAATCTGATGTAGGCCCATTTCCTATCACACCCTTAGATCAAATCCAGATAGTTTGCATTCCTAAGGAGGTTAGTATCACTTGTATTTGTGGAATACAGAGTTTTTTTTAAAGTTATATTTAAAAAGCATTTCAAATTATGTACATCAATGTTATTACAATGTTAATCCATGCACATGAATCAATGTCAACATGTTGCATTGCAGGTTGTAATATTTTTTCTTCCTGTAGCTGAGACCCTAGTCCCGGCAACTTCCTCGTAAATCTTCTCTGTACCCTTTCCAGCTTGATCCTATGGAGAATCCTATGGAGAAAATATCTTAAAACCTCCTCAAACCAGAGCAACATCAACATCTCCCACAAAGAGAAGCCAAATTCTTATCCTTGCAATGAGATCTTACGGCTGAATCTCACCATATTAAAATTGTTGGGCTGACATTTTCTGCATGTCCCTTATGGTGTGCAGTCAGAAAGAATCCTTAAGGGTAATTTCTTGCTCTTAACGGCTAGGAACATATTTGCAATACCTTGTGCAGCACCACGGTGAGGCTAAAAGAGCTGTTGCCTAACAGCTCCAGCAACCCAGGTTCAATCCTGGCCTCTGGTGGTCTCAGGAGTGGAGTTTTCACCTTCTTCCTGTGATTGTGTGGATTTCTCTCACTGCTCTAGTTTCTTCCCTCATCCCAAAGATGGTTAATTGGCAACAGTGTAGACGGGATCGGAGTGGACTTGATGGGCCGAATGGCCTAATTCTACTGCTATAACTGTTGAATTTGGAATTGGAGAGTGTGATTAAAGAAAAGATAGTGGGGGCATTGGGATTGCTCTGTGAGTCCTCATAGACTCAATGGCACCAATGCCATATGGAAAGATATTAAAATATCCAATATTATTAAGTTGCAGTTAATGTCAATTAATATATTAATGGCTAGAAAATGTCCACACTTTTCCTGCCAGTGTATGATTTTAATTTCCCCAATAAAAATACACCTAGGATAATGAAGCAATTCATGGAAAAAAAACAAGTGAAAGCAAGAAATGCTCATTTGGTAGAGTTTTTATTGTATATATCATGCAGTAGGATTGCTTTCAGATATTAATTAAATTTCTGACAATATTTATTTATATATTAACAGAAATGCCCACCTAAGAATCACAAACTTCATCAATCCCAAAGAAAAATTCCAATAAAAAGACAATCGCCAAAGAAGAGTTGCCCTCAGAATTCAGTCGACACCCCTCACAGTAACCAACAAGAAAAGGAGTGAGTTATTACTTCATGCTCGAGTGGAGAATTGTTTGTCAGTAGTTCAGTGAAGCTTTGGTAAAGGTAGATTTTATACCTAAGTGCATTTGAAGGTGATTTTTATCAGTAGAAACAGGAATTAAAGAATAATATCAATAATATCATCGAGGTCATGGGCAGATGGGAAGACAATGGGGACCTGGCGTGGGGGGGACCGCCATGAAGAACAATGGAGGACCCGACATGAGGGGGCGGCCTTGAGGGATGGTGGGAGAACAAAGGGGGACCCAGGGAGGTGGCACTCTAGTTTTAGAATCCTCTGCCCAGGAGATAAGCCTGTGTTCATTTGTTTGTTTGTTCGTTCATTCTGACTTGTGGCGCTGTGCACACGGCAGCCAGCCAACAGCCGCTTGTCGTGTTTTTCACTTTAAATTTAAATTTAATTTCAAGTTTTTGTGTACCTGTTGTGTGTTGTGACTGTTGGCAGACCAATTTCCCTGTGGGGATGAATAAAGCTGTATCGTATAATAGGCAGCATCTCTGGAGAGAAGGAATGGGTGACGTTTCGGGTCGAGACCCTTCTTCAGAAGGTCATGGGCAGATTGGTGACAAGATTAGCCAGAATGTGTGAAGTTTGGCATGAGGCTTGAGACATCATGAGAGGTGTTTTTCAGTTTGATGTAACGTTAACACATTTCTTGTACCTTCAACAATGCCAACCTGGATTTCTGTGTGTAACTCTTTGGAATGAGACATGAACCCACAGCTTTCTGATTTAACATGAGGAAACTACCAAATTGTTTAAATATACTGGATATATATCGCTTCAAGGCACACTTGGTGCCCTAATGGTCTGCAGATGTGATGAATCTCAAATCATTATTGACAGATTTTATGATGTAGTTCCTTGCTCCTCCTTCAAAAAGTCTTCTTCCCACTTTCACTTCATTTCAATGTACCTACGTTATGCTTCTCTATTCATCCTTGGCCAAATCTGCTCAACCAACTAAATCTCTTCCTCTTGATCGAACCGAAGATCCACCGTACAGTTGGCCAAAGAATCTTCCATAGACAGATTAAATCGATTGAGCAGTTTCATGTTTTTAATCTCAATAGAGTAAAACTCAGATAATCTGCCATCCAAAATGTTTGAAAACCTCAATGGTTTGGCATCTGGCTCAATTGGTAATGTCTGACCTGCTTCTTTACAACTTGTTGGAGCTGCAATTCCTGCATTTCCTTCTGATCTACAGGGCTGTGGCTCCACATGCCCATCCAATTAACGAGGCCCCAGTTCCTGTGCTCTCTTTAAACTGACCAGAGCCACATTTTCCACGGCCCCTTTAAACTTATTGGGTTCAGTAGGAAATTTATTACAATACTGTTTAACCAATTTAAAAAGGAGAATTAGAAACCTGTAATAGTTCAGCAAATCTATAATCTGGCACCATTATAATGAGCATACCAGACTGGCAGAGTTTCACATATTCTCTTTATTGTGAACTGTTTCTTATAATATTGCCTCAATGAAATAAGTGCTATGTCAATAATAAATGATACAACATCTGCTGGTTATGGTTTCTACCTGTGCAAAAGATCCTTCATATTTTATGCTATTTGTTTTCCTATGTTATCATTAATTTTCTTTCTAGACATTTTCTCCCTTCAAATTGTGATACTTTGACCCAAAGCCCAAAATCTATGCAACCTTTTGAAGATCTGGCATTGCGTGAAGCAAAGGACCTCCGCAATTTAAAGATGTTCGTAAGTACTTTAGCGGAAAAAATAGAGTTGCTACTTTACAGTGCCAGAGACCCTGGTTTAATCCTAGCTATGGGTGCTGTATATACAAAGTTTGTATGTTCTCCCTGTGTTCTTCCTTTGGGTTTTCTTCGGGCACTTCATTTTCCTTCCACACTCCAAAGACGTACAGGTTTGTAGGTTAATTGGCTTCGGTAAAATTTTAGATTGTCCCTGGTGTATGTGTGATAATGCTCATGTAAGCGGTTCATTGGTCGGCATGGACTTGGTGGGCCGAAGGGCATGTTTCCTTGATGTCTAACGTCTAAAGTCTAAACTGACAGAAAATATTTGAGAAATTTAAGAATTGCTAAGTAACGTTACTAATGGGAAAAAAACAATTAAATGTAAATATATTTACTCTGAGAAAAATCACATACAGATATCCAGAGCAGTTTGAGATCAATGTTTAAGCTCCTGAATTATAGCATTTTTCATTCAGATTCAGTGAAATAGTTTGAAATGCATTACTTGGACAAAGCTTTGTGATTGGAACAGCGGCAATAATGGAGTTCCTGCTGCACCATTAGCCAAGTTTTCTTTCTGATCAATTAGAAAGCCCTTTTGGGCTTAATATACTCTTTTGAAAATTATTAAAATTGTTTCCTAAACTTACCTGACTTGATTTTAGATCCATCGTAGAAATGACTGGTAGCATTTTGACCCAAATGGATCTGGCAAAAGTTAAATTGTTGTCATACTGGTTGTAAGCCCCAAGTGTCACCTATAGGTGCTTGGACCATGCATATTCTGCACAGGTTTAGTTGGATCAGAGTGGCTGAAGCAGTGGCTCTTAAGGAATACCAAATGTTTGCTCTGAACACTAGACAATGCAGTGGTGGCAGAGCTGGGTGGCTCATGTATATGCTCATCCACTTCATCTGGCACCGTTTCATCTTAAAAAAATTACTTTCTCCTTTTGAAACATGGTAACATTTTGAACAAATAAAAAAAATCTATTCAGATTCAGATTCAGATTCAACTTTATTGTCATTGTACAGTGTACAGTACAGAGACAACGAAATGCAGTTAGCATCTCCCTAGAAGAGCGACATAAATATGAGCAGTAAATAAATAAATCTAATAAATCCTGGTGGGAGGAGTGTCCGGGGGGACACTATTGGCAAACTATTGGTGAAAATTGACATCCAGTGACAGAATAATTCTCCCACCACACCAGTTATGACTGTTTCTAACAAAAATAGACACAAAAAGCTGGAGTAACTCAGTGGGACAAGCAACAGCTCTGGAGAGAAGGAATGGGTGATGTTTCTGGTCAAGACCCTTCTTCAGATTGGTTAGGGATAAGGGAAACAAGAGATATAGATGGTGATGTGGAGAGATAAAGAACAATGAATGAAAGATTTGCAAAAAAAGTTACGATGATGAAGGAAACGGGCCATTGTAAGCTGTTTGTAGGGTGAAAATGAGAAGCTAGTGCGGCTTGGGTGGGGGAGGGATAGAGAGAGAAGGAATGCCGGGGCTACCTGAAGTGAGAGAAATCAATATTCATACCACTGGGCTGTATGCCGTGACTTTACCATACAGATAGGTGGTCCCAGTGAGATTCAGCAGGCAAGCTTTGCACCAGCCTTATCCTAAGGGAATAGCAAGGATAGGATAGTGGCATGAGGTGAGGAGCAGTTTTAGATGAGCACAGAACATCGTGGCTTCATCCATGGAGCTCAACGTCGCCCTCACCCTGATGGCCACCTTCATGTGTAACTGCATCAGGTGGAGCGTAGAGCCAAGGCACTTGGGCACCACTTTGAGGTTCTACCTGTCCCCGGTGTTGCGAAGGATGGGCATGGCGCAGATGCCACGCAATGTGCCAGTCAGCTGGACATCGCCGCACCATCTGTCATTCGTGGAAAAGTTCTTCCGGACCAACACCTTTGACCACAAGTCCATTGGGCAGTGGTCAGCACAGAATGTCTTGTAGGCACTGCAGGGAAATGACTCCATGGATCCTGTGGCGTGGTTCCCAGAGCAGACTGTCCAGCTTGTCTGGCAAAATGCCTCATCGCCAGAACTCACCAACAAGCACCAAGACCTGGCTTGGCTGGCGGTGAGGGGAGCCCTCCCAGTCAGATCCTTTCTGCACCGTCGGAACCTCACTACCAGCGCACGATGCCCTCAGGACGTGACTTTGCAGAGTGTGGATTCGCAAAGAGAGTCTGGAGAGGTGTGCAGGGGTCCCTGTCACAGTTTATTCCGAACAGCTCCGTCACAGAGGACTCTGTGATTTACGGACTGTTCCCAGGGACGCATTCAGAGACTGACAACGAGTGCTGCTGGAAGGTCATCAACTTGGTGAAAGATGCTCTTTGGTCTGCCCGAGCGTTGTTGAACACCCAGCGGAGCGAGGTGTCCGTCGGGGAATGTTGCCGACTGGCCCGCTGCAGACTGCAGGAGTACATGCTGAGGGACGGACTGAAGCTCGGTGCAGCCAACGCCAAGGCTCTGTGGGGGAGGACCACAGTCTAGGTTCCTTCCGCTGCTGAACATGGGGGGCAGGGTGTGGTGGAGACGCCCCTCAAAATAAGGGAAGGGATTCCACGCCAGTGGGCCACATAAGTGGCAAGGGTGTGGGGTAAAATTGTGATTTGGGGAAATTGTATTGAATGTATGTATAGCCTCCGAGAATGTCTGATGGAGTTTTGTATGGATCATGTATTGTATATATTTATTTCTCGAATAAAGTATATTTTGAAATAAATTTTTTTAAAATGTGGAACTAAAGGGAGTTTCCGATGGACCCTCATAATTCAGCTGAATAGTGGAGTAGCATAACAGTGCTCATGTAAGCAAAATCCATGGCAGGAAGGTAGATGCAGACAACATAGATTTCAAGATTCAAGATTCAAGAGACATGCACCAATTGGTAGCAGGGAAATTTGGGGTCACCATACATCCATACGAATAAAATAAAGAACATAGAACACGATAGTCTTTAACATAAACATCCCCACACAGCGGAATCAGTTTCCCACTGTGAGGGAAGGCACCAAAGTTCAGTCATCCTCCTCTTTGATGTTCTTTGATGTTCACCCGTGGTCGGGGCCTCCCGAGCCCCCTGCAGTCGCCACAACTGTGGCCCGCTGTTCAGGCCCTCCGCCAGGATTATGGAACACCCTCAGCGGCTTGGACGTCCGAATCGGCCACTTCTTACCGGAGACCGCGGCTCCCGAAGTCCACAGGCCGAGCTGGGCGGAGATTCACGCTGGCGGCCCTCGGCTAAGGGATCCCAGGACTCCGCGATGTTGAAATCAGCACCGCCCGCGGTTGGGAGCTCCGCAAACCACAGCTTCACGATGTTGAAGCAGCAGGCCCAACACTCCGGAGCTTCAAACGGCGATCGAGGTAAGGTATCGCCCGCTCCGCGGTGAATCCAGTGCTGTGCCGCCGCTGAAGCTGGTCTCCGGCAGGAAAGGCCGCACCAATCCAGTTGGTAGGCCACGAGGGGGGGGGGGGGCGAGGATGCGACTCGGAGAATAGTCGCATCCTCGCTTGGAAGTGACTGTGAAAACAGTTTCCCCCTTACCCTACCCACCTCCCCCACATAAAAATACTAAGAAAATCCTCCAAAACATACTTTTAAACTGACTAAAAAATTTTAATAAAGATGGAAAAACACAGACTGTAGGCACAGGCTGCCATCAGATTAATGCACGTTTAATTACAGAATCCTGCTTGTGTGTATTTCTTTAGATGCAGATCACAAAGTATCATGAAGCGCTGTGTGACCACAAAATAGATGACTTGCTGCATGCCCTACACAATGAAAGCAGAACAGGATTCTACTTCACAAATTTTTGTAAAGAAACAGGAAATGAGGTAAATAAAACAAACCTTAGATTTGTGCATAGATTTGTGGTGTCCTTTCACCTCTTCCATAAACACCATCCAAAGACGTAAACAGACCTGAGACAGAAATTCACCTGCACCTCTTCCAACCTGGTCTACAGTATTTGGAAACCGAGATTAGGCGACTGTTTTGCAGAGCACTTATGCTCTGTCTGCAACAGCCAGCTACAGCTTCCAGTTGCTTATTATTTTAACACTCCTACTGAAGCTGATGGTGTGCTAAAGGAACAGGACCTGGCCTTTTAATATCCAGACTTAAGATCCAGTAGGTCCAGCATTCCTTGGGTAATTTCACATAATTATTCTACAGTCCTTCAGGGTCAGGGATTCTGACTGCTGTTGATGCATGGGTTCCTAGTTTAGTTTAGTTTCTTGTTGTCACATGTACCGAGGTACAGTCAAATACTTTTTGTTACATGCTGTCCAGTCAGCGATAAGAGTATACATGATTACAATCAACACAGCGTACAGATAGAGGATAAAGAGTATAGCTTTTAGTGCACGATAAAGTCCAATAAAGTTTGATTAAACATAGTGACTATCATCCTTCTCCATTTTGAGCAGCAGTTGGTGAAAATTTACAACAATAAGTGGGGATACTATCAGAGGGCTTGATGCATAATGAAGGCAGATTAGAAGAGGACCTTTCTCTTGCAGATGTCAAGTGTAAGTCCATTCTCTCAATGCTTCATTGGACGAATCTGCAATGACTTGGAGCAGGGCCTCTGAGTGCATGCAATCACAAGCATTATCTGCATACTGCATCTTCTCCACTGAGGATCAGGTGACCGTGGTTCTGGGCCAAGGGTGAACAGTTTTCCATAAGTTCTGAAGATTAGCTTCTCTCCTACAAGAACTTCCTTGCATGTGCAACCTGCAGTACAAAAGGTTGATAAAAATGGTGGGGTGTTGGTACAGTTTAGTTTGATACTAGGTTTTACTGAAATTGTTTTTTATAGGCCTGTTAGTCAATATACATTGTTTGCATGCTATGGGGGAACTGTAAATGGCCCTACCTAATAATGCAGTCAAAGATTTAGTAAAGTCAAAGGTCATGAATAACTCTTCATTCCATGCTTTTTTCTTGGAGATGTCAGCGATGAAGATCATGTCCACTGTGCCTCAAGATGGACATAATCCACATTATGATTCAAGGGTATCTCCTTCCTTCCACTCTATCACACTCTTCTATTGTTTTCTCCTTCGATCCCTCTTTTCTCTATATTTTAGAAACTTTCACTCTAGCCATTCCCAGTTTGAAGTATATGAACTAATTTGATTTCTACTTGCCTTGCAGCTATGGAGTAATGGCGTGGACTTGTGGTTTGAGCTGAAGGAATATCAGACACTTTTTTACGCAGATATCTTTCAACCATTTAAGCTCAAGAGACAAGCACAAGTAAGCTTTGAAATATGTGTTGCTTCAATATTTAGTGACCCTGTTCTGAACGTGTGAGTTGAAGTTAAGGAATATCTTAGGATCATAAATGGAAGGGTGAGCAGACTGCTGGATTAATTTGGGGGCTAGTTTGAAATCCATCCTGCACCAAAACAAAATGGGTCAGTGAGAGAAAGGTGACAAATTAACATTTCAAAAAATATCTCAAACTCAAATCAACCTACCTGGAAACCCTCCCCACAATTAATTTCAATAAGATCCCCCCCCCCCCCCAATCTTTCAAAGCTCCAGCGAGTACATGCCCAGAGCCTTCAAACGCTCCTCGGATCATTTTCGTAAGCCTCTTCTGGACCCTCTCCAAGGCCAGCACATGCTTCCTCAGATATGGGGCCCAAAACTGCTCAAATATTCCAAATGTGGCCTCACCAGCACCTGATAAAGCCTGAGCAATAAAAAGCTGTGTTTTCCTGCTATCCGGTCAAATCAAATCACACTGTTCATGAGTAGAATCAAGCCATTCACAAGTACATTAGGTAGTGCACAGAGAAAAACACTAGAGTGCAAAATAAAGTGTTACAGCTTTATGGCATTGCAGATACAGAGAAAATATTCAAGGTCCATATGAGGTAGGTTGGAAGATTAGGATTACACGGTAGCTAATGGAAGGACTGTTCAGTAGTCTAAAAACATTGGAGAATAAGCTTTTCCTGAGTCTGGTGGTATGTGCATAGAAGCTTTTGTATCTTCTGCTTGACGGGAGAGGAGAAGAGGGATTGACTAGGATGAGAATGGTTCTTAATTATGTTGGTTACTTTACCAAGGAAGTGTGAAGTGTAGATGGAATCAATGGTAGGGAGGCTGGTCTATGTGATGGACTGAACTATATTCACAACTCTTTTGGGGTCTTGGGAAGAGCTATTGCCAAACTAAGCTCTGATGCATCTGGATTAGATGCTTACAATGGTGATTTTGTAGAAGTTGTTTAGAGTGATTAGAGACAAGCCAAACTTTGTTATTCTTTTTTGCATAAAGGATGATGGGTGTGTGGAATGAGCTGCCAGAGGAGGTAGTTGAGGCAGGTACTATTGTAATTATGCTCCTAAAGCTTATCCTGTTAGTCTAGTTCAGTAAAACACTGAGTCAAGCACTGGAACAACTAATTCTTTATTCTCACTCACAAACAAACTTCCTATACTATACCCAATCAACACCGCAGGCCCGATCCTTGTCTCTACTCATCCAAGCCCTTCAGCCTCGTTCGAATCGACACCTCCAGACAGTCAACAGTCCCATGTCCATTTCCAGAAGATCGACTCCGATCCATGTGGTGTCCCCTCTTTTATACTATATCGGACCCGTGGTGTGAAAAAGCCAATCACAAATAAAGATCATATAATACATTTATTGACAGTTCCCTAACCCAATCACAAAGTACCCCATTACATTGTTTCCACAGAAAGTTCTAGTTGGAAGACAGTTCACCAAAGTAAAGAAACATTTCCCCAGGCAATATAAACAATTTGAACAAGGCTCCACACTTTAACCAATCACAAGATAACAGCACAAACACTCTGCAACATAATTAACAACACTTTACAACATCCCATTCCATAACCAATCCTGATCATGCATTTGCAATCCTGCTCAGCTCTCTCTGCAAAACCCTCATACATATTAACAATAGAGGGGACATCTGGACATCAACCCGTGCTTAACTTCCTCCCAGGATCCAGACACCCTGGAGCCATAAGACTCATGGCTTTGCAGCTTTTCACAGAAAGAGGACAAGCAGGCTTTGCAAATGCAGAGATCCTCCATTTTGTGACATATTTATTTGGCCAATATTATCACTATCACAACATTTAAGAAACATTTGGATAGGTACATGGATAGTATTGGTTTAGGGGGATATGGGCCAAACACTGGTAGGTGGGACTAATGTAGATGGGACTTGTTGGTCCGAGAGCCATGTTTGAAGGGCCAGTTTTCATGCTGTATGACTCTATGACTATGACTTTATTCTGTGGAAGTAGAGACATTGTTAATCTTTCATGGCTGTAGCTACAATGTCATTTGCCCAGGACAAATTGTTAGTGATATTTATGTCTGGGAACTTGAGGCTCTTGAGTATTTTGGCACCGTTGATGCTGAATGGGGCATGTACTCCATCTCTCTTCCTAAAGTTAATAGGTAGTCTTTCACCTTGTTGACGTTGAGGGAGAGGTTATGGTCTTGAGACCATGTTACTCAGCTTTCTATCTCCTTCCTGTACTCTGGCTCATCATTGCTCAAGGCTCTGCTCATTGTGTGGTGTCATCTGCAAACTTCATTTATATGTTAGAGCAGCATTTGGTTGAGATGAGTTTATTGTGAATATAATAGAGGGCTGAGAACTGGTGTTGAGATCATCATGGAGGGGATTTTGTCACCTATCCTCACTGATTGTGGTCAAAAGGACAGAATGTCAAGGAACCTGTGGCAGGGGGGGGGGGGGGGGTGGTGACTCCTAGGTCCAGGAGTTTGATGACTTTAGTTGGCTTTAGTTGGGATTATGGTGTTGAAGGCAGAGTTTAGTCAATAAATAGGAGTCTGACATAGGTGTGCTTGTTATCTAGATGTTCCAGCAATGAGTGTAGGGCCAGGGTGATGGCATCTGCTGTGGACCTGTAGGCAAACTGCAGTGGATCAAGGCTGTCTGGGAGGCTGGAATTAATGTGCGCCATGACCAGCCTCTTGAAGTACTTCATGATGGAGAATGTCAGAGCCAGCTGATGGTAGTCTTTCAGGCACACCACCTTGTTCTTCTTCGGCACCAGGATGATGATGGTCTTCTTATAAGAACCGCAGAATGGAATATGGAGAGGTTAAAGATGTCTGTGAAAGCTTCTGCCAGCTGCTCTGCGCAGGTTTTGAGGTCGAGGCCTGGGACTCCATCCGGGCCAGTTGCTTTCTGCGGTTTTACTCTCGGGAAGGCCGATCTTACTTCTGCAACGGTGACCGTGGGCACACCCTGAGGTTGTTGGAGCTGATGCCATCATTCCAATACCATTGTTTGAAGTGAGCATAGAATGAATGCATTGAGCTTGTTGGGGACGGTTACATTGTTGCCAACAATACTGTCCTACTTCACTTTGTAGCTTTTTACAGCATGCATGCCTTGTCACAATTGACAGGAGTCCATGTGGTTATCTTGGGACTCTTGTTTGGTCCAGAACTCCCTCTTTGCCTCCTTGACAGATTTGCGAAGGAGGTAACGAGATGTCTTATACCACTTTGAGCTTTAATTATCCTCTGCAATCCAAGGGTCACCAATATAATTATTATGAAAAGGAAATTTGGATGTAGGGAATCAGCGAACATTATATAGGGAGGAACTGCAGATGCTGGTTTAAATCGGAGATAGTTACAAAATGCTGGAGTCTTTTTCTAGTGTATGATGTGCACAGCCTAAAGTTGTAGGTCAACTTGTTCTATTTGATCTATTTGTTTGTGCACATCAGGTTGATTGCATTAGTCGAAACAGTGGACCACGTGAAGGTTGCAATCTTCCACCCCAATGCTGGAGTAACTCAACGGGACAGGTAGCATCTCTGGAGAGAAGGAATGGGTGATGTTTTGGGTCAAGACCCTTCTTCAGACTGAGTGAAAACTGGAACTGACTGTTTGGATATCCTCAACTGCAAACTGATTATTTTTATGATTTTTCCTCCTTAGTTCATTTTTGCTATATACACAGTTGAAGGGGCCCCGGCAGATGTCAAAATTGATATTGAAAATAGGAAAAGCATCTATAATAGACTGGAGCCGCCGTTTGAAGAACTGTTTGATCAGTTAGAAGAACACATACTCATCTTGCTATTGGTACCTTGGATCAAAATGCTTGATATGGACACCACAAAATATGAAAAGGTAAAACATCCTGTCATCATTTTAAATGAGTTTGTAATAAGTGGTCTATAATTTAGTTTAATGCGCAATCTGTGGAATTTATATACAATTCCTACTTCCTGTTCTTTTTTCATCAGAAATATATTCCTAGCCAGGAGAATTGATCATCTGTACAGCCAACGGGTGCTGCTGCTCCTAGTTGTGGGAATCTCCTGCTCCCTTCCCTAATCCCTTGTCAGTGTGACTGATAATAGCAAATGTGTGTGGACATTTTGGCAGATCGCTGTAAGCCACTGGCCTTTTTCAAAGACAATAGTGTTTGGCTTCTTGGGGAAGGGAGGGCAGTAAATGATTTCCTGCCCTTCAACCATCCCAAAACCACAACTGCACATTTCTGAATTTTCTTATGCTGTGGTTATAATTTTCAATTGGAGAGAAACTGGAATAAAAATACCATGGCTATACTCTTTTCAATGTGGAACAATCACTCATTTGAACCCATTTTAAATTTAAAGTTTTACATGATTAGTTACTGTCTGAAATAAGGGTTATGGAACTGTAACATGTGGAAAGAGGTTGCATGGCCTCTTGCACCTTACATACAGCTGTGCGAGAACAATTAGATAAAGTTCAAGTTCAAGTGAGTTTATTGTCATGTGTCCCTGATAGGACAATGAAATTCTTGCTTTGCTTCAGCACAACAGAACATAGTAGGCATTGACTACAAAACAGATCAGTGTGTCCATATACCATTATATAAATATATACACACATGAATAAATAAACTGATGAAGTGCAAATAACAGATAATGGGCTATTAATGTTCAGAGTTTTGTCCGATCCAAGTTTAATAGCCTGATGGCTGTGGGGAAGTAGCTATTCCTGAACCTGGTCGTTGCAGTCTTCGGGCTCCTGTACCTTCTACCTGAAGGTAGCAGGAAGATGAGTGTGTGGCCAGGATGGTGGCCCTAAACCCCAGCTCTTTTCCCACAACTCCACTCCCCGCCACAAGTTTCCAGCTAATTTCTCTTTCAAAGTTATAATTGAATTAGCTTCCCCTACCATCTTAGCAATGAGTTCATCATCGAGACAACTCACTGTATTCCAAAGCCTTCCCTGGTTCTTTAGCCAGTTTGCCCAACAGAATTGAGTTCAAACACATATTATATTAATACCTGAAAATTCTCTCCAGTGATTCTGGTGCACACTTACCTTTCTTTGTAGCCTGCCTTTTGCTGTAAATCACATCCTTATTTCAGAATATGGTACTAGCCGTTGAAGACAGGGATAGAGGAATTTCCAGTTTTATGGTCATAACTCTTTAGAATTTTCCATCCTGGAGATCGCTTGCATTCAAAGCCAACATTGATAAACTTGGTCCATGTGGAGTCAAGGGTTTCAGAAAACAGACAGGAAAGTGGGGCTGTGACAAAGATCAGCCATGATCTTATTCAAAGGTGCAGCAAACCTGGGAAGTCATATGGCCTGCTCCTTTTCTTGTTACTTCTTTCATACGACTTCAAACAGCTCACACTTGGATATCCATTTTATCAATCCAACAATTGATCTTCACAGATGCCGTGTAAAAATGGAAAGATTCATAATTTAATGTAAAAATTGAAGTGATGTCTCACATGCAGTCATGATTGTGTGGCAATCATATAAGCAATGATGTATTTCTTTGAGTTGGCAATTTGCTTATCGTGCCGATCTGTTAGTGTTTTGGTGGGCATTAATGCTAAGTGAAGATCTTTTATTTTGTAGGTGGAGTTGTTAGATGAGGTTCGACATTTAGATTCAATATATATCAAGAAACTTCGGGAACTGCAGAGGAAAGTTTTCCCCCACAAGGTATTTAAATCTTAAGCAAATAATTGAAGGTGCTGAAGATAAAAAA
Source organism: Malacoraja senta (assembly GCA_038087875.1). Lineage (NCBI taxonomy): Eukaryota > Metazoa > Chordata > Chondrichthyes > Rajiformes > Rajidae > Malacoraja > Malacoraja senta. The sequence goes on along the minus strand of CM075977.1, from coordinate 25,645,522 downwards.
TGCCACATATACAAATGTAAACTGACCCTGAAACATTGCCTGATACTTTGTTATCTGCTCAGTATTTTTACAATTTTCTGAAAGTAATTAGTTTGTTGCTTTTAAAAAACCATTATAAACATTGAAAAAAAAATTGAACTTCTTAATTTTTTTAATATCTGAATTCCTATATTTATATGGGGAGACCCATATGGAATTGGCTAGATACTTTCTGGAGAAAGTGAAGAATGAGCAGTGGCAGTTATAAAGCGTGGTGACCATGAGTGAGATCATCATTAATAGCAACAATTAGACATAATTTTATCAAAATAAGATAGGTTGAATTTTCTTATCAGTAAGAGTGCAGTGGAGGTGTCGTCAGTGTGCAGTTAGTTTGGAAATGAGGGCTGATCTGTGTGAACACAAGTTCATTGTTTATAGTGGTTCGGTGTTCTGAAATGCTGAGAATTTAACCTGCTACAAAGAAGCAGAAAATTATTTTAGTAACCCAGGGTTAGTTATAGTTCTAGGTTTTGAGACAAGAGCTCTCGACTAAAATACTTCCAGTTCCTGAAGCTGAAATGAATGATCCAGGCATTCTCAAAGAAATCTCATTGGGATGGCAAACTGCCAACAGATCTGGAGTGAGCTGCAGGCACTTGACTTCATAGGTGCCAGCAAGTTTGGTCAGGTCTGGTGTAGCATCTGCAACCCTATTGATTTGAAAGGAGAAGAATGGATACAAGTAAGAATGGTAAAATAAAGTATGGTGCATTTTAACTAATCATGTTTGTTTTAAGATCATAAGTGATTGGAGCAGAATTAGGCCATTCGCCCATCAAGTCTACCACGCATGGCTGATCTATCTCCCTCCTAACTCCATTCCCCTGCCTTCTCCCCATAACCCCTGACACTAATTTAAGTGTTAAGATTATTAATGGTGCATAGTCTTTATGTGCTTCTGAATGTCAAACACATTCAAGGATTCAATAAACGATAACTGTTACAGATATGGCTTTGCTGACTGTTCGTATATTGATGGGGTTTGTTTTGGCCTCCCACATATAAAAGGACGTTGCCAGGTAAATCCTCAGCAAGTTTATATCACCATTTGAACGCAGTCTAAGGGAAAATCTTCAGTGATTCTCAGCATTGTGTGGATGTTGATATGCTCTCAAAAAGCTTCGGCCAACATTTCTGCATAATTTGGGTTTTGAGGAGGTGGAAAATGAATTGCCAAAGCACTGAACAGGCAGGGTGTTATAGAAATGCAAATTTTTGTTGTTAAAATTACATCAGATTCATATTCTTTGTGCTCAATTTCAGTCAGACTGGTGGTAGGATTGGCACATTATCGTTGCTGCAGTTTGGGGATGATTTTGCAGGCAAAACTTCCAAATGCGCGGTTGTGAAATTTCATGGATTACGACTTCCATTGCAGGAGCTTCATTGATTATCACACTTAAACATGGAGTTTTATGCATTTCCTCCATTCCATATTGTCACATAGGATATCTGCAGTATTAATCAATCTACAGTATTAACTAATCTGCAGTTTACTGATGCCTACAGCAGAGGTTAATTCTGCCAACTCATGTTTGTTAAAAATGTACCTTGGACATCAGGCCTTGACTCTTTGAGAATTTATAGCTGTAACATAATGAGTTTATAGTTTATGCATGGACCAGACAGACTGCAGACTGATGATAGTTTAAAATACTGGGTAATTATTCAAACTGCAGAGATTAGATCCTAAAAGACACAATGTGTCCGAGAACCAAATCTGTCTTTTGCACTGACGCAAATCCCTTTACGAGGGGAACTAAGAAGGACTCTAATCCAAAATCTGTAGGAGTCAACCAAGATGAAGCAAGGTGAGATTTTTGTTCAGGTGAGAGGGATGCAAAAGGCTTCCACTATATAGTCTAATGCTTCAACCATCGAAGCATTGCCTGCACCATCGCAGCCACATCTAGCGTGCCCAACAATGATTTTTGCAAACTGATACACCATAGCTCCAAAATATTAAACAACATCATTCCAACAAAACGTTGAAAAGAGTTAAAATAATGTGTAAAAAAGATTGTTTCAATCCAAATAGTCAATGAATGTATTTTGCGTGCACTTATCCCATGCAGATGAAAACATCAAATATTCCCAATCCGAGTTTGGGGGTTCCAGCAAATTATTCCCATGTTTACTTTCTGCCACAACTTCTGTCTGCAGAAATAAATACAATGTACAGATAAATACATAAGTTAAATAAGGAAAATATAATTCAGAATGCCAAATTCTTGTAGATGAGCCAAAACATTTACAATAATACAATATGTCATTGACTGTATCTCCCCGTTTAACTTTGTTATTACTTGTCCTAGGATTTTCCTACTCCCACCCAATCAGCCATTCTGCAAACTGCAGATCAACTGAAAAACACACCCAATTGGAAATTGGTTCCTCAGGAATTTCGTGATTACACATTCGAAGGTCTTTTACGGAATCGCTTGCAACTTGAACACTTCCAGGAATTCCTTAAAGAGAATTTAGCGGGGTAAATGTCCATAATTGTTTTCTGTAATAAAGGATATCAAAACTCATCATTGGAATCACCACAGAAAAAGTCTGTCCAATGTCATGTCTTCTAGGTTTCAGAATCCTTTTGCATAGTAAAACATCATTTTAGTCCATTTATTGGTATTGGTATTGGTTCATTATTGTCACATGTACTGCAATGCAGTGAAAATCTTTGCTTTGCATGTTATCCAGGCAAATAATGCCATAATGTTCAAACCTGACCTTGGGTGCTGTCTGCGTGGAGTTTGCACATTCTCCCTGTGACTGCATGGGTTTCCTCTGTGTGCTCTTGTTTGAGTTAGTATCTTAATTGACCATTGTAAATTGTCCATAGTATCTACGTGAATGGTAGAAACGGGGGAAGATGTTGAGAATGAGGAGAGAATTTAAAAGAATGGGATTAATGTAGGATTAGTGTAAAATGGGTGGATGATGGTCAGTACAGACTCAGTGTTGCCGTGCTGTATAACTCTGTGACTATGATTCCAAGTGTAGAGCTTTAGAGATAATGTGTTATAATTACATCAGTATTGGCACTTAAATTTATTTTGATGCATGTATAATAAAAACTGCTGTTAATAAATGTGATATAAATAGATTGTATTAATGCATAGTTGCTGATAAAAATAAAGTTAATTATTTTCCCACAGCATGGATCTCAGGTGCTGGTTGGACGTTGAGGCATATAGAAAGATATATTCGGTAGGAAAGGAAATGCGAAATGAAATGTCCAAAGACATTATCAAAAAATATCTGAATCATAAGTATTTCTTTGGACCCACAAGCCCAGCCACAAAGGCACAACAGGAAGAGGTAATAGACTGAAAGTTTTAATGCTAAATTAAGGGCAGCACAGTGGTACAGGGAGGGTGGAACAGCTGTAGAGTTGTAGCCTTACAGTGCCAGAGACCCGGGTTTAATCCTGACTACGGGTACTGCTGGCATGGAGTTTGTACTTTCTCCCTGTGACCGCGTGCGCTTTCCATGGGTGCTCCGGTTTCTCCTCACATTCCAAAGATGTACAGGTTTATAGGAGTATAGGTAGAAGGTGGAGGAGACGGCAGTGGAGGGGAGTGAGGTGGGGGGGGGAGTGAGGCCAAGTGGACAGGGTGATGGGAATAGGAGGAGGTGGCGGTGGTTAAGGGGACAAAGCGAAGGAAGAGGCGACAGTTGGTGAGAGGGGGTGGAGCTCCATGGCCGATGAGCCTCACGTCAGTGGTAGGAAGCAATTGGGGAAGATTCTTTGGGATAGGATTTACTCTCATTTCAAAGAGAACAGGTTATTTAGGGGGCAGTCAGCATGGCTTTGTACGTGGCAGGTTCTGACTTACTAACTTGATCAAGTATTTTGTGGCAGTGACAAAGGTGATCAATGAGGGTAGGGTGGTGGATGTTGTCTATGTGGATTTTAGTAAGACATTTGATGAAGTCTCCCATGGTAGGCTGAGACAGAAGATCATGATGCACGGAAGTAACTGACCTGGCATATTGATTCAGAACTGGCTTACTGATAGAAGACAGAGGGTTGTGGTGGAAGGACAATATTCAAGCTGGAAGTCTGTGACCAGTAGATTTCCACAGGGATCTGTGATGGGACCTCTGTTGTTTGTGATATAAGTAAATGACACAGATGTGTTGGTTAGTAAGTTGGCAGATGACACCAAGGTTGCTGGGGTTCCTCACTTGTGGACTGTGAGGAAGTCTGTCAAGGTATACAGCGGGATATGGATCAGCTACAGAAATGGGTGGAGTAATGGCAGATGGAGTTTAATCCAAGCAGGTGTGAGGTGTTGCACTTTGGCAGGTTGAATGTAAGGGGAAAATATTCAATGAAATGACCCTTAACTGCATTTATATGCAGAGGGATCTTGGGGTCCAAGTCCATAACTTCCTGAAAGAGGCAACATGTAATGAGCTGATGGGTTGGGTATACTTTGCTTCTGGCACTCAACTTTAAAGTGCTCATGACTACTATAATGAATGTGAAATTAAAAAGGCATGTCGGTTAATTAAATTTTTAATTCATTATTTTTAATTAATGAATTCAAGTAGTTTAAGCTATTATTTAAGTTAATTATTTGTAAAGTCATCTCCAGCTTCAGGATTTGAAGCACTGTGTTTAATAAATGTTGGGATAAACAAAACCATGCTAAATCTAATATCGTTTTCCAGTTGGTGGTGTTGGCTGGAGGACGGAACAAGCTGCTGCATGACCAGTTGTCTTTAGTGGTTGGAACTGAGCTGCAAAATTATGCAAAAGCACGATTGGAAAGCAAATGGCTGCCCAAGTTCCTGGCTTCAAAAGAATTCGCTGAGAGGCACCACAAACGGGTACAGTAATCCATCGTCTGGCCATCCTGTCAAAGCAGGCTGTGTTAAATGTAAAGCAGTGTTACTTGTCAACTTTTACTAAACATGTAAATTAAATCTTTAACATACTTGGCACACATCACTTGAAACAGTAAGGCATTGCTGGAAGAAGTGAAATTAATAATATCCATGAGTTAATCGATAAAGTCGCATGGAACTATATTAGATTTTTTTTTAGCTGAACCAAAGCTCTCAAATATAAACATAAGACGCTGGAAATACAAAGCAGATCAGGATACATCTGTGGAGAAAAAAGAGTTAACATTTATGTTCGTGACTTTTCATCAGAAGTCAATCTGGTAAAAGGTATTGACTTGAAATGTTAATTTTGCCTCTCTCCCCATAGATGCTGCTTGACCCAGTTAATCATTGCACCATTTTGTTTTTACTTCAGCTTTCTAGCAACTGCAGTTTTATGTTTTTTGTTGAATACTGTGAAGCACTCAATTGAGTAAGAAAAATGGCACAATTTTGCTATATAAATTCACAGAAACAGGCGTGAGAAAGTGGGTTTACATAAAGAGGCTTTTGTGTGAAACGTTCAGCAGAGCAAAAATGGTAATTTCATACATTTCCTCCATAATGAGTGCAAAAGAAAGGAAGGGATGTTAAAACGTTATTGGGTTGGACTGCAGTGGGTGTATTGAATGTGTTTATAGCATTTATGGAAAAGATACATTGTGGAATCCCAGGTGATATGTGGGATGAGATACTTTGAAAATTAGCTTGTGTGCACTGCAGCGGAGATTTTAATGCCTATGATTAAAAAATCCCCAAGTTTTAAATGAAGAGTGAATTGGTTTATTGATATAGAGGATGTTAATACTTGAAATGTAAGGGGAAAGTTTAGAGAATTGTCTTTCATGGCAGGAGTAATTAGATTAAGAAATGTTATTAAAGTCATGGAATCACAGACTTGCGTGTTATTGGCCCACAGCCCAATTAGTACATGCTGACCAAGATGCCTTCCAGAACAAGTCACTTTCCTATGGTGATGAAAAGGCAAGAGGGAGACTACTTGGATTACTTTTCCAAAGCAGATGTGACACACAATGGGCTGAAAGGCCAGCTACTGAACTGAGAGATTCTATGTAGGAAAGAACTGTGCAGATGCTGGTTTAAATCGAAGGTTCAGACTGAAGAAAGGTTTCGACCCGAAACATTGCCCATTCCTCTCTCCAGAGATCCTGCCTGTCCCGCTGAGTTACTCCAGCATTTTGTGTCCACCAATGAGATTCTATGTTTGGTTTGGTTCAGAAATACAGAATGTAAAAACAGGCCATTTGGTCCACCAATCAATATTCCCTTTATACAAGTTCTGTTATCCCACTTTCCCATTCATTTCCTATGCACTAGGAGCAACTTACATTTCAAAGCATTAAGTACCTCAAGTTACTTAGGAGCCTTAATGTTACCTATGATCTGTCATGGACCAACTACATTGATGCGACAGCCAAGAAGCCCCAACAACACATCATCTCCAATGACGCTTACAAACGTCCACAGAAGCACCATAGAAAGCGTACCGTCAGGTTGCATTTGTTTGGAACATCTCTTCCCATGACCGCAAGAAATTGCAACAGGTTGTCTATGTAGCCCAGTCTATCACACATACCAGTCAGACATCTGACCATCAACTCCATCTACACTTCACTCTGGCTCAGAAAAGCAGCTAACACAATGAATGAAGTCCCACCCCGGTCATTCCTTCTCCCAACTCCCATCCAGCAAAAGGTACAGTAGCTCAAAAGCACCCACCACCAGACTCAGCTTGTTCCCCTCTGTTATCAGGCTTTTGAACCATCCTTTCATAGGCTAGGGTACTGAATGATTCATCTCTACCCCATTGCAGACTTTGGACTTATGGAACTGATGCCCTACAATGCTGAGAACTATATTCTTTGCTCTGTATCTGCCCCTTTGCTCTATCTATTGTCCTTGAGTTTGACTTGATTGTATTTAAGTAGGGTATATCTAATTGATTAGGATAGCATGCAAAACAACGTTTTTCACTGTGAACTTAACAATAATAAACCTAAACCTAAACTATGCAATTTGGAATCCCTATACAATTAAAGAAGTTGTGAATGTGGAAATACCAACTGACTCACAGCTGAAACATATCCTTATGTGTGAAATCATTAAAAAAAAACCTTAGGAAAATGCATCATTTGTTTTGAGATGGGAGTTATAAATATATGACCTAACATTTTATTACTTGGTGCCTATTCTCTAGGTACAATTGGAAGATGTGGTGGAAGACCAGATGCTACAGAAAAGTAGGAAGAAGCGGGAATTAATGAAGGTGAGTTTTTGTCCTAGATGTGAACTAATTGCCATTTCATGAGAATATGCAATATCATAGTGTGATCTTTAGAAATGGTGAGAATTTGCGATACGGAAACAAAATCCGCTGAGGAATAGATTTTTTGAAAAACGATGTAACCTTTGCTCATGAAAAGAATATCGGTGTTAGAAACGCTTTGTGAAAGTCAGATGGCATAAACTGATGCAGTCACCATTTGTTTCCTGCAGCACATAGCAAGCAAATGGGCCACCTCATCGAAAGAAATCATTGCATTTCGTAGAGCATTGTTAAATCCAGTAACAGCTCAGCAGTTCCAGAGGTTTGTGTCACCGAAGGGAGATTTAATGGAGAATAATGTGGTATTTTGGCTCGAGGTTCAAAAGTACAAGGTAAATAATACACAAGATAATAGCATCTGATTAAAATGATTAAGCAATAATAACTACTGTACTTTCCAATGTCTGATATTTATCTTGAAAGTGAAAATATTATTTTATAATTAATTTGTTGAGCTCTGGGAGTTACTGGTACGAGCAGCATTTATGCCCATCTCTAAATTTTCCTTGGTCAACCTCTTTCTTGGTTTTTGCAAACCTTCGCTATAATGGATCACACAAGGGTTCCTATTGACTTTCTACACAATTGCAAGATACTCTTACAATTGGGTAGAAAGTTTCAGGATTTGTACCAGTGATGAAAAAGGACAGGCAATTTATTTCCAGGCCACGATGGAGTTCAACTTCGAGAGAGGAACTTGCTGATGGTGGTGTTCCCATAAAGCTGCTGTTGTTGTCATTCTTGATGATTAGTTTTAAAGATGCTGCTAGAGCAGACTAAGTAAGTAACTACAGTGCATGTGTAGATGAAATATACAGCATCCATTGTCCTTTGGTGGTGGAGGGATTAAATGTTTTGGGGAGTGGATGGGGTTCCACCCAAGTGTGCTTCGTTAACCTGAGTTTCTGGAAGTTATTACGTAGAAAGCATTTAATCGGGATGCATCACAGCTTGGTTTGGGAACAGTTCCATCCAAGACTACGAGAAATTGCAGAGAGTTATGGATGAAACTCAGACCATAACGCAAACCCATCTTCCTTCCATTGACTGTCTGCACTTCATGCTGCCTCGGCAAAGCCACCAGCATAATCAAGGGCCAGTCTCACCCCAGGTCACCCCCTCTTCTACCCTGTCCCATCGGGCAAGAGTTACAGAAAGTTGAAAACACATAACTCCAGATTCAGGGACATTTTCTTCCCAGCAGTTTACTGAACGGTCCTCTCATCAGATAGAGTGTGGTCCTGTCCACCCATCTTCCTCATTGGAGACCATTTGAATTCTTATTAATTGCACTTTATCAGACCTTTTACCTTGCACTAAATGCTGTACCCTTTATCCTTTGTCTGTGCACTGTGGACGGCTTGATTGTAATCATGTACAGGAAACCCTTGTTTTAACTGAGTTATTTATAACTGATTTTGGTTATAGTGGACCAAATCTGTTGCAGACTGAGTTTGTTGTTTCACAGATTGACCACCAGAATGGAGCAAATGGTGTTTTTGAATAATTTTAGTTTAAGTTAGTTTAGAGATACAGCGTGGAAACACCGAGTCTGTGCCGACCAGCGATCACCCATACATTAGTTCTATCCTATACACTATGGACAATTCAGTGTGTAGTATAGAACGACCAAAGTGGTTCCATCTTTCCTCCCACATAACTACTATAGAGGTTCTCTCTGTCCTCCCACATTGCAAAGACAGGGACAATAAGACGTGGGTTTCCCCCTGATGCTCTGGCTCCCCCACACCACCCCCCCAACAAAGACGTGCAGGCCTGCAGCACAACTGGAGTCCTCAAACCATCAGCAGAGTCGCCACCCCACAGTGCCAGAGACCCAGGCCCATCCTGGCCGCCCATGGCGTCGCAAGGCAGCAGCTCGACCAGCGCCCCACACAACCCACCAAACGAAAAACCTGCATGTTCCTACCCCACGGGAAGAACCCCAATCACCCGGAGGAAAACCACGCTGCCACAGGGAGCACCCGAGGTCAGGATCGAACTCTGGTCACTGGTGCTGTAAGGTAGCAACTCTACCACGACGCCACTGCGCTGTCCCAAGGTATTTTGTGTAGTGTTTGTTTATTGTGTAGTGTTTGTTTATTGGCTGTTTTTCCAATAGTTCTGTACATATTAACCCCCTTATTTGGTTATAGTGGACAATTGGTAATAACGGACACCAGTGGGAACCCTTGTGTGATCCATTATAGTGAAGGTTTACTGTGTAGTCTTTTCTTTGGATAGTATGCAACAAAAGCTTTTCACTGTGCCTTGTTACACATGACAATAATTATACTGAACTGAAGAAGGGTCTCGACTCAAAACATCACCTATTCCTTTTCTCCAGAGATGCTGCCTGATCCGCTCACCCTCCAGCTTTTAGTGTTGGTAAACTAAACTAAATTTGTTGACATTGCACTCATCCAGGTAAATGGAGAATATTCAACATCACACCTGATTTGTGCCCTATAGATAATGGAAAGTCTTAGGGGTACAAGTCACGTATTGTCAGAGATATCCATGTTCTGACCAAATCTTTCAGCCACATCTGGCTGTTCTTTTGAGTTTCTGCTCAATCAATGTTGATAGAGAGGATCTTAGTAATGGTACCTTCAAGAAGACGAAAAGCCTTTATTTGCAAATATTCGGCTGGAACATTCAGAGATGACACCACCTGTCCGCTCTCTAATTGCTCTCTGATCCACAGAAACAAGCAGCTTTTTATTACACTCTTTCAGCCTTATCTCTGCTACATTATCTTTCATGCTGTTGTAGCGGCCTGAACGAGGTCAGTAAAAGGCCAGACGCCAGACAGGTTCAATTAGCAGACTTAAATGCTTACAACGAGAGCACCCCACACACACACCTCGAGAGCACTAAATCCAGGGTCGACTGGAAACCCCGTGGCAGACCAGTCCCCTGTCCTTCACTCGGCGAGGGGGATGATCCAAGGAGTGGCTTACCCCCCAGGGACCGCCACATGACCCCCCCCCCAAGTACCCGAGACACAAAACGGACAGGAGGCCGTACACGGCGCCCAGCGTGGGTACACACCATGCCCTGCCCCGGAACAGGCAACTGACCAACAGGTGCATGGGACCGAGTAACCAGAGGAGGTACCCTAGACAGAGGCCGCCCTCGCTTACGAGGCCGCGCTACCAACACCGGCTGATCGCTATCAATATGTGCTGGCTTCAACCGCGCAACTGAAACAGTCTCATGCCGACCCCCCATGTCCAGGACGAAAGAGGATGAGCCATGTTCCAGTACCCGAAAGGGACCCTCGTACGGCCGCTGGAGAGGTGTCCGATGCGCATCCCTGCGCAGAAAAACGAACTGGCAGTCCACCAGGGCAGGCGGAGCATGGGGACGGAAAGACCCATGACGAGACGTTGGTACCGGCGCCAACTTGCCCACCGTGTGCCGAAGACGTTGCAGAGCGTCCGAAGGCTGCTCTGCCTGACCACGTGCCGACGGGATGAATTCCCCGGGCACCGTCAACGGAGACCCATATACCAACTCGGCGGAGGAGGAGGCTAAGTCCTCTTTGGGTGCGGTGCGGATCCCCAGCAAAACCCACGGCAGAGCGTCCACCCAGTCCGGATCCTTGAGCCGTGCCTTCAGGGCGTCCTTAAGTTGACGGTGAAACCCACGCCGTCCATCACGCGTCGTGATGGAGAATAACGCCGTTGCGTTGAAGCTCCCTACTATGTGGACCGAAGAAGCTGACACTTGGTTCCAGCAGGCAGAGGCACAGTTTCCTTTGAGAGGAATTACAGTAGATGAGACTAAATATTATTATGTGATTGGGGCGCTGGACCAAGCAACCGCAAGGAGAATTAAGCCGTTCCTCAAGACCCCCCCGGTAACAAACAAATATAACGGCCTGAAGGCATACCTTATCAAGAGGTTCGGCCTAGGTGACTCCGAGCGGGCAGCTCGGATTTCCAGAATGGAGGGGCTGGGCGACCGTCCGACCTCCTGGAGGACATGCTAACCCTAATGGGGGACCATGAACCTTGCTTTCTGTTTAAATATGCCTACCTGCAGCAGCTACCGTCCGACATCCGTATGCAGCTCGCCAGGAATCCATTTACCGACATGCAGGAGCTGGGTGAGCAAACTGACGAACTTTGGATGAACCGCCATAAGGAGGTGCTGAACGTCTTTCCCGCGGCTTTTGGAGGCTCAGAGCAGGTCGGGAACGCTATCGACCGCGTCTCCACCGCTCCCAGTCGGGCCCCGCGGCAAAATCCGGCCGCCATTGCGCAATCCACTGCAGGCACGTCTTTCCAGTACGGCCAGCCTGCAGTTCCACTTAACGCCAGCAGAGGTCGCTGGTGTCCAAACCAGCCAAATTGGTATGCAGTTCCACAAGACACCAACAGAGGAGGTTGGTGCTCTTACCACCGTCGCTGGGGAGCTGCAGCCAGGAGATGTGTGCCACCCTGTTCATTCCCGGGAAACGAAAGGGCCGGTCGTCAGTAATTCCTTTGGCGGCCGGCAAAATTCATCACGTCGGGGTCACCAGTGTAGTGGCCTGAACGAGGTCAGTAAAAGGCCAGACGCCAGACGGGTTCAATTAGCAGACTTTAATGCTTACAACGAGAGCACCCCACACACACACCTCGAGAGCACTAAATCCAGGGTCGACTGGAAACCCCGTGGCAGACCAGTCCCCTGTCCTTCACTCGGCGAGGGGGATGATCCAAGGAGTGGCTTACCCCCCAGGGACCGCCATACTGTACTCCTTTGCATCAATCTGTCTTTGATTCTAGTATTCTCTGTCTCGCCACCATTACTTCCGACCTTGGTTCAGTCTTATTAAACTTTACATTTCCTCTCATATCGCGTCCTTCACTCACCACCCTTAAAATTAACTTCTAATATCCCAGCTATGTCCTGCCACCATTATGTTTCAGCTAAAGCCAAGGTTACACACACCATTTTAGTTTATGTTTAATACAAGGATATAAATGTATTTATTAAGAATACAAAGGTGCAAAAGTAGAAATAAGTAACTTGTTTATAACTTCCATATAACTCCCTCCTCTGAGACTCCACCGAGTCTCAAAAGACAAAGAAACCCACACACACATCCCCCAGGTCAAATCACCCATAGAGCCCTAAAATGCAGGCTCTTTTAATTAAGTTTGCTTAATGCTGTGTAGTGTTCTTTCTCTGGCTCCCTGAGAAAATGGCCAAAAGCCCACCCCCATTACGTGAGGCAGGAAAAAAGGATCCAGTTTCCCTTACAGACTTCGTTTAACATTTTCCTAACACTTCTTCTATCATCGTAGTAGTATTCTATCAACGAGATCCACTTCCCTTGAGGGCCTGATTCGTCTTCACCCGTTATCATTGGCGGTTGCTTCACAGTAGCTTTCACCAGTAGAGACTTAATACAGGGGGAAACACAGCACAACATGATTGCCACTGCAAGTAGGACGACCCCAATGGTCAAACCAATTTTAATCAGCCATGCACCCCAAACCCCCCAAACAATTGATGTCTGAACCCTACATTTCTTTTAACCTCACTCCTTATCCATGGCTTTAGTGAAAGACCCCTCCGAGCTAGTATTATTAGGTATGAAGGTGAAGCATTGTTCCCCAAACAAGACACATACCCCCCTTATTCTTACCTTATTTACACCAGTCTCATAGTCACTAATGTCTCCAAAAACCTCACATTATCTTAACCATATAACAATTACAGCACGGAAACAGGCCATCTCGGCCCTTCTAGTCCGTGCCGAACACTTACTCTCACCTAGTCCCATCTACCTGCACTCAGACCATAACCCTCCATTCCTTTCCTGTCCATATACCTATCCAATTTATTTTAAATTATAAAATCGAACCTGCCTCCACCACTTCCACTGGAAGCTCATTCCACACAGCTACCACTCTCTGAGTAAAGAAGTTCCCCCTCATGTTACCCCTAAACTTCTGTCCCTTAATTCTCAAATCATGTCCTCTTGTTTGAATCTTCCCTACTCTCAATTGAAAAAGCTTATCCATGTCAACTCTGTCTATCCCTCTCATCATAACCTTTTGTGCTCCAAACAATAAAGACCTAACTTGTTCAACCTTTCTCTGTAACTTAGTTGCTGAAACCCAGGCAACATTCTAGTAAATCTCCTCTGTACTCTCTCTATTTTGTTGACATCTTTCCTATAATTTGACGACCAAAATTGTACACCATACTCCATAATTGGCCTCACCAATGCCTTGTACAATTTTAACATTACATCCCAACTTCTATACTCAATGCTCTGATTTATTAAGGCCAGCACACCAAAAGCTTTCTTTACCACCCTATCTACATGAGATTCCACCTTCAGGGAACTATGCACAGTTATTCCTAGATCCCTCTGTTCAACCACATTCCTCAACTCACCATATATGTCCTATTTTGATTTGTCCTGCCAAGATGTAGCATCTCACACTTATCAGCATTAAACTCCATCTGCCATCTTTCAGCCCACTCTTCCAAATGACCTAAATCTCTCTGTAGACTTTGAAAATCTACTTCATTATCCACAACACCACCTATCTTAGTATCATCTGCATACTTACTAATCTAATTTACCACACCATCATCCAGATCATTGATGTATATGACAAACAACAGTGGACCCAACACAGAGCCCTGAGGCACCCCACTAGTCACCGGCCTCCAACCTGACAAACAGCCATCCACCATTACTCTCTGGCATCTCCCATTCAGCCACTGTTGAATCCATCTTGCTACTCCACCATTAATACCCAACAATTGAACCTTATTAACCAACCTTCCATGTGGAACCTTGTCAAAGGCCTTACTGAAGTCCATATAGACAACATCCACTGCTTTACCCTCATCAATTTCCCTAGTAACCTCTTCAAAAAATTCAAGAAGATTAGTCAAACATGACCTTCCAGGCACAAATCCATGTTGACTGTTCCTAATCAGACCCTGTTTATCCAGATGCTTATATATATTATCTCTAAGTATCCTTTCCATTTATTTGCCCACCACTGACGTCAAACAACGTTCTTGTTAGAACTCTGCTCTTCTCTCACTTCCTTGTCCTCCTGTTCACTTACCTCAGGACTATTATCGAGTCGTACCTGCGGGACAACCCCATGTAAGGATTGAAATGGTACCAGGTAGATCAACCTTCTACCTGAACTGCGGTGGGTGGTTCGGAAAACTCATACTTACACCTTGTCTCCAGGTTTAAAGGGTCCTTCCTCCTGGTCCACCTCCAACTGCTTTTACTTTGCCTGTGCATAAATAGACTTGTATATCATAATTAACTGTTGCATATACTTCTTAACTTCTACCTTTAACTATTCCAAACTAGGTCCCTTGTAGGGACCTCTCCATTATGCCACCTGCATAGGTCGGCCAGTAAGCATCTCATGTGGTGTTATGTGGGTTATTCGGTTAGTTTGCATGCAACATCTCTTCAGTGCCAATGGCAGGGCATCGATCCAATTCAACTTTGTAGTTACACAAATCTTATTTATCTTAACTTTCAATGTTCCATTTATTCTTTCCACCATGCCCTGTGACTGCAGGTGTTACACACCCAAATCTGTGTTTTACTCCAAGGGCCTGTAACACCAGCTTGACTACTCTCTGAATGAAAACAATCCGTTGTCAAAGCTGATGTCTGTAGGTCTACCAAACCTCTCGATTACCTCATTCATCAGAAACTTCACTACATTCCTTGCACCTAAATCGATCCAAACTTACCCTAGACGTAATAACAGCTGATCATCCTCCAGATGCTGTTCTGACTGCTTCGTCTGCACTTTAATTTCCCTTCTTATGTGCTTGGCATTTAATGACAGCTAGTGCCCCTGTCTTCATTATTGCCCTTATCAGGTCTGTACTTTACTGCTAACTTTTCATGGGGTCTCCGTTGCTTTTCTCAAAGCCTTTCTGTTTCCCTACTGCTCCAGACATGTGACAGACCCCATGAACATATGCTTAGTCGGTATAAACGTCAGCTTTCTCACCTTCCCTCATGTCACATGCTGCTCTTAAAGCCTTAATTTCTGCAAACTTAGCTAAGCAAGATTGCAGGCTTCCAATTTAATTACCTTAAAGTCTAATTCATTCTGATGCACCACTTCAAACCCAGCATACTTAACAAGAAACATCCACAAGCAAAACCTTATTGTCCCCTTCATTCAAAGGCTCTGACTGTAAAACATTTCTCCGACTTGTGTGTCCTTCTTCCATTATTTTCCTTAATGACATCACAATTTCAACATACTTTCCAATCTAGTCTGAACTATATCCTGCCATTCCCAAGATCATCATCATCTGTCCTACTGTCTGAGGTTTGGAAACTTCAATTTGATCCTGCGCTATAGCTTTTACTTCTTTACAAATTACTCGTCCTGAATATTCTACCTGCTGCTGACAAAACAGCAACTTCTTCCTGGATACTTTATGACCTCCTATGCCATCTTTTCCAAGAGAATTAAAATGTCTCTCTCACATTGCTTCTCACTTGTGGAACAAACCAACAAATCATCCACATACTGTATCAAATACTTTCTAAGGGTACACCTTCCAAATCTGCCTTTAACATCTGATTAAAAACATGGGACTAGTATTTAAAACCCTGCCACATCATAGCCTAGGTGTATTTAATACCTCTTCTTAATGTTCTTACCATAGCTATGTTCACCACTATCTTAATATAATTATTATTTCCTGATTACCATACCTGTCCACATCCCCAACACACCTTATGCATTACCTGTCTGCTTACTACCCTTTCTTGACCTCCTCCTTGAGATCCCTCCCTCCCTTGGGGACCCCAGTCCTGTCTGAGCTTATATCCAGATTTATTTCACTCCTGATAGGGCATTTGAGGAAACACTCCCCCAAAGACATTTATTATTGGCATGGAATTCTCTGCCCCTGTTTGGCTCTGTCATAGGACTCACTGTGTGTCGGTGCATCACTTGTTTCAGTCTTTTCAACCAGGTCTGTTATTATTGACAACATTGTCTTTCCTTTTTTCACGCTCTTTCTTTTTGAGCTCTTCAAGTTACATTTGCATCATTTTTCTCTGCACCTCTTCCTGCTGGTCTGCAAATCTTTTTCCTATCTTTGCGATATTTCTCGACCTCATTGACCAAATGATCGCTGAATCGGGGGTGGGAAATAGATGACAATCCCACCACCCCCTCCAATCTAGACTTGACTTTAGGAGGAATGACATCCACCACAGTGGTTCAGAATATAGTGTTCATTAACTGGTTGCCTTCTATTTCTTGTTCATTTTCAAGTCTCCACCTTTTCAGCTGGTTCTCCAGATAGGCTCCTGGATTATTTGCCTCTCCCAGTGGATCTCCCCTTTATTCCATGGGGTCCACCTTAAGTGGGTAACATTGTCTGAGGGCCTGCCATACCCTCTGCCTGACTGTCAACAGCATGCCATTGTTTATTGCATTGTTCACAGCATTTTTATACCAGCCATCTTCAGTAGTTCTGTCAGTTTAGTGGTTCCTATCACTTTCACCAACAGTGCCTTCAATTCTCCCATAGCCAATAATCGTCCCATGTTCTCCTCCTCCAAAGCCCTAATCCATTTCCTGCCCCATCAGGAATATTGGGTAAGGTATTTTTAACCCTCTCAGTTTATGGGTGCCCCAAAGGATAATCTGTGTCTGTCCTGCTCTTTTCTTTTTAAAGCAGTCTCGTCAATTTATCCCTCTGCTTCCCACTTTAATCCTTTCTGGTATGCCTTCTTTCTTATTCTAAACTCAATTTCTTGCTTCTCAGATATTCTAGCCTCCTTTGCAAATGCATTCACCTTTCTTTTAAAATCTTCCACTGACTCCTCCTGATTTATTACTTTCACACCTGTCGTTTCCTACTTCTGTTACCTCCTCACTGCCTCTCTCTCCTTCCTTTCTAAACTGCCTAAGTGCATCTAATTCCTTTCCTCTCCACTTTTCCCACCCTTCCAACTTATCTGTGGTCATATAATTCATAATTAACACTTCCATCTTGTCACACATTTATCTTGAAAGTGCCTTCCTTGGGCCACTTCCTCACAACTGTTTCTGAAAATCTCAGCAAACAATCATTACCCTTCTCCAACCAGAATGTGTATCTAAACGAACCACAAAAGCTGGTCATGTTTCAGCAATTAACTTATTTCCAATTATTTCAATCCATTCTCACCACTATTTTAAATTTCCAATTCCTAGTACTAGTAACAATTTTCCAAATTAACTTTACTGAAAAGAAATCTAAAAGAAACATCAGAAAAACCAAGCAACCTACATTTTCCAACTTTCCCCTTTTAAGTTACGAGGATACAAAGTGTTAAACAAAGTGTTAAACATTACCTTACAGCTGTTCGTAACCTCCCCTATTGCTTACAATTTCTTAAAGAAACACACACCTACCCTTACAGCATGTAGTCTACAACAAACAAAAGACATCACATATGAACTTCCTCATTCATTCAAAACCATTTTTTATACACAAATCACATTCGTTCCATTCTTACTTTAAAGAAATTATGCAATTTTCTACAGATTAAAGTTTCAAAATTAACATTTATATAATTCTTATCTCCCTTTTTAAGTTAAAGTAGGATGGTCTAATCCAATATCAGTCATGTTCCTGAGCGCTGTGATTGGACATTGATTCAGATCATGATTAGTCATACTCACCGTCACTCAAAGTCTAACCACACCCCACTAAGATCACTGCCAATCAAAATCCTAGTCACTCAACATCTGACCACACACCACTCCCATTCCCAATGGCTTCCCATGTTCAACAGGTTATTAGTCCAAATGAAGCGGAAAACCACATAATTTAATAGGTGGCCACCCTTTTCCTGTTGTCCCTAGGAGCCAAGAGGGGCTGGGAAGTGCCCTGGGCTGTTTGTCTTTTAATTAACGGTCTCTTACCGACCCTGCTCGCTGCGCCAATTTTGTCGTGGTTTTAAGACTCAAAGTTTGGATAAGATGACACAGACATGGAGAATTCTTCAAGAAGACGAAAAGCCTTTATTTGCAAATATTCGGCTGGAACATTCAGAGATGACACCACCTGTCCGCTCTCTAATTGCTCTCTGATCCACAGAAACAAGCAGCTTTTTATTACACTCTTTCAGCCTTATCTCTGCTACATTATCTTTCATGCTGTACTCCTTTGCATCAATCTGTCTTTGATTCTAGTATTCTCTGTCTCGCCACCATTACTTCCGACCTTGGTTGAGTCTTATTAAACTTTACATTTCCTCTCATATCTCGTCCTTCACTCGCCACCCTTAAAATTAACTTCTAATGTCCCAGCTATGTCCTGCCACCATTATGTTTCAGCTAAAGCCAAGGTTACACACACCATTTTAGTTTATGTTTAATACAAGGATATAATGTATTTATTAAGAATACAAAGGTGCAAAAGTAGAAATAAGTAACTTGTTTATAACTTCCATAGTAGTTACATGTTTGTTCCAAAAAGATCATTGTCTGGCATCTCAGCGCTGTGTGTGTCTCTGTGCATATGCATGCTTGAAGAATAATTTCTGCTTTTTAAGGAGGACAAAATAAATTCTAGAACCTTTTCTTTCTGGTTATTTTTCAGGATTTGTTCCATTCTCATGCTAGTGAGGAAATTATTCAGAATAAGATCTCTGTCATCATTAATTGTTTCATCAATTCCAACATACCTCCAGCTGTGCAGATTGACATTCCATTAGAATACGCACAGAAGATCACCAATCAAAGGCAAGAACAAGGACCATACATCTTCAGAGAGGCACAGGTATGTGAGAGGGAGGTTTAGTGTGATTTTGGGTGCAATATGAATATTTCCCTTCAACTGAAGATGATGGGACAGCCATCCCCCAATCATTAAATTGCATGATCTTAAGTCAACCCCCAGACTGTATGAAAATGAGTCGACCATCAGAATTTCTGTAAACACATTTCTAATGCAGTAATGCTCTATCCTTTTGTGGGAAGGGTCAAATTTATAATCAAAATCACTTCTGAGGGACTACCATCAAGAGAATATTTTGTTTTAATATTAATTGACATAGGTACATAGAAAAACAAAAAATGTTCGAAAAACTCAGCAGGTCAGGCAGCATCTGTGGAAAGAACAACAATGTTTCAGATCCGTAATCCTTTGTCAGATCTGGGAAAGGGAGAGATGTAAATCTGTCTGCCTTGCCGGGCAGGTCCTATTACTTTTGTATTAACATCTCATTACACAGACCTAGAAGCTGAATGTGCTAGAAACTGTTGCCGTTAAGTCATTTTGATTCACAAATGTTCCCTTTCTTTTTCACATTTCTCCCCGACCTTCTTTTCAACAGAAAACTAATTTGCAACAGTCACTATTCCAGTTCTGAAGAAGGATCTCAGACCTGAAACATTAACTGTTTCTCTCTCTATAGATGCTGCTTGACCTGCTGAGTATTTCTAGTACTTTCTGTTTTTATTTCAGATTTCTAGAATCTGCACATGCTTAGATTTTCATTGCTTTGATGACTAGATATTGGTAATTGCAGTCGTGTTTATGACCATGTACCATTGTCTCAGCTCTAATCACCTCTAGCTTCACTCACTGCTGCTCTGTCATCCCTCAGTGGGCCATTCGCAGCATATCCCTTTCTCGTGCGCTTTCAAAAAAACACTGGAGCCTTCATCTCCAGAATTTTTTTTTATTTGAATGGTCCCATCAAAATTCAACATTCACTTTAATCCTTTGGAGGTTACTGAGATAGCCGGTGTGCTGTGCACCACAGTTTCATTGTACAGAATGAAGGGTACAGCAATTCCAATGCACAGGAACACCAGAGGTTGCAGAGAGTGGTGAACTTGGCCTGGTCCTTCGTGGACACAGCCCTCCCCATCATCGAGAGCATCTACACGAGGCAATTGCTTCATGTAAGCGGCATCTACATTATGTATGCCCACCAAAGAGGCAATACCCTCTTTTCTACTACCACTGGACAGGAGGTACCAAAACTTGCAGTTCCACACCACAAGGTTCATGAACAGTTACATTCCTACAACTAACAAGTTCGTGAACCTACCTCAGCCACAGAACACTGGAGACCACCTCTTGCACTATCATAATTTGTTTTCTAATTGTGTTTTGCAATAATGTGTTGTTCTTGGCACAGTCTTTTTCCTTTTCACTGCCTTGTATAATTTATGTTTTGTGTGTTGTCTGCGTCTGTATGCCTGTGATGTTGCTGCAAGCAAAATTTTCATTCTGTCTGTACCTCGTACTTGTTGTGCATATGACCATAAACTCAACTTGACTTGACTTGAAACAAGAACAGAAATGCTGAGAGAACACAGTCGATTCAAGCAGCATCTGTGGAAAGAGAAACAAGTTTACATTTTGAGTTAGGAACCCTTCCTACGAACTCTTCCTTGGATCCCTGACCCAAAACATTCCTGTTAGAATCATTCAAATGATAACCAATACTTCAATCAATTGAACTGGAATAATCCATTCCATGAGCATTAGGACCAAGCAGAGCATAATTCCATAGCAAACCTTGCAAAGAGTCTGGGGTGGCTTGTGCTTCCCATTCCTCATCCATCGTTGCTCGTAACTAGATAAACCTATGGAATGGCTTCCATCAGTGGTTCAAGCCCCCAAATACCTTGTTTGTAAGAGTCCTGTCAGTAAGGGACCTATCTTCAGATTAAAGTGGTTTCCGCTTCTTCTATGTTCCGGCGATTATTTCGCCGGAACATAGAATAAGCGGAAACCACTTTCGACCATTAGGGAGACTGACAAAAACCTCCGGGAACTGCACGGAAACCTTTGGTGGGGCGCAAAGTCTCCAGAGGTTTCCGTTCAGGTTTCCTCAGTGGGACGGGGCATAAGCCTCCACGGCCTTCAGAGATAGAGAATTCCAAAGATTCACCATCGTCTGAGTGAAGATATTCCTCCTCATTACAGTCCTAAATATCCTACATATTATTTTGAAATCGGCATAATCCTCTGAAGAGATTACACCTCATCGATTTTGAAGTTGCTGTTCCAATTCTCAATTCCAAATTGTTTATATAAATGTTGAACAACTACGAACACAGCTCATATGGCACATTCCTTTCAATATCTTGTGAGCCTAAATAACTACCTTTGACTCCAACTGTTTTCTGAATTATAGCCAGTCATTGCCCATTGCTCAGCTTTTCCATATGATCTGGTCTTAGCTTTGTGTCTAAAAGGTTATATATATATATATATATATATATATATATATATATATCAAAGACCTTCAGAAACTCCAAGTATTTTATATCTATTGCTTTCTTTATTTGACATATTGCCACTGAAAAGACATTACACATATTTTCAAAGGTGCTTTGATATGTAACATTTGCCTGGAACTGTCTAGATTACAAAAATAACGAGGCTTCATTCCTCAGATGACTGTTTTTGCTGTTCTATTCCAACTGTGGCCAGCATTTTCTGAGTTCCGACAGAGACTTGTTATTGATGCCATCCTGCCAGCTTTGGAGAGTCAAATTGGTGGAAAAGAAAAAAGGAGAAAATTTCTCATGGACGAGAGCTCAACTGAAAGGACAGAGGTAATTTTAAATGTGTGCAGTTTTGGTCTCCAAATTTGAGGAAGGACATTCTTGCTATTGAGGGAGGGTTCACAAGATTAATTCCCGGGATGGCGGGATTGTCATGTTCTGAGAGAATGGAGCGGCTGGGCTTGTATACTCTGGAATTTAGGATGAGAGGGATTTAGATTGAAACATACAGGATTATTAAGGGTTTGGACACGACAGAGGCAGGAAACATGTTCGCGATGTTGGAGTCCAGAACTAGGGGCCACAGTTTAAGAATAAGGGGTAAGCCATTTAGAACGGAGGTGAGGAAATACTTTTTCACAACAGAGAGGTGTGAGTCTGTGGAATTCTCTTCCTCAGAGGGTGGTTCTCTGGATACTTTCAAGAGAGAGCTAGATAGGGCTCTTAAAGATAGCGGAGTCAGGGGATATGGGGAGACCGCCACGAGACCCGAGACCCGCTGCGTCACCAGAGATGCAGCACTAACGTTCACCGCCACTCCAGTCGCTATGAGGCCAGGACCTCCGAACTTGCCGCGGACCCGCACCACCATGAGGCCAGGACCTGCTGCCGCCACCGCCGGCCCACACAGCTTCCTTGGCCGTTTCCAGCCGCACCAGCTGCTGCTGCCACTGCTTATTCTTACCTACACTCTGGCCGCCTGTGGGCTACAACAAGTTATTCTGCTGATTCTTTCCTCTCCCCCGGCCGCAAACAGGCTGGGGCCGTCAACTCACCTGGATACCAGGTCCAGTTCCACCGAGAGTCTGAAGAAGGGTCTCGACTCAAAAGGGTCTCGACCCTTTGTTCTTCAAAGATCTGCCTGACCTGCTGAGTTACTCCAGCACTGTATTATGTATTAACCAGCATCTGCAGTCCTTTGTTTCTACTATTAGTGCAATGATACTCTATTACTCAATAATCCCTTACTCAGTTATAGTGGACAATCGGCAATAATGGACACTATTACCCCCCCCCCCCCCCTCATGTTCTGTTATTCTTCAATCGTGGCTCTCAGGTATATTATACATTAATTACAATGTGTTCCTGTATATTATTGTCTCTCTCGATATGCTGCTTCTGTAAAAGGTGACTCATTGAAGATGACTTTGGGATTTTATTTTGCAGACCAGTTGGTACCCAAGCAGTGCAGACACCAGTCAGCCACATTACTCAGAGATTGAGAGCAGGTCCAGTGGAAGTCAGCTGTCTCTGAAGGGCGGAAGTGGGCGGAAGGATGACAAGAAAAAAAAATCAGAATATGATGAAGAGAAACTTCAGGTCAGGCCGCATCTTTGTACAGAGAAACAAAATTAATACGTTTACTGAGAAGTGGGAAAAAGGCATGATTTGTATGGAGATGAAGCCTGCTTCTATTGGATCGGTTGAGCACCTGCCAAGTGGCGGAGAGCTCCAGCAACAATCAGGAGACACATGGTGGCCATGCATGGAGGGAAGGTTGGGTTTTAGAGGTCACTGGTTACAGCAGGGAGAAGAGGGAGGGGAAGGCACTACTCCTGTGTGGTCCACAAAGATTACTGTGAAGTGACTCTGGCCTAGAAATTAGAGTGTGCACTCACAGGCACATAGTCGGGTTATTTGGAAGATAGACACAAAAATGCTGGAGCAACTCAGCGAGTCAGGCAGCATCTCTGGAGAAAAGGGTTGAGGCCCTTCTTCAGACTGAGAGCCTTGACCTGCTGAGCATTTTGTATCTATTTTTGGTGTAAAGCAGCATCTGCAGTTCCTTCCTACACAGAAGGTTATTTGTAGGGGTGTCAACAATTATTTCTATTCTGGGTCCAATTCTGAAAACTTCAGCAATGCATGAGGTTGGGCTTTTCACTTCATCACAAGTGAGGATATTGTGCTTGGGACTGAGTACATTGGATGGGGAAGAGAGAAGGCCAGTGGTCTCCAGACGAGATGGGCCGAATTGGTGATGCTGGGTACGGTGTTGAGGCCAGCTATTGGTGGGACAGGGGTAGATGGAGATTAGGGCTTCCTTTAAGAGCATTGGGGGATCAGAATATTGAGGGGAGGGTAAATCAAAGGCCTGGGACATCATGGCATCAGGGTGATGGCTGTTGAGGCTTTGCAGCCAACGATAGAAGCTAAGTATGGGATCCCAGTCGGGAACTGCACTTCCAAACCTCATTGACCATCATCACTCCCAGGATAACGGTGTATTGATAGTGCAGTTGATGTGGAAACTGCCTCAGATGCACTAGTGCAACTCAAATGTGAGTGTGAAGCAAAACAATCTGAAAATAGCCAAAATTACACTTCACTGTGTCCAAGGTTTAATTTGGATCAAAGAACATTGAAATACTAGGCATTATACATCTTCAATCCCTGACACCTTCCTGAGCAGGTTCTTCTCAGTTCTATTTCCAAAAGGACCCAAAACCTTGGGAATTGTGGTCAGCAACTATTGCATTTAAATACCTCAGCCCATTCTAAGAGCCTGGTTTAATGATGTTGATTTGTTCTGCTTGTCCAGGATGTCTCAGTGTGGACCATCAGGAGAATGGCAGCAGTGAATAAGTGGAGGTGTGGGAACAGTCTCCCTGATGGCACTTTTCTCAATCCCCACTGTGATCCCCTCCTGCTTTAACACTCCAGGAGAGTTAATATTGAAGCTTGTGTTTCAGTTTCAAGACATCTCATCTGGTGCTAGACATTTAAAAGTTCTTTAATAAAGAGCCAAGGGAATTATGCAACAGCTGATGGCCTGTGATAAGGCAGACAAGAAAGATTTAAGTGACAAAAGGGAGGGTAATGGGACAAGTCAAGAGATAAAAGACAAAGTTAGAGAATATGATACAGGAAAAACGTTTGTAACCACAGGGAAAAATAAAAGAATTATGGTTCTAATCAAATGTTCTTTAATTTAACATCGAGACCAAAAGGTTGTAAAATGCTTAAATGAAAATGAGCCGTCTGTAAAAACTGAACCCGTTCGGTAAACAGGGATGGTCTGTAATTGCTGTAAATCGGTCTGAAGAAGTGTCTCGACCTGAAACATCACACATTTCTTCTATCTAGAGATGCTGCCTGTCCCACTGAGTTACTCCAGCATTTTGTGTCTATCTTCGGTGTAAACCAGCATCTGCGTTCCTTCCTACACACATGGTCTGTAATTGGTATATTACCAAATATAGATGGCATTCTATTCATCACAAGAGACCAGTGACACCGCCTCAAGAACTAATTGTTTGCATCACTCTGTTGCTCAGCTGCCTCAGATCAATGTCAAAGTGTGCATGTTTCCAAAGTTATATTTTTCTCAATCCAGAATGACAATTCAGCATTGGTCTAAGTTTGCACATTGTGAAATTAATTGTCAGACTGTGCCAATGAACCATCAACAGCAACATACTGTACAGGCCACTGACCTAAAACTCTGATATGCAGGGTTATTAAGGAGTCACATAGAAACATAGAAACATAGAAAATAGGTCGAGGAGTAGGCCATTCGGCCCTTCGAGCCTGCACGCCATTCAATATGATCATGGCTGAACATCCAACTCAGTATCCTGTACTTGCTTTCTCTCCATACCCCCTGATCCCTTTAGCCACAAGGGCCACATCTAACTCCCTCTTAAATATAGCCAATGAACTGGCCTCAACTAATTCTGTGGCAGAGAATTCCAGAGATTCACCACTCTCTGTGTAAAAAATATTTTTCTCATCTCTGTCCTAAAAGATTTCCCCTTTATCCTTAAACTGTGACCCCTTGTTCTGGACTTCCCCAACATCGGGAACAATCTTCCTGCATCTAGCCTGTCCAACCCCTTAAGAATTTTGTAAGTTTCTATAAGATCCCCCCTCAATCTTCTAAATTCCAGCGAGTACAAGCTGAGTCTATCCAGTCTTTCCTCATATGAAAGTCCTGACATCCCAGGAATCAGTCTGGTGAACCTTCTCTGTACTCCCTCTAGGGCAAGAATGTCCTTCCTCAGATTAGGAGACCAAAACTGTACGCAATACTCCAGGTGTGGTCTCACCAAGACCCTGTACAACTGCAGTAGAACCTCCCTGCTCCTATACTCAAATCCTTTTGCTATGAATGCTAACATACCATTCGCTTTCTTCACTGCCTGCTGCACCTGCATGCCCACTTTCAATGACTGGGGTACCATGACACCCAGGTCTCGTTGCATCTCCCCTTTTCCTAATCGGCCACCATTCAGGTAATAGTCTACTTTCCTGTTTTTGCCACCAAAGTGGATAACCTCACATTTATCCACATTATACTGCATCTGCCATGCATTTGTCCACTCACCCAGCCTATCCAAGTCATCTTGCAGCCTCCTAGCATCCTCCTCACAGCTAGCACTGCGCCCCAGCTTCGTGTCATCCGCTGTGTGTCATATGTGGATGTTTGTTTTCTTAAAAAGCCTAGCAAAGACCAAAGTTGGTAATTGTAGAAAAGATCAATAAACTTGGAGTAGTTTACAAAGTTAAAGAGCTGCAAGGAATTTTTTGAGGTGTTGGAAATAGCAAATCCGTCGAAGAGATAATGTCATTACATTTCAACAATAATGATTGTTAATTTTCCATAACTCTCTATTTTCCCTGGAGCTATGAGATGGAAGAACTGATGCATCAGAATCACCCGTTTTCTAGCCTAGTGATACCGTGCTGGTCAAACAAGACACCCATTCACTAATGCAATACCTTTAAATGCATTTTAACATTACAATTGTAAGATTATCAGCTAATGCCTTTAGATCTATGGAACTATCCACTTGCACCAGCTGCCTTAGATTGACCTGAGATGCATATATTCCACTGTAGTTCCATACTTTGATTAGGTCTGGGAATGAAACTGAGATAAAAATAGGGGAAGGTCAGAGAATTAACTTGCACGGCAAAGGTCAAGGGCAAATCATTGGACCGAAAAAAGTGTTCATCAAAGCAATTTTTCAACTACATTCAGTTTTCCTCGTCCAGTCAATAGTGAACATGGAATTATGAATAAAGTGAAGAACATTGGCGAAGATCATTGTATTTTGGAGTATTTGAGGCCTGGATAGTGGTAGGTACAAGGAAAGGCATGATCAGTACATAAGCCATGTTGGTCATTGTTTGAGATAAAGCATCTACTCTGCAATATGTTGTGGTCTATTTTTTTAGTTTTAACTATTGATAGGAAAAGTAATTTATCTTATATGTGCTTGGTACTGGATGATCGGATGGGGCTGGATGATAGGCTGTAGTTCCGTAGGGAAACTGGCCATCAGTCAATTGGTGCCTAGATTGTCTCAGTCATACTGGTATGCTCAGCCAAACATGGATGTACGAGACAAGTTGGGGATCAGATGCAGGCATATATAATGTCCTTTCAGTTGCTGAACTCGCCTTTAGGTCCAGTCACAAAGTTCTGAGGTGCTGAGGAGAAAGTTTGGAAGCATTTCATATTCAGCCCCTAAATTCACAATGGCTGAGGCAGGTGCTGGGGAATGACCAAAGAGTGGTGGAGTGATTACTTCACACATTTGACCAGTGTAGCTGATCCTGTGGGAAAAGGTAAACATTCAGTTATTTGAATGTTTTTAATTGTTCATTATTATTATTATTATTATTTTAAGGTGTTTTAATTAAATACATTTTTTAAACAATTTTTATTTTTAATCATTGAAATTGAAAGGATGAAATGCTTATTGCTGCATGGTGCCCCTTCTGCAAATCTGCAAATAAATCTATTGGTGTCGCTGATGCAGTTATTCGTGGGTGTGTAGTGGACGCCAAGTGATCCGTTAAAGAACGAGGCAAACACGAAGTTTGTCCGAATTTCTTGTCCTTTATTGCTACACTAATTCTCCTCACTGACCAACCCCGTGCGCGAGTGATTAACCCCTTAAATACTCCCCAGGGGCAGGTGACCACACTGTGACCTTTACCTCTCGTCACCGGGACACGTGACCCCCCCCCCAAGAGCTGAAGGTTATCTATAGTGCATGGCCCACCCCCCCCCCCCCCAGAACCAGAGGCACAAAAATGGACGGGCAGCCGAACGAGGCGGCTGGACCTCGTACGTACGTCTCCACGCAAAGGTTTATTTTTTCCGGTAAGGACGAACTAGGTGGGACCCGAGACGGCGGACGCCCTCGAAGGCAAGGCTGGGCGTCCTGGACTGGCTTGCCCAGGTCCAAATGGGCCGGCTTCAAAAGAGCCACCGACATGGTCACCCCCCCCCCAATCCCCCATGTCCAATCAAAAGTTGTGGGCCTGTGCCGTAGCACCCAAAAAGGACCTTCGTAAGGGTGACCTGTGGGCGTTACGGCAGAGGAAGACATACTGACAGTCCTCAAGAGCCGGCGGCATGTGAGATGGTGTGACACCATGCCGCGACGTTGGGTCAGGACACGGGGTGCCAACCCTCTCCCGCAGTCGGACCAACGTGGATGACGGCGACTCCTGTGGGCCGCCAGTGGTTGGGATAAACTCCCCGGGCATGGTTAGTGGAACCCCGTAAACCAACTCGGCCAATGAAGCCTGCAAGTCCTCCTTTGGGGCGGTGCGAATCCCCAGCAGGATTCACGGCAACTCGTCCATCCAACCGGGACCGGTGAGGCGAGGCTTCAAAGCTTCCTTAAGCCAGCGGTGGAAATGTTCCACCAACCCATTCGACTGGGGATGATAGGCCATTGAGTGGTGGAGCTGAGCCCCAACAGGCGAGTCATTGCTGACCACAGCTCTGACGTGAATTGAGCACCCTGGTCGGACGAGATGTCCAGCGGTAACCTGAATTGGGCAACCCAATAGGCCACCAGTGTATGCGCGCAGGACAGGGTCGAGGAGTCGACAAGCGGAATGACATCCGGCCAGCGGGTGAAACGGTCCACCACTGTAAGCAAGTGTGAAATTCCACGGGACGGAGGCAGCGGCCCCACGATATCCACGTGGACGTGGTCGAAATGTTGGCGAGGCACCGCGAAGTCTTGAACTGTTGCCCAAACGTGCCGCTGAACCTTTGATGTTTGACAGGGAATGCAAGTCTGGGCCCAATGACCGACCTGCTTCTGCAATCCATGCCATACGAACCTTGCAGCAAGCTATGCCACCGTCGCCCGTATGGATGGGTGGGCCAAACCATGAATGGCATTGAAAACCCGATGCCGCCAGGCCGCCGGAACAATAGGCCGAGGCTGCCCCGTGGAGACGTCACACAGGACGGTAATGCCAGCGGAACCCAAAGACACATCCTCGAGCACCAGTCCTGTGATGGCAGTTCAGTACGCCCTCATCTCCTCGTCTGCTAGCTGCGCCGCCGCCAAAGTGGAGTAAGCGATTCCCGGGGACACATCGAGAACAGACATAACAGCCGGGCAGGACAAGGCGTCTGCGACCAGGTTATTTTTACCGGCGATGTGGCGGATGTCCGTCGTAAACTCGGAGATAGCGGTGAGGTGGCACTGCTGCTGAGCGGACCAAGGGTCGGCCATATTGGCGAAGGCGAAAGTGAGGGGCTTATGGTCTGTAAACGCAATGAAGTTCCGGCCCTCCAGGAAATAACGGAAATGCCTCTCCGCCAGGTATAAAGCGAGCAGTTCCCGGTCGAACGTACTGTATTTATGCTCCGCCGGGTTGAGTTGGCAGCTGAAAAAAGCGAGAAGCCGCCAGTGACCGTCTACAAACTGTTCCAATACACCACCAACCGCAGAGTCAGAGGCATCCACAGTTAAGGGCCTGTCCCACTGTACGAGGTAATTCAAGAGTTCCGTCGAGTTTCCCCTGATTCGAACTCGGAGAATTACGGTAATTGGGGCTCTCGTGGACATTTTTCACAGTGCTGAAAAAACGTCACGAGCTTACCGCGTTTCCCGAGTACCTGCCGTTAGCTTTACGAGCCGCTAAAAGACGCCCCGAGCTCCGACGTAGCCGCTAAGTACATTCTACGTACTTACGAGTTTGATTTTTTTTTAACTCGGGAGAGCTCCTGGGTAAACTCGTATAGTGGGATAGGCCCTTTAGTGCTGTGGGGGCGTTGATCCGCAGATGTACCAGCAACGCCGCCCGAGCCAATGCCTCTTTCGCCCATGGCCGCCATAGCGACGTCGGTCCACTGCACGTCCTGCTGCTTGCCCAACAGCAGGTTAAATAGAGGCTGCAGTATTCTCGCCGCCGCCGGCACAAATCGGTGGCAGAACTGTATCATTCCGACGAATTCCTGCAAGCTCCGCGCTGTGGAAGGCGGTGGAAACCAGCGAATGGCATCCACCCTCCCTTGTAGAGGCACCGCACCGTGCTGCGTCACACGATGGCCCAAGAAGTCAATGGCCTGAAAGCCGAATTGACACTTATCCAGGCTTAATACCAACCCGAACTCGCTCAGGCACTGGCACAACAACCGGAGTTGGGCGCAATGTTCCTGCCGTGAATGACTCGTCACCAGGATGTCGTCCAGATAAATGAAGACAAAATCAAGCCCCCGCCCCACAGTGTCCATCAGGTGTTGGAATGCCTGTGCAGCGTTCTTAAGGCTGAAGGGCATACGCACAAATTCGAAAAGCCCGAAGGGGGTGATGATAGCCGTTTTGGGCACATCCTCCGGTCGCACGGGGATCTGATTGTACCTCCTGACCAGGTCGATTTTGGAGAAGAATTTAGCTCCAGCCAGATGGGTAGGAGAAGTCCTGAATGTGTGGGACGGGGTACCGGTCTGAAATCGTGGCATCATTCAGGCGCCACTCCCGTAATAAACTACAGCGCATTGTCAACAAAGCATCCAAAATCATCATCAGCACTCCCCTCCCATCAATAGAATCACTCAATCTCAAACGGTCCGTGTCAAGGGTGAAGAAAATCATTTCTGATCCCTCCCACCCAGCTCGCCACATCTTCCACCTGCTGCCGTCAGGAAGGCGCTACAGCTCACTGCCCGCCAAAACATCACGATTTAAAAACAGTTTCTACCCATATGCAATTCGAACTCTGAACACTCTATGACAACATCACATAGCCACCTCGTGCATGTACTGTATACTGTATGTTGTTGTGTTTATGTTATGTTTGACGGGAGTCAGCCTATTGTATAACGTCCTGTACTGAACATGAATTCCACCAGCTTGACTGTGTGGTCATTAAATAATCTGAATCTGAATCTGAAGGCCTCCAGCTGCCAGAGACCTTGGGCACCATGTGCAAAGGGGAGGCCAATGGGCTGTTTGATCGCCGGACAATTCCTATTGCTTCCATCTTTTGATACTCCGCCTTCGCAAGTCGGAGTTTGTCGGGGGCCAGTCTGCGAGCGCGTGCGTGAAGCGGTGGTTCCGAAGTCATAATGTGAAGCTGGACCCCATGCTTCGGGTTGATCAAGTCGAACTGAGGGGTCAGGATAGCCGGAATTTGTGCATAGATATTGTCCACCGCCGCCACCGGGTTGCGATCTGGCAGCGCAGATGCAGCAGGGCGCAAGGTGATTACCTCGAATGTCGAAATGTGGACAAGGCGCTGTCCCCTCATGTCCACCCGCAGAGATTGTGCCCGGAGAAAATCTGCACCCAGCAGTGGCTGGGTCACGTCTGCCAAGAAAAATGGCAGGCGCCAAATATCACAGATATTGTGTGGATCCCATA
The DNA here is from genome assembly GCA_038087875.1 of Malacoraja senta. Classification (NCBI taxonomy): domain Eukaryota; kingdom Metazoa; phylum Chordata; class Chondrichthyes; order Rajiformes; family Rajidae; genus Malacoraja; species Malacoraja senta. The sequence goes on along the minus strand of CM075977.1, from coordinate 25,614,062 downwards.
CATCCGTATGGGGCTGGCATTCACAGCAGTCAACAAGGACCCCCAGACGGGGGCAACACGCTGACCTTGGCCCCTGTATCGACCAAAAATCTTCGGCTCGAACGCCGGACCCAGACGTAAAGGCGATGAACTTTGCCGACCGCTGCGGTGGTTACTGGCGGCCGGCCCCAGCATTTCCCGGAAATGCACAGGGCGGGCAGCATTGGCGGGCTGCCGAGCCCCAACGCTGGTGGTAAAAGCACCACTCCCCTTTAAGGACTTCCCCTTTAAGGGCAGGCTCCAGATGCTCTGCGGAGCCACTGGTGGGCATGGGTCTAGGCCGCTGCGCCTTCCTGGGCATTGTGGACACCCGATCCAGCGCGCCCACTTCCTGCCGTCTGGACAGCCACAGCTCGACGGCACGCTCCGCTAGAGCCCGGGGCTTTTCAAAACTTACCCCTGTGAGGAGCGGGCGGATGTCGTCTGGAAGCTGTTGTAGGTAGGCATATTCAAAAAGCATGCAATGGTGGTGGCCGTCCATGAGCGAGAGCATCTCGCTCATTAGGGCCGATGGTTTACGGTCGCCGAGCCCGCCCATGTTGTAAATGCGGGCAGCTCGCTCCATTCGACTGAGGCCGAAGGTATGGAGCAGCAGCACCTTCAGTCCGCCATATTATTGACTGCCGGTGGATCCTGCAGGAAGGGGATTATTCGCCCAGCCGTTTTCTGGTGGAGCGCGCCAACCACGTAATAACCATATAACCATATAACCATATAACCATAACAGCACGGAAACAGGCCATCTCGGCCCTTCAAGTCCGTGCCGAACATTTAATTTTTTTTATTTATTTTATTTATTTATTTATTTATTTATTATTATTTATTTTATTTAAATTAAAAATAAAATACTTCCCCCTAGTCCCATCTACCTGCACTCAGACCATAACCCTCCATTCCTTTCCCGTCCATATACCCATCCAATCTATTTTTAAAGGATAACATCGAACCTGCCTCCACCACTTCCACTGGAAGCTCATTCCACACAGCAACCACTCTCTGAGTAAAGAAGTTCCCCCTAATGTTCCCCCTAAACTTCTGTCCCTTAATTCTCAAGTCATGTCCCCTTGTTTGAATCTTCCCTACTCTCAATGGGAAAAGCTTATCCACGTCCACTCTGTCTAACCCGCTCATAATTTTAAAGACCTCTATCAAGTCCCCTCTTAACCTTCTGCGCTCCAAAGAATAAAGACCTAACTTGTTCAACCTTTCTCTGTAACTTAGTTGCTGAAACCCAGGCAACATTCTAGTAAATCTCCTCTGTACTCTCTCTATTTTGTTGACATCCTTCCTATAATTAGGCGACCAAAATTGTACTCCATACTCCAGAATTGGCCTCACCAATGCCTTGTACAATTTTAACATTACATCCCAACTTCTATATTCAATGCTCTGATTTATAAAGGCCAGCACACCAAAAGCTTTCTTTACCACCCTATCTACATGAGATTCCACCTTCAGGGAACTATGCACAGTTATTCCTAGATCCCTCTGTTCAACTGCATTCCTCAATTCGCTACCATTTACCGTGTACGTCCTATTTTGATTTGTCCTGCCGAGATGTAGCACCTCACATTTGTCAGCATTAAACTCCATCTGCCATCTTTCAGCCCACTCTTCCAAATGGCCTAAATCTCTCTGTAGACTTTGAAAATCTACTTCATTATCCACACCACCTATCTTAGTATCATCTGCATACTTACTAATCCAATTTTCCACACCTTCATCCAGATCATTGATGTACATGACAAACAACAGTGGACCCAACACAGACCCCTGAGGCACCCCACTAGTCACCGGCCTCCAACCTGACAAACAGCCATCCACCATTACTCTCTGGCATCTCCCATTCAGCCACTGTTGAATCCATCTTGCTACTCCACCATTAATACCCAACAATTGAATCTTCTTAACCAACCTTCCATGAGGAACCTTGTCAAAGGCCTTACTGAAGTCCATATAGACAACATCCACTGCTTTACCCTCATCAATTTCCCTAGTAACCTCTTCGAAAAATTCAAGAAGATTAGTCAAGCATGACCTTCCAGGCACAAATCCATGTTGACTGTTCCTAATCAGACCCTGCTTATCCAGATGCTTATATATATGATCTTTAAGTATCCTTTCCATTAATTTGCCCACCACTGACGTCAAACTAACAGGTCTATAATTGTAATGGTAGTGGTTACCCCGCGAACGAAGAATTGTGATTCCGCCTGCGGCTGGGCGGTCGAGAAGGTCGGCAGCGGGGCGACGGCACTGAGTTGGGCCTGGTCATCACCGGTGGCAGCGTCAGGTTAGGCGCTGGCGGGGCGCATTTTTTCTTCCAGATAATCTATTCTGGTCGTCGGGGTCACCAAATGTAGCGGACGCCGAGTTGTCCGTGAAAGAATGAGGCAGACACGAAGTTTGTCCGAAATTCTTGTCCTTTATTACTACACTAATTCTCCTCACTCACCTACCCCGTGCACGTGCGATTAACCCCTTAAATACTACCCAGGGGGCACCCATGTCCACACTGTGACCCCTACTTCTGGTCACCGGGGCACGTGACCCCCCACCCCCCCCCCTGAGCTGTAGGTTATGTATAGTGCGTGGCCCACCACCTGGTGCCACCATAGGTGTAATATTTTCTGCTTTTGATGGAAGATATGAGATTATGGTGCTGAAATACGATCCTGCATATTATGCTGTTACTAAAGATCAGTATTAAATCTATCACATTTTCCACTTAAAGCAGATGTAAAATTACTGAAGCAAGGAACTGCAGATGTTGGTTTACAAAAAAGGACAGAAAATGCTGGAGTAACTCAGCGGGTCAGGCAGCATCCCTGGAGAACATGGATAGGTCATATTTTGGGCGGGACCCTTCTTCAGACTCAAACATAGCTTTTGGTTTATTTATATCTTGATCCACCACTGGAAACTTGCTTTAAATCTTAGCACCAATTGGCCTGGGATTGTGCAGTGGCAATGATGGTGAAACTACTGGGGTTTGGCATTAATCCTCGATTGAATTGACAGCAGTTTCTGGGCTATCTAACATATACAGCAGCACAGAAATCCAAAAATTACTATCAGTGATCCATCATGGACTCAGTATTTTTCCATCCACAGTCAAGCTAAAGTTAATTGAACTGGTACATATTTAAGCGTTTTACGAACTAGATTTACTGTAAAATACGATACAAAATTATTTTTAGATATTTACAGTTTAAGTGATCTCTTTGTCTTTAGTCCATAACAAGATTTGTAATTGCCACATTACCTGAACTCAGGAAAAACATGTGTGTTGTTAATTTGCCACAATTCCAATCTGCTAACCTATTTTTTCTTAACATTTTCTCTATAGATTCAAACTTATGGCCAAAAGGTAAGAAATAACAGAACAATATTGCTATTACTTGCTTGGTTTGCTGACATATCTTTGTGGGTATTCTCTATGCTTGGTGAACCATAACTATTACAATGTATCTTCCCAACTTGCATCCTACACGGACTCATTTACATTTCCCTTGTTTCTCCAATTGCATTGCATTTTGAAATGTCTTCCCTTTTTCCTTGTCTGGTTTCCTAGTCCGAAAGTGGCGGCGCTGTCGTACAGCAGCGGCTCGCCTGCAGTCCGTCAGTTTTTACTTTTTTTGTTGTTTTCTTTTGTCCTGTTTCAGTTCAATTTTATTTTATTGGGTTGTGTATGTGTGGGGTGGGGGGGTGAAACATGACTTTTGTCTCTTCCTTCGGGGGAATGCGACTTTTTCTTGTCGTATCCCCCTTCTCTGCCTCCGTCTGCGCTGAGGCCAAAATGGCGGAGCTGCCGGCCTCCAACTCCAACTGCGAGCGACCGACCGACCTCGAGGCTCCGGAGGCAGAGCCAGGACTTACCAGCGCGAGGCTTGCCAACTTCGGGGCTGCGGTGGCGTTCCAGCGGTGGCGGTGGCGTTCCGGCGGTGGCGACCGAGGACGCTGGTGGCGACCTGAATCCGGAGGCTCGGCCGCGGGCCCGGTGGACGACATCGTCGGGAGCGCGCAGGTCACGGGTTGGTGACCTGTTTTTCTGGGGCTCCCGCAACTACAGCTGCGTCCACTGGACTGGAGGGCGGCATCTTCGGCAGCTTCGACCACCCCGGGCCGCGGAGTTTGAGCCGGCCCGTCGCGGACAGAGCACGGATTCGGCCGCTGGACTGGCTTACTGTCGCCCGGCGGGGCCACAGCATCAGAAGCCTGGATCGCCTCAGCGCAGAGGGAGAAGAAAGCGGGAAGAGACAGAGACTTTAAGACTTTTCCCTCCATCACAGTGAGGAGGTGCCTGGTGAACTCACTGTGGTGGATGTTAATTTGTGTTTATTGTGTGTTTTGTCATTTATTATTATATGTATGACTGCAGGCAACGAAATTTCGTTCAGACCGAAAGGTCTGAATGACAAATAAAGGAATCTCTAATCTCTAATCTCTAGTCATCAGAGTTGACAAGATTCCCAAAATGTATGTCCATTTCCTAAAATAAAACTCAACCCCTCTCCTACCCTGAACAAATATGTCTTTTACATTTCATCCCACAAGCTTCATCATTTAAACGAGCATTATTTATAACTTTTATCATAGGATTTCATTTCAAAAGTACTTTTCCTCTCCCTTTTCCTTTCTGCATTGCAAATAAACGTTCCCACTGCAATATTCTGGTTTTACCTCTTTCAAAACCATTCCCCTTCTTACAACCACTTTCCACGCAACCACTAGAGATGTTACACTTGTTCTTCAACCTTTCTTTGCTTCCTATCATCCATGAACTCAGAGTGAAGCAGTGATTCCCTGGTATCTCCTATTGTGGGGGAATTGTATTTATTTCTATGATCTGGTGTCATCTATGTTGGAGAAGCCAATTGTAGATTGTGTGATTGCTTTGACGAATATCTCTGATGTAACCTCGAGGAACCTGAATCCAATTATACATATTCCAGCTGTCTGGACTCAATATTGAAATCAACAACCTCTAATAATAATAATAATAATAATAATAATACACTTTATTGTCATTGTAAATACTTACAACAACATTTCAGGCACACTGCCCGAGCGAAGCTCCAACGTCAATAACCAGTCAGTACCATTTAGAACAGAACTGGTCAGTTCTGATGTAACGTCATTAATTCAAAATGCAAATTCTGTTTGGAACTTTACAAATGCTGCCTGGCTTGTTGACTATTTCCCGAATCCTGTTTTTAGTTCTCATTTTGAGCATAAGAACACAAAATAAACCTAAGGTATAGAAAGAATTGTCCAGTTGGCCCTTTGTGCCTGTCCACAGATGGCTTAGATTATGTCTGATTTTTTACTTAGGTATCACTTTCCTGCATTAATCCTACATCGCCTGGTCCCTTTAGTGTATAAAAATCTACCCTTCTCTATCTTGAAAATACTTAGTGACTCCACAGCCCACTTGGTCTGAGAATTCCAAAGATTCACTACCTTGTGGGTAAAGATATTTCTTATCTCTGATCTCAATTGCTAACTCCTTATTTCAAGACAGTGACGTGTGTTCCAGACACTCTCCACCAGGTGAGGCACTAACTCTATGTCAAGCCTGTTAAAAATATCCAAAATCTACAAAAAAAACTGTCCTGGCAGTCTCATTGTTTCTGCTTGTTCATGTCCCACCAAATTGATTTCCAGATACCTCGAGTCCATCCTGTCCCAATCCCTCCCTACCTATGTCCAAGACACCTCACACGCTCTTCGTCTCCTCAATGACTTTGGTTTTCCAGGTCCCCACTCCCTCATCTTTACAATGGATGTCCAGTCACTCTACACCACCATCTCCCACCAGGAGGGTCTTAAAGCCCTCCGTTTCTTCCTCGACCGCAGAACCAGCCAATTTCCGTCTACCAATACTCTCCTCCACCTAGCAGAGCTGGACCTTACCCTCAACAACTTCTCCTTCGACACCTCCCACTTCCTCCAAATCCAAGGCGTAGCTATGGGCACTTGCATGGGGCCCTAACTTTGCCTGCCTCTTTGTAGGGTACGTCGAACAATCCCTGTTCCAGGCGTACACTGGCCCTATCCCCGAACTCGACCTCCGCTACATTGACGACTGCATTGGGGCTACCTCCTGCACCCATGCAGAACTCACTGACTTCATCAACTTCACCACTAATTTCCATCTTGCACTCAAATACACCTGGACCATCTCCAACAACTCCCTATCGTTTCTAGATCTCACCGTCTCCATCACAGGAAACAGACTACTGACCGACATCTACTACAAACCCACTGACTCCCATAGCTATCTTGACTACACTTCTTCCCACCCTGCTTCCTGTAAAGACTGTCCCCTACTCCCAATTCCTCCATCTACGCCGCATCTGCGCCCAGGATGAGGTGTTCCATACCAGAGCATCGGAGATTAGCATTACCACGGCATTAGGAAACGGGGGTTCCCCTCTTCCATTATTGATGAGGCTCACTAGGGTCTCCTCGATATCCCGCAGCTCCGCTCTTTCTCCCCCTCCCCCCATCCGTAACAAGGACAGAGTCCCTCTTGTCCTCACCTTCCACTCCATCAGCTGCATACAGCATATAATCCAACATTTTCGCCACCTCCAACGGGATCCCACTACTGGCCACATCTTCCCATCTCCACCCCTTTCTGCTTTCCGCAGAGACCGTTCCCTCTGAAACTCCCTGGTCAACTCATCCCTTCCCACCTAAACCACCCCCTCCCCAGGTACTTTGCCCTGCAACCGCAGGAGATGCAACACCTGTCCCTTTACCTCCCTCCTCAACTCCATCCAAGGACACAAACTGTCTTTCCAGGTGAGGCAGAGGTTCACTTGCACCTACTCCAGCATTTTGTGTCTACCTTCGATTTAAACCAGCATCTGCAGTTCTTTCTTACACACCTGTTAAAAATATTGTACATATCAATATTGTTCATTGTTGAGTGTAGGCCTCGTGCATTTAATCTCTCCTAATATGATAAATGTGCCATCCCACCAATTAACCAACATTAATGTTTTAATTCTCCTACTTGCAATTTAGTCCCTGAATCATATTATTTTTCCCCTTTTTTCCTGTTCTCACCTTCCCTCTTTCTTCATTTATCTCCTGTATACACTCCAAACAGATCAGCTGTGAATAGCAACCTTTACCACCCTCCCCCAGTTTTGTCATGTTGTCTTCTCTGCTCTCCAGTCTATCATACGCAGCCCATTTGTTTTCTTCACTCCCCCGTCCCCATACTCAGCAACCAGATACACTTGCTTTCTCCATCTCTAAGTCCTGAAGGTTGTTGAATGAATCATCAACTGTTTTACACTTCACAGAAACTGCCTAACCTGAGCATTTTTAGCATTCTTTTTATTCCAAGTTTCCAATATCTGTTTTTTATTTTGCTTTTTGTGCTATGTGCTAATAACCAATAGAAATATAATATATTCTTATATATTAGTAACCAAAAGAAGGTACATGTTGCATTCTAATACCAATCCTAATATATTTTGGTATTAGTAACCAATGCAAGCTACATGTTATGTTATTCTTTATTTAATCTGGTTGGAGTGGGTCACCTACTCTTTGTCCAAGAGAATAAAGATTGTCCAGAGCAACAAGACTTCCAAGGTTGTACAGAGAGACTCCCAAGATTTTTGGTAGCTGTCAAGGCTGTACTCTGTGAAGCCTCGTACAAAGAGATTCTCAGGACTGCTATGTTCACTGAAGCTTCAGTTAGCTTCCCACTGTCGAGATACTGTCTGACCCGCTGAGTTACTCCAGCTTTTTTCCTACACACTATCTTAACACTTGTCATGCTGCAGTTTCCACACATGCACAAAGATACCATTAATTTTGTAAACGGTAAATACCAACTATTTAACCACGTATAAATGTCAGTGGAAAGTAGGAAACATGGAGCCCAACCGCTTGACAATGTATAATTTAGTTTAGTGTGACTCAATGTAAATTATTTTATTTTCTGAAGGAAAGTTTTGCTATGTTTTTGCCTCCATCCCGGAGGTGTTATAGAGTCAGACCATTTATCCCAATCAATCCCTGTTGGGAATTGAAGTTTCACTCGAGAGCCCTCCCTATTTTTCTCGGCTGTCAGATGAATTGTCCATTTCATTCTCTGTCCTTTGCCTGTTTTAGTCTCCCCTTCATGCTGCTCACCTTAACCACTCTTTAGGTAATGAGCTCCACTTTCACCTTGTTCAGAGTAAATCGGTTTCCTGACAACCGCTATTTAATTTCTGATGTAATGAAAAATATATCTTTTAATTGTAAGTCAATTCAAACCATTTAACTTTTTCCTCTACAGCTTTCGTGGTCGTTCTCCAAATATATGGAGGCATTGGACAGGGAGAAGGCACTGATTTTAAGAGAACACAAAGTTGACCAGCCACAAAACGTTCCTGAATTTACTATTGCAGGTAATATTTTAAACTCATATGCTCATGGGACTGAGAAGTCTGCCTAAGCTCAATATCAAACTCCTAGCTAACATCCTCTCTCCTAAAATGGCACGATGCTACATGTACTTAGCTGGAAAATGCAGCTTTGAAGCCAAATCACTAATTAGAAAGGGTACCAGCAATCCTTTTCGATGGAGATTAATAATAGATCCCAGACTTGCTATTGGGTAAACACACCAGGTTGCCCATGTGTCTAGAGATCACAACCACAATAATACTTTATTAGCCAAGTATGTTTTGCAACATACGAGGAATTTCATTTACCAAGTCAGTCATACAAATAAAAAGAAACGGAACACCACAAAATACATTTAAACATAAACATCCACCACAGTGACTCCTCCACATTCCTCACTGTGATGGAAGGCGAAAAAAAAGTTCAAATTTCTTCCCTTCTATGCTCTCCCATGGTCGGGGCCCTCGAGCCTTCCGTTGACGGGACGATCTTGACTCCCGTAGCCGGTGGTCAGGCTCTCCGCATCAGGGCGATCCTCTCCTGCATCACGGGGGATGTCAGCACCCCCGCGCCGGCGATCGTACCCCGCGTCAGGGCTGGTCGAGTCTCTGCGCTGTTGGGAGCTCCCGATTAGCCTCTCCCGAGACTGCGAGCCCTTGATGGTAAGTCCACAGGCCGCGGTTGGAGTGATCCCAGGCAACGGATCGACTCCGATGTTAAGTCCACGCCCCGCGGTGGGGCACAAAGTCAGTCCGAGGAGGCCTCCAGCTCCATCGATGGTAGGCAGCAGATCGGCCGGAGATGCGACCTGGAAAACAATCGCATCTCCGGCAAGGTAAGAAACTGAAATAAAGTTTCCCCCGACGCCCACATGAGACAAACCGGAGAACATTTGCACAGACATTTAACACACACTAAAAAATTTAAAAAAGATGAAAAAACAGACGGGGCGGCCAATTGTGTGGCGCCCTTACTGCACCTTAATGCATCCTGATAGTAATTAATCCTTCTGTGGTATTTTTAGTTGTGGGTCAACAATATATGTGAGTCTTCAAAAATAATTACCCCTAGGTAGCGATAGTTTACATTCCCTGGATAGTTAAATATTCAGTTAACAATAACTTTCTTCTTTACAGGCTCTTCAAACATTGTCACTACACCAACCAACTTTAAATGATTGATCTAAATTAAGTTAAACTGTTTTTTCACAACTGACTAATCCACCGTCAACTTGACCTTTAGTGAGTATTGCAAACCAAATTTTAAAAAGCATTTGCAAGAATTTATTCAGATGGAATAAAACCTTTGATCATTTGCCTTTGTGTTTAGTAGGAAAGATTGGAATCCACATCCTTGGAGTATATTTTGAATGTTAAAACTGCCTTATTAATGAAAATATCAGAATACAGAACAAATAGAAGTTGCAATACTGCATTTGCATTTTCTATAATTTGATGTATTTTTGTGAACCCGGATGTGTTACATGGCTATTGCAAGAGAACTCCAACAACTGCTACAATTGTAACAGTGTCAAACAGTAGTTGGGTCTTGGGCAAGGTAGCTGTGGCTGGAGGCCAGTGGAAGTGGACAGGGGAGTGATCCACTGCCAATTTCAGCCATTGTAACTGTTTATGCTGGACAAAATCTTTTCACATCAGTATATTCTCCAATTTACTGCATCAAATGTAACACAATATCTGATGCCAGCTTTTTACAAAAAATAAAATTGTATATTTTGAAATTAATTAAAGGCTTGTAATTGGCTGGGAGAAATGAAGGATGCAATCTAGGTGAGGTTGGTATCATGAATAAGTGTAGAATTCCACTCAGCAATTGGAAGGGCAATGTGGGTCACAGACATGTTCATGATCAAAAGAAAGCAATAGCAGGTAGAGAAAGTTGCGAACTAGTAAATTGACTGTAACTTTTTTATTGCAGGGAATAAAATCCATCTAAAACTGGCTGACCACTGAAAATAAAATAAACCGGTCTCAACTGAAGAACATCCTCTGAACTTCCTTTTCACTTTCTCCTTAAATCATTTTAATCTCTTCAAATCCTTTTTAATTTGCTTATTAATTTCTGAAAGGTAATTTCCTATTAAAAGGAAACAAAAATGAGGAACAAACACTCAATGATTTGGAAGTGCTGTGTCTTTCTTTAAAGTGCTAAAGAGTTTGGAGCATAATCCCCATTCCTCTTGGCCATTAGCGTTGGCAAAGGGCACGTCCTGGCGAATATCTGGTGGGTCCAAATCATAGGGCATCTAACCTGTGATCATTGGGCCAATCTTACTGAAGTGGAAGGTTTCCATGTCAGGATGGTATTTAACTTGGAGGGCAACCTGCAGGTGGCAGTGTCCCCATGTATCTATTAACTTTGCGATGTGGGTTTGGGAGGTGCTGCAGGAGTATCCCGGGTGAGTAACTGCAGTACATATTTGTAGATGATACTGCTAGTAGGCAGGTTATGTTTTCTGGATGGTGTCTGTCTTCACAGTTAATGGCACTGCACTCATACAGTCAATTTGAGAATATCCCTGCGGGGTTACTCAGGTTACTCTGGTGCCTGCCACCACCGCTGGCCCTTACCTGCACTCCAGCCACTCAAACGCCGCAACCAATGACTCCTCTGATCCTCGTCTTAACTCACTTGGATTCAAGGCTCAGTTCCAGACCGAGAGTCTGAAGAAGGATATCGACCTGAAACATCACCTTTCCATGTTCTCCAGAGATGCTGCCTGACCTGCTGAGTTTTTCCAGCACTTTGTGTACATTTGTACATCTGCAGTCCTCTGTTTCTACTACTTATACAATGATACTCTATTACTTGATAATCCTTTACTTGGTTATAGCGGACAATCGGCAATAACGAATACCATTCCCCCGCTATGGTCTGTGATAACGAGGGTTTACTGTATATATAAATTCTGCAAAGCAGTGAAAACATAATGACTGCAAAAAAACTCAAAGACATTAGGGTAAAAACGCACAATTAGAAAACAAGTCCATGGTGGTGCAAAAGTGGTCTGTTGCCAAGGTAGGATTGTGCAGGTTGGTTAAAAAAAATCGATTATTGCAAGAAAATATTTCAGCTGTTTTTGAACCTGTGCCCACAGCGGTCTAAACGCACCACTCTCTGCAGGCATTTCTATTCCTGTGTGTTGGAAATGCCTTTCGAGGCCATGATGCAACCAAGTCAAGTCAAGTCACATTTATTTATATAGCACATTTAAAAAACAACTCTCGTTGGCCAAAGTGCATTACATTTGTTATAAGAATAGCACAAACAAAACAAACTACATACATATATACATGTAGCCCTCACTCAGAGGACGTCATGAAAGGCTTGGAAGTATAGATAAGTCTTTAGTCTTGACTTAAAAGAGTCGATGGAGGGGGCGGTTCTGATGGGAAAGGGGATGCTGTTCCACAGTCTAGGGGCTTCAACCGCAAAGGCGCGGTCGCCCCTGAGCTTATGCTTAGACCGTGGGATATTCAGCAACCCCAAGTCGGCCGATCTGAGGGGCCTGGAGGTGGAGTGGTGGGTGAGAAGACTTTTTATGTAGGTGGGGGCAAGCCCATTGAGGGCTTTGTAGACATGGAGGAGGATCTTGAAGTTTATACGGAACCGCACGGAGCCAGTGGAGAGAGGCCAGGATCGGGGTGATGTGGTCCCTTTTTCGGGTGCCCTTCAGGAGTCTCGCTGCGGCGTTTTGGACCAGTTGCAGGCGGGACAGGGAAGATTGGCTGATGCCAGTGTAAAGGGAGTTGCAGTAATCTAGGCGGGAGGAGATGAATGTGTGGATCTTTTCCAGGTCATCAAACTGGAGGAATTGTTTTATTTTAGCTATCGTCCAAAGCTGAAAGAAGCTAGCTTTTACCACGGCATTGACTTGTTTGTCAAATTTCAGTGCTGAGTCAAATATCACCCCAAGGTTTTTGACGTGAGGTTTGAGTAGTGGGGTAAGGCTTCCAAGGCTGCCTGCTATCATTTTGATTGAGTCCGAGGGGCCGAGAAGGATGACCTCAGACTTACTCTCGTTTAGTTGGAGGAAGTTCTGGGCCATCCAACACTTTATATCCTCGAGGCAGTGGGTAAGGTTTTTGGGCTTCAGGGGGAGATAGAGTTGTGTATCGTCTGCGTAGCAATGGAAGGAAATGCCATGCCTTTCAATGACTTGGCCTAAGGGGAGCATATACAGGGAGAAGAGAATGGGGCCAAGGATGGAACCTTGTGGAACCCCACAGCAGAGATTAGCTGGGGAGGAGGATGAGTTGCCTATGTTAGTCGAGAAACTCCTACCTTTGAGGTAGGAGATGAACCAGCTCAGGGCAGTGCCATCAATACCAACCCCATACCGGAGACGATCAATTAGGATGGTATGGTCGACAGTATCAAATGCTGCGCTGAGGTCAAACCAGACAGGATACTTCATACAGTGACATGTCAAATGTCTTTAAATTTCTAAGAAAGAAGTCTTTGTGATTACATCGATGTTGTGGGCTGAGGACAGGTTATCTGAGTTATTAACACCCAAGACCTCTCCACCACTGGCTTCTGACTTATCCTTTCTGTAGTCAATTACTAGTTCCTTGGTTTTGTTCAGATATTGCACATAAACTGAACTCTAAATTAGATGATGTTCTCAAGTTTCTGGCTAAAATTATTTGCATCTGGTCAACCAGTAGAATCTTACCCAGGCACGTGCCGTCAGGGTAGGCAAGGTAGGCACTGCCTACCCTGACTAAAATTATAAAATGGTAATAACTAAATATAAATAGTAAAGGCATGGGAGAATTATGCCTATCTAAGAGATCGATCTCTTAGGTAGGCATAATTCTCCGTGCCTTTCATCCGCAGCACTTGTAACCCTTAAAGGTCTGTGCAGCCCACGTGCCGTCGGCGCTGCTTCAAGCCGTCAATGACAAGCGGGGCTGAAGGCAGCCGAAATTCTGCCTTTGCAGCACTGCGCACGTGCAGCAGCCTACTGCGCATGCGCAGCGCTGGTTTCTTGGCGGGGTTTTCAAATATGGATTGCCATTATTTTAAGTGTATCTTAGGAAACAAGAATGGAGTTTGTGTACCGATAATGTGGTAAGTACATTTTGTGTTTATGTTTTTAAATACCGTATTTCCCGGGGTGTGGGGGTGGGGGGAGAGCTCCTTTCACAGCGTTTGGGGAGTCTGGCCCTGGGTAAAGTTGCGGGGAGGGCACGAATGTTGTGAAGGAGAGGATCGGGATCATGCCACTTGCGACGCTCCTTGCACGGAGCCACCGCATTGAGGCGGGGGGGGGGAGAAGTAGCTCGGGTGGCTGTGAGAGGCCGCCGGGCCGGATAGCGGAACCGTCCGCCACCTCAGCGCTTCTGCCGCTCACCTCTGGCAGCTCTCCGTCTAAAAACCTCTCCTGCCACTCGCTGGCCTCACTCATGTCCTTAAATTCCGACAGCGCAATTGAGGTTACTCGGCTGTGGGAATTTAAGGATTTGCGGGAAGTGGCTGACATGAGCGAAGTCGGGTGAGAGGTGTTCAGACGGAGAGCACTGCCAGAGGTGAGCGGGCCGGCAGAAGGCACTGATGTTGCGGCCAATTCTGCTGTCGGCTCCCGGCGGCCACTCGCAGCCACCCGAGCTGCTTCTATCCCCGGCTACAATGCGGTGGCTCCACGCCCGGAGCGCCGCGGCAGCAGTGAGTGAGTTACTGGCATTATCCCCGACCCCCTCCTTCTCAACACTCCTGCCCTCCCCGCAACTTCACCCTTCACCACATGCTGTGAAAGGAACACTCCCCCCAATTGGTCCCTTGAACAAGCGTCGTCATTCAATTAGATGACAACTGATTCAACTTTTCCCTGTGCTCCCATTTTTCCCACCATCTCTTCACTCCCCACCCATTCAGTAATTCAGAATAAAGGAGACTTGGAAGCCTTGGGCAAATTGAATTGTTACTGTCTTTATTTTTATTTTTTATTTTTACAGAGAGAACAATCTGCGCATGCGCGGCTTAATTTTTTTTTAAGCCGATTGACTGCCTACCCTGAGTAATTACTCACGGCACGTGCCTGATCTTACCTGACCCAATGCAACTGGGCTGTAACGTAGAACATATGTACAGAAATGTATAGACACTTGTTAGGTTAAGAAGTAGGGTACCAATGGTGCCTGTGCCTGTTGCTGGGGTATTTGGAGGGGGGAGGGTGCAGAGTAGTAAGAACCTAAGATATGACTAAGGGTATGGGTAGGGGACCAGCAATCCTTGGGAGACTGAGAGGGAGGGGGGAAAGAACTAGTATTCTGCTGTTCTGCTTGGTGGATGGGTGTGTGAGCAGAATTGGTACCCTATTTGCTGGGGAAGAGTAAGTGGAAAATTTGAAAGGGATTACAAAGCAAAGTCGGCAGCATCACTGGCAATAGAGCGGCCCGCCCTGATAAACTTCAATGCATTCAATGCTCCCTTTGAGCAGAAGGCCAACAGAGCAATGAATCTGTCCCGACAGACTCAAGTGCACTGTTGCAGAAGTAGGTTTGGCCTGAGTCCTGGGGGTGAACACACGGAAAGCAACTGGCCCAGATGAAATCCCTGGCGACATCCTTAGGAACTGTGCGGACCAACTAGCAGGAGTGTTCGTGGACATCTTTAATCTCGAACTCCTCCGTTCTGAGGTACCCACCTGCTGTACCCTTTATCCTTTACCAGTGCACTGTGGATGGGTTGATTGTATCCATGTATAGTCTTCTACGGGATAGCACACAAACAAAGGCTTTTCACTACCTCGGTGCACGTGACAGTAATAAACTATTAGTGAGTGAAAGCCCAGTACCATTGGATGGAGAATAACATCTGCACATTTTGGCTAGGAGAGGTGCCAGTGATGGGTGGGGCTACCTATTAATGTAGTTAGGTATTTAACTGGCACATCTCCTAGTTCAATGTTGTGGTGTGAAGATCTCATTGCCCTGAGAGCAGCCAGTGGTGGAAAGTTGCACCTCAGTTGGTGTTCTCAATATGTTGTACAGGTTTGATCAACTTTGAGAGTGGCAATACTGAAAATATCAGTACAACCTAATTAAATCCAAATTTGACCACCGGGTGGTGCCTGCAATGGCTGCCTCGGCAACAGTCTGTCTTGTCCTTTCCTTCTTTGTTGCTTTATAGTGTGTGTTAAATGTATATTTTAGTGTTCATTAGCCTGTTTTATGTGTGGGGGGGGGGGTGGTTGAGGGAAACATTTTAGTTTCTTACCTCAACGGATATGCGATTTATTTATTTTCCCGTATCGTATCTCCATCCGCACTGTGGCCTAACAGCGTGGAGCTGGCGGCCTTTGCTGTGGACTGACTTCGGGAGCTCCAACCTCAGGAGCCTGCGGACTTAACATCGTGGAGCAGGCGGTCTCTGTCGGGGAAGGACCTTGGAGCTCCATCAGCGGGAGCCTGTGGACTTTAACATCGTGGAGCTCGCCGTCCCTGGTTTGGTTCAAAGGTTCTTTAATAGTCACATACACCAATTGGTGTAGTGAAATGTGTATTGCCATTGCAGCACATAAAAAAAAGAAAACAACATAACATTAATAAAGATATTTAACATTAAAAACATCCCCCCACAATGGTTCCCATTATGAGGGAAGGCACAAAGTCCAGTCCCCATCCCCATGTCCACCCATAGTCGGGGCCTATTGAGGCCTCGGCAGTCGCCGCTATGGAGGCCCGATGTTCCAGGCCGTTCTCGCCGGATGATGGTGCTCTGGCGTCGGGAGAATCCTCACAGCGGCTTGGGAAACCTGGAACGGCCGCTTCCTTACAGGAGACCGCGGCTTCCGAAGCCGACAGGCCGCATTGGATGGAGCTCCACCACTGGCGATCTCGGCAAGAGATCCCAGGCTCCCGATGTAAAGTTCAGCACCGCTGGCCGCTCCACAAACCCAAAGCTCCGCGATGTTTCATCGGCAGCCTTCAGCTCACCGGAGTTCCAGCGCGGCGACCCGGGCAAGGCATCGCCCGCTCCGCTCTGCGATAGCGCTCCAGCGCTGCGCCGCCACCGAAGCCGAGGTTCTGGGCGGTCCCCTCAGGAAACGCTGCTCCAGACCCGCTGGTAGGCCGCAAGGACGGGTCGAAGGTGCAGCCCGGAGAAAAGCCGCCTCTCTGACCAGGTAGGGACCCTAGAAAGCAGTTTCCCCCACCCCCACCCCCCACATAAAAAAGACAAACTCCGAAAAACAAAAACTCAACTAACTAAAAAAAAGAGATGAAAAAAACGGACAGCTGCAGGCTGGGCAGCCATACCCGTACAGGACAGCGCCCCCTTGGTTAGAGAACAACTTCAGGAGCTCCATGCTGCAGGAGCTTCGATCGCCCCGACTGCGGATGGTTCGACTGCCCCAACCGCGGGAGAATAAAAAGATTAGACTTTATTGCCTTCCATCACAATGAGGAATGTGGGGAATATGCTGCGGTGGATGTTAATGTTATCTTTTATTTAGTTGTGTGTCTTGTTGCTTTTTTTAAAGTATGGCCATATGGTAATTCAAGTTTCACTGTATCTTAATTGGTACGCGTGACAATAAACAGACGTTTGAACCTTTGAAATCTCCAAGCAAGCATGCTTATAAGCATCCAGCAGTGCATGATTTTTAATTTTGATACTCACTCTTACACCACAGAAATGTCTTCAAAGAAGCAGGAAACACAGTAATTCTCTAAAAGGATATTTTAAAAATAAAACTACTTGTGTCATAAATTAAAATGTCTTTATGCTCTATTCCAATAAACGGTCCTTAACATAGAAACATAGAAACATAGAAATTAGGTGCAGGAGTAGGCCATTCGGCCCTTCGAGCCTGCACCGCCATTCAATATGATCATGGCTGATCATCCAACTCAGTATCCCGTACCTGCCTTCTCTCCATACCCTCTGATCCCTTTAGCCACAAGGGCCACATCTAACTCCCTCTTAAATATAGCCAATGAACTGGCCTCGACTACCCTCTGTGGCAGAGAGTTCCAGAGATTCACCACTCTCTGTGTGAAAAAAGTTCTTCTCATCTCGGTTTTAAAGGATTTCCCCCTTATCCTTAAGCTGTGACCCCTTGTCCTGGACTTCCCCAACATCGGGAGCAATCTTCCTGCATCTAGCCTGTCCAACCCCTTAAGAATTTTGTAAGTTTCTATAAGATCCCCTCTCAATCTCCTAAATTCTAGAGAGTATAAACCAAGTCTATCCAGTCTTTCTTCATAAGACAGTCCTGACATCCCAGGAATCAGTCTGGTGAACCTTCTCTGCACTCCCTCTATGGCAATAATGTCCTTCCTCAGATTTGGAGACCAAAACTGTACGCAATACTCCAGGTGTGGTCTCACCAAGACCCTGTACAACTGCAGTAGAACCTCCCTGCTCCTATACTCAAATCCTTTTGCTATGAAAGCTAACATACCATTCGCTTTCTTCACTGCCTGCTGCACCTGCATGCCTACTTTCAATGACTGGTGTACCATGACACCCAGGTCTCGCTGCATCTCCCCTTTTCCTAGTCGGCCACCATTTAGATAATAGTCTGCTTTCCTGTTTTTGCCACCAAAATGGATAACCTCACATTTATCCACATTATACTGCATCTGCCAAACATTTGCCCACTCACCCAGCCTATCTAAGTCACCTTGCAGTCTCCTAGCATCCTCCTCACAGCTAACACTGCCCCCCAGCTTAGTGTCATCCGCAAACTTGGAGATATTGCCTTCAATTCCCTCATCCAGATCATTAATATATATTGTAAATAGCTGGGGTCCCAGCACTGAGCCTTGCGGTACCCCACCAGTCACTGCCTGCCATTGTGAAAAGGACCCGTTTACTCCTACTCTTTGCTTCCTGTCAGCCAGCCAGTTCTCTATCCACATCAATACTGAACCCCCAATGCCATGTGCTTTAAGTTTGTTTCCTAATCTCTTATGTGGGACCTTGTCGAAAGCCTTCTGGAAGTCCAGATACACCACATCCACTGGTTCTCCCCTCTCCACGCTACTAGTTACATCCTCGAAAAATTCTATAAGATTCGTCAGACATGCTTTACCTTTCGTAAATCCATGCTGACTTTGTCCAATGATTTCACCACTTTCCACTAAGCACAGAAAATGTAGCACTTTGGATGAATGAGATGTAATTTGATGCAGAAATTTGCTGAGAATTTCTTGGATCTCTTGCATTACAAATGAATTGGTTTCCAATTGTGTATTGCGTTAAAGTCTCGATTTTGCAGGGTTTTTTCTTTTACTGTCTTGCAGAGTTTACTGGCTGTAATTAAAACACGTGCCTGTAACGTTGGTACAAGCAGGGTCTCCACCAAAGATCATAGAGCGGAGCTAACTTTGGTCTCCACTGTACCTCAACATCAGCAAAACCAAAGATCATAGAGGAACTCCTCAACGATCTTTGAGCAAAACTTGTGCATGTGACGTTAAACCCGACGTGATGGCGTCAGAGCGAGTCGGCGGGGCTTCAGTGCGAGCTGACGCAAGGGGTAGGCGGGACTCCAGTGAGTGACGGGTCACAGCGCGTGCGCGCTAGGAAGTGCTGGTCATCGGCGGAAATCCTCACGGAGCGGTGTCGGCGCATGCGCATGTGGTAGGGCGCTGCTTGCTGCGGAGCGAGGCGGAGGGGACGCGACGCGACCGGTGAGTGAAGGAGGGAGCGCACGTTGGTGCCGGGACCCGCGACCCGCGACCTCCGGCTTCCCCGGGCCACGTTCCCCACGCTTCGGCAGCGGGACTCCCGGGACTCCGGCCGCGGTGGGCGAGGCCGGTAACCTTGGAGCGGCCGCCGAGGTCAGAGCGGCTGCAGCAGCAGCAGCAGGAAGTGGCAGCGGCGGGGCCGGGGCGGCAGAGTGAAGGTCGGGGCTGGGGCCGGGGCGGCAGAGTGAAGGTCGGGGCTGGGGCCGGGGCGGCAGAGTGAAGGTCGGGGCTGGGGCCGGGGCGGCAGAGTGAAGGTCGGGGCCGGGGCCGGGGCGGCAGAGTGAAGGTCGGGGCTGGGGCCATATCCCTGGGATGGGGAGCGGCTACGTCGCGGCTTCATAAGTGATAGAAACAGAATTAGACCATTTGTCCCATCGAGTCTACTCCGCCATTCAATCATGACTGATCTATCTCTCCCTCCTAACCCCATTCTCCTGCCTTGTCATACCCTCCGACACCCGAAGGGCCTTCTCATGCACCTATATTTCTATGTTCCTGAATCAAGTTGGCGATATGCAGAGTACTGCCCTGCCGACTACAGATTCAGAAGGTTCAAGAATCTCAATATCCGCCGTAAAAAATATTCATTGACTTGGCCTCCACAGCCTACTGTGGCAGAATTGCATAGATTGACCACCCTTTGACTAAAGAAATACTTCCTCATCTCCTTAATAAAGGAATGTTATTTTATTCTGAGGCTATGGCCTCTGGTTCTGGACTCCAACTATCCTCTCCACATCCATTCCGTCCAGTCCTTTCACTGTTCTGTAACCTTCAATTCATATCCTAAACTCCAGCCTTCAAATGCAAATCGTGGGTTAACAGTCATTCCTGGAATCATTCTTGTGAGCCACTGGACCCTCTCCACGCTGGCAAATGCTTCCTCAGAGGGGATGTGGAGAGGGTGTTTCCACTAGAGGGAGAGTCTAGGACCTCAGAATTAATGTACGTTCTTTTTTGAAGGAGATGAGGAGAAATTTATTTAATTAGAGGGTGGTGAATCTGTGGAATTCTTTGCCACAAAAGGCTGTAGAGGCCAAGTTAGTGGATATTTTTAAGGCAGAGATGGATAGTTTTTTGATTAGTACAAGATGGATAGTTTTTTGATTAGTACAGGTCAGGTTATGGGGAGAAGGCAGGAGAATGGGGTTAGGAGAGATAGATCAGCCATGATTGAATGGCGGAGTAGACTTGATGGGCCGAATGGCCTAATCCTACTCCCATCACTCATTACTTTATGACTTATATGGGGCCCAAAACGGCTCACAAGATTTTTAAGGGAGGGCAGGTCTCGCGGGGGCAAGGTGTGCTTTCACTAGCCACGCCAGTGGTGTTGGTTTATTCTGGCTTGAAGTAATGGTTATGTTACAGCAGGTTTTGTTCTTTCTCCCCCAGGTTAACCATGTCTGCCTCTGCGATTGCCAAGCCTGCCATGAGAGGCCTGCTGGCCAAGCGTCTGCGGTTTCATTTGGCTGTGGCTTTCACTATGGCTTTTTCGGTAGCTGGACTCTTCAAGGTAATACATTTTGATACGTGCTTCTATTACTCTAAACACCACCTCCTCCATTGTCAGATTGAGGCCTAGTGGAAATTGGTGGACTAGCACCTCATATTTCGCTTGGGCAGCTTTCACCCCAGAATTTTGACCCAAATGACCCTTCTCTGTTTGCTTTGTTGTTGCCTCTCCCAGTTAACAATGATTCTACATTTTCCTTGATCTCCATTCCCATTGCCGTTTTCTCACATTCACACATCCTTACTTATCTATCTCCCGCCCCCGATGTCAGTCTGAAGAAGGGGTTCGACCTGAAAAATCACCCATTCCTTCACTCCAGAGATGCTGCCTCTTCCACTGAGTTACTCCAGCATTTTGTGTCTATCTTTGGTTTAATCCAGCATCTGCAGTTCCTTCATACAAACGCCAGTAAAAGTGTCTTTATCTTAACAATCCATTGAATGTATAAAATGCATTGACCCACGATGTCTACTGACCATGATGCTAAATTAAACTAATCCCATCGCAGCCTGCACATGGTCTGTATCACTTAATCCCCAACCAGTTGTCTGTTTCTTAAAAAATGCTATTTTATCATCTTCTACCACCTCTCTTGTGGCAGTGTGCTCCATGCACCTACCACTCTATTAAAAACACATTTGCCTTGAAAATCTCCCCAACTCATCTTAAACTTATTCCCTCTGGTACTTGACATTCCCACCCACTATCTAGTCTATTACTTCCTCAAAATTCTCAACTGTACATTCAAGAGTATTAGCAGTTGTGCAGTTGACATCTATATGGACAGTTGGTAGAGCTGCTGCCTCACAGCAGCAGAAACTCGTTCTTTCCTGGCCTTGGGTTCTATCTTCGTTGATATCTTCCTGTGACTGCATCTGCTTACTCCAGATACTCTGGTTTCCACCCACATCCCAAAGTTGTGCTAGTGAAAGGCAGTCAGTGTGGATTTTGTGGGCCAAGGGGTCTGTTCCCATTGCTGAAACTCTGAGTGTAAGCAGGAACTGCAGATGCTGGTTTAAACCGAAGATAGACACAAAAAGCTGTAGTAACTCAGCAGGACATGCAGCATCTCTGGAGAGAAAGAATGAGTGACGTTTCGGGTCGAGGCCCTTCTTCAGAACTCTATATATCTCTCTGACCTCTCCCAAGTGGTCTTTAAAGAAGGAATTGGTTGACATCTGCATGAATTGCTTAAAACGATTGGTGCTTGATTAAAAATGAAGGTAAAATGCTGGAGATTCTGTCAGGAAGGATCTATGGAGAGAATCACCTAACTTGATAAATTTGTCCTTTGTGATTCAGAATTTTAAGAAAAGTGCAGATATGAATGTGGACTTTCAAAGGTGTCTTCTAAAGTAGAGTAGCGTTAAAGATAAAACCCATTGGATTAATATTGGGTTTAACAATATGAGGCAAAATTAATTACAGGCCAAGATGCCAAGTAGCGATAAAGTTTATTCATCAAACTGGTAGGCAATATTCAATGGAGCTGCAGAAGATATTTTATCTTTGCACCTTTTTGAACGTGTATTAATCTGTTTATGTGAAGCAGGTGACATTTCCTATACAAATGAATGCAATTTAATGACACAATGAAGTGAGTTAACATAATATAAATGTGATAATATTATAGTCGTATAGCACGGAAAACCCGTCCATGCTGACCAAGATGCCCAATCTAAACTGGTCCCATTTGCCCGCATTTGGTCTGTATTCCTCTAAACCTTTCCTATCTATGTCCAATTGTCTTTTAAATATTGTTATTATACATGCCTCAATGACCTTCTCTGGCTGCTTGTTCCATATACCCACTACCACCTGAGTGAAAAAGTTGCCCCACAGGTTATTATTCAATCTTTCCCCATCTACCTTAAACCTATGTCCTCTGGCGCTTGATTCCTCTACCCTGGGTGAAAGACTGTGCATTCACCCTATCAATTTCCCTCGTGATTTTATCACTTCTTTAAGATCAACCCTTAGCCTCTGCACTCCACGGAATAAAGTCTTAGCCCGCCCACTTGAGTGTTGGCAACATCTTCATAAATCTCTCTGCACTCTTTCCAGCTTAATGACCTCTTCCCTACAGTAGAGCAACCAAAACTGAACACCATAATCCAAGTGTCCTCACCAATGTATTGTACAACTGTAACAGAGCGTCCCAACATCTATACTCAATGCCCTGACTGATGAAGGCCATTGTACCAAAAGCCGCCTTAACTACCTTATCTACCTGTGGTGCCTCTTTCAGGGAACTCTGCACATGTACTAGATCTCTGTGCTCTACAATATTCCCAGGGCCCTACCATTCACTGTGAAGGTCCTGTCCTGGGTTGACTCCCAATCATGCAGTGCCTTTCACCTATCTACATTTGAAATCCATTA
Organism: Malacoraja senta; assembly: GCA_038087875.1. Lineage (NCBI taxonomy): Eukaryota > Metazoa > Chordata > Chondrichthyes > Rajiformes > Rajidae > Malacoraja > Malacoraja senta. Next base: position 25,590,983 of record CM075977.1, on the reverse strand, counting down.
GCCATTCTTCAGCACATTTGTCCACTACGATACCACCCACTTTAGTGTAATCTGCAAAGTAACTAATCATGCTTTGCTAATTATCATCCAAATTGTTAATATAAACCACAAATACTAATGTGCCCAGCATTGATTCTTGAGGCACAGAACTAGTGACAGGTCTCCATTCCAAAAAAAACAACCCTCCACCACCACCCTCTGCTTCCTTCCATGTAGCCAATTTTGTATTTGGGTAGCTAGCTCTCCCTAGATGCTGTATGAACTAACTGTATAGCAGCGTATCATGCAGATCCTTATCAATGGCCTTACTAAAGTCCATATAGATAACGTTTACAGCCGTGCCCTCGGCAATCTCTTAGTTACTTCAAAAATCTCAAACAAAACCATCCCTATTGAACCTTTGTCTATCCAAATGCAGAACTATATTAAGGGGTGAATGAGGCTACCATGGCTGACAAAGGAAGTAAAAAACAGCAGAAAAGCAAGAGAAGGCATATAAGATGGCAAAGATTAGTGGGAACGTAGAGGCTTACAAAGCTTTTAACCGAAGGCAGCCAAAAGCAATAAGGAGAAAAATGAAGATAAGCTAGCCAATCATATAAAAGAGGACAGGCAAAGTTTTTTCAGATATGTAAAGAGTAAACCTATTTGGTTACCTCTTTAAAAAAAAACTTCAATCAAAATTGTAAGACATGATCTCCCACGTACAAGACTATGTTGACTATCCCTAATCAGCCCCTATCTATGCAAATGCCTATATATCTAATTCCTCTGAATCCTCTCCAGTAATCTACCTTTCATAGACATCACCGGTGTATGGTTCCCAGGCTTTTCCTACAGCCGTTCTTAAATAGAGGCACAGCGTTAGTCACCTCCCAGTCATCCGGCACCTCACCCATGTTTAAAGGTGTTCCAAGTTAAGAAGAATTTTAATAATAAGGATTGGTGACCAGGCTAAGTAGTTGGTCAAAGTAGTTGGGGAGACATGGAAAATATGTTCAGGAAATATGTAGCATAAATACGTGTACTAAAAGCAATTTCAATTATATTCAAATAACAACTGATATATAAGAAAATAATTCTCAGAACTATGGGAAAAGGGGTGTAAGAATAATGCATTTCTGCAAAGGTGCATGTTCAGTGGGACAAATGATTACAATCTTTTTTTCGGAGGATTGCAAACTTTTATGGTAGATTGAGATTGTTTTCAATATTCATGAAAGCATTTATGTGTGTTTTCTGTGGTGCTAATTTCCATGAGGGAACAAGAAAAAATAAGGAGAGGATATTTTTCCCATTAATACATTGGTCTTGTTACTCATCTCATTCGTATAATTACTGACATATTTGTGAGAAAACTCAAATATCGATGATGATGCTTAAGACGTGATCTAATTAAATGACAATTTCAAATTCTTCATTGCGTTTCTTGTATAATCTTTTCTGATTTGTATCATAGCGAAGTAAATGACTGCATGAGGACTTTTTTGTAAAGGAAGAGCAAGGAATGAATTACAGCAGCAAGATGCATTAATCACTATTAGTTTTTGTCCTGATTGACAACGACCATTAATTCAAATCATTGATTTAAACATTGATTCACATCACACACCTTTCAGCCTTTTACAAATAAGCTTTAACTTCAATTCATGTGATGATGGCATCACATGTATAGATAGCAATGTAAAATATTCCTAAATCAGTAAAATTATGAAAGTTTAATCTTGTCCTTTTTCTTAAAACTTTAAGTTTTTCGTAAGTGATTCCAGGAAGAAAGCATATGCTGACTTCTACAAGAAATATGATGCCGTGAAGGACTTTGAAGCCATGAGGGAAGCTGGTATATTTGAAAGTGTGAAACAAAGAAAGCAAACTAGTGAACCAGTTTGCAAAGGTAATATTTAAGTAAAAATACAGGTTCACTTGTATTTCAAAACCTCTTGAAATAGAAAAAAATGTAAGTGGAACAATTTTAATGCAGACGGTTTGGGGCTTTGTTTCTTGAGAGAAGGGTAAGGAGATTTAAAGTGGAGTAATCAAGGTTAAAGGAAAAGGTTGGGGAACATTGAGATTACAATTTAAATGATGCTCAGTTTTTGCCTTGAGTTTTGTAAAAGATACAGGAAGGTACATCTTTTATTGGTTAGTGACATTATCCCAAGTCATTAATTGAAAAAAGGGTTTGCTGGTGGACACTATGTTCTGCTCATCCTCAATTGACATTGGCATTCGTTAATGCCATTGTGCATACCCACGAAACATGATATCACATGCATTGCATTCTATTCCATCACAAGGCAATATCATGTTTCATGAGTATGAACAATGGCGTTAACGATGTCAAATTGAGGATGAGATCTGAAACTTTAGTCTTTGAAGTACATGTGTGTGAAATATCATGGTTAACTAAATCACTTATTGAAAATAAGCTCCACAAACTACTGTCATATGCCAGCCAAAATCAGGCGATTTAAAACAAAAACTAAGGTGCTGGAAATCTAAAAGGACAAAATGTTAAAAATATTTGCAGCGGGAAAGTTAATGTATCAGATTGAATTTTCTTCAAATGAGGAAACATTAAAAAACGTTTTTTTTGAATTGTGGAGAAAGGTACGAGTCTGTGATAGGTGAAGACTGCAAATTGTAATGCAGCCTGCTGGTAGAGGATGGTGAGGCTTGCTAACAGCAGCCAATCACTGCCCGATATATTCTCATTGTAAATATTTGACGGAAATGGCCTTGCACAGGACAACAAGAACCTATGGGTGAGAAATATTGCCACTGACTTTATAACCAACAGTGCAACACCTTAACCAATTTGATTGAAGAATTATCAATGCAAGGACTGAACAGTGTAATTAGTGAATGAAGTCAACATCAAGTCAGATCTACATTCTGGAACATCCCATCTGATGTCAGTATTACCTTCACAAGAATGACTACAGCAGTTCAAGATGACTTAGCATCGTTTTGAGGAGAGTTAGGTTTGACTAATACACACTTGTCTTGCAATGATGTACACATCCCATAATAGATTGGGAATAAAGTGAAATATAAAACTTGACTTGAGGGAATTAAACTTCATATTAATAATATTTAAATATTAAGACTTGCCATGCCAATAAGAAGAAAAATACCATAATGCCATTCAAATTCAGGATTATGAAGATGGTTGACAATAATTTGTCTCTATGAGTGTTCCAATGAACCACTAATCCAGATCATTTTATTTACCCGGAGATTAAAATGTTCAGTAGACACAAAAAGCTGGAGTACCTCAGCGGGTCAGACAGCATCTCTAGAGAAAAGAAATAGGTGACATTTCGGATCGAGACCCTTCTTCAGACTGAGATTTAAGGGAAACGGAAACAAGAGGTATTGGTGGTGAGAGATATAAAACAAATATGCAAAAAACAATGATGATAAAGGAAACAAGCCATTGTCAGCTGTGGTATAGGTGAGAATGAGTACAGACAATGAGACTTAACAAGACAACTTTGAAGCTGGAGGGATGGAGAGAAGGAATGCAGGGATTAAATTTTCATCTGGCGCAATGTCAATGGAACCAACCAAGATTCTCAAAACAAATCACTTATTGGATAAGGGTTTATTTTCTGTGAATGCTTAGTTTGTATTAAGCAAGCTTATGTGCTGTCGCCCATCCCCTTCTCTCCAGAGATGCTGCCTGTCCCGCTGTGTTACTCCAGCATTTTGTGTCTACCTTCGATTTAAACCAGCATCTGCATTTCTTTCATACACATGGCTATAAATTTTGTCTTGATTGTCATTAATTAACATTTCTTTTGTTCCCAGTTTGTACGGCTGAATTAAAAATAATATAATTCATAAGAATTAAATAGAATGGAATACAAAAAAGTATGAATGTGCTAATGTAAACCTCTTAACCTTTTTTAAACAGGAACCATGGAAATTGATGGCAGGGTTATCCTCCATCCCTATACTGGGAAATGGAATGAAGATACACTTTCTGTATTTTCCATACTTGAAGATGTATAAATAAAACATTTTGATTTTCTGTTGACCATTAAAACAGCGTGTACCTGTTTTAAGTTTCTATTAAATTTGACACATGTAACTTGGTAAACCAATTAATTTTTATATAGGACATGAATGGGTGGATGGAATGGTTAACCACGTGAAGCTCCCTCTGCCATTATTACCCAGTTGAACACAATCTGTTATAATAATCTTCACTAACAATTATTTTACAATCTTTGTGTCATACACAAACTTAGTAACCATGCCACTTACATTCACATCCAAATTGTCGATACAAATAACCAACATCAGTGGACCCAGCACTGATTCCTGCAGTGTACCACTTGTTTCTAGTCTGAAAAACAATCTTCTATCGCCATTCTTTTCTACCTTCAAGTCAAGGTTGTATCTAATGGCTTGCTTGCCCTGGATTCCATGTGATCTATCCTTCCAGACTAGCCTATCTTGTGGTATCTTGTCAAAGGTATTCATGGATCGGTGAAAAGCTTCAATAACGTCTCATGGTCTCCTTCAGCAAATTAATGAATGAATAGGTTTATTGGCCAAGTATGTACACATACAAGTACACATACAAGGAATTTGCCTTGGTGCTCCGCTCGCAAGTAACAACACGACATACAGTAACAATTAAGAATGACACATTAAACATTAATAATAAAACATTATAGTTTAATGCAACCTCTGGTTAGTCCTGGGATATTCTGGCCCTATATATATCTATATTACTAAAAGTCTGATCTTGACCACTTCCTGTTCTGTATATTGATTTTAGAGAAAACGCTGCCACTTACGGCTGTAATTTTTGGCCATCTTACTCAGAGTCCCCCTCTGCTGCGCAGGGCAAGAGGATTTTTCTCATCAATGAAAAAGAAAAGAGTTATTAGTGTTTAAAAAATGTTGAGATTCTCTCTCCTGAAGGCCACACCCCTTCCGGAGGGACTCTAAAACCCAGAAGTGTTGAGTGCCTCAGTCAGTCTCTGCAAGATGGGGGAGCGAGAGAGTCACGTCTCTCAGTTGGAGCTGTGAAAAACACTGAACACATGTCTACTAAACTGAGTGGTTTTACTGACCTTGAGTACCCTTAATGTGGTTTGAAAATGAAAATGTGGTTGGTTTGAAAAAGCACAGCAAATGGTTGGTGGTGGTTGGTTTGAAATAAAGCACAGTAAATGGTTGGTGGTGGTTGGTTTGAAATAAAGCACAGCAGGTGGTTGGTTTGAAATAGCAAATGATTAAAAGTCTAAACTTGACAACTTCCTGTTTGCACTGTATATTGATTTTAGATAAAAACGCTACCACTTACGGCTGTGATTTTTGGCCATCTTACTCAATCCCCCTCCGCTCATCAGGTGCAGAGGATTCTTCCCATCAATGAAAAATAAAAGTGTTATTAGTGTTTTAAAAATGTTGAGAATCTCTCTCCTGTCAATCACACCATGAAGGCCACGCCCCTTCCGGTGGGAGGGGGAGGGATTATATAACCCGAAGTGTGGCTCAGTCTCTGCAAGATGGGGGAGGGAGAGGACACGACTCTGTCTGAGCTGTGAATCAACTGAACACACTGAATGTCTACTGAACTGTGAGTGCGGTGCTTGCTATGCTTTTATGGTGGTTTCACCCTGCTTGAAGTGGCATGAAACTGCACTTGAATTTGGTGGCCTTGCACCCTGCTTGAAGTGGTATGAAACTGCACTTGAGTTTGGTGGACTTGCACCCTGCTTGAAGTGGTATGAAACCGCACTTGAATTTGGTGGACTTGCACCCTGCATGAAGTGGTATGAAACTGCACTTGAATTTGTTGGCCTTGCACCCTGCTTGAAGTGGTATGAAACTGCACTTGAATTTGGTGGCCTTGCACCCTGCTTGAAATGGTAGGAACCTGCATTTGAATTTGGTGGCCTTGCACCCTGCATGAAATGGAATTTCAAGGAAGAGCCATGAGTCAACTGCCAGCCCACCAGCCGTGAGTGAGCTGAGTCATTGAGCTGCCACCCCAAGAATCCATTTGGCCCATAATGTCCATACTAACCCTCTGGAAACCAGTCCCTTCAGCCCACAACCCCCATACTAGTGCTCCAGAAAGTCCCCCCCCCCCCACTGACCGCCAATATTGGAATTGGTGGAGAGGTGGAATATTGCGTTGGGGGTCCAGCCCTCCCGTCCCACTTAGTCTAGTTTTATACTATCTTCCCTTTGGTCTTGTGTCTGTGGGCCAGGGTTGTGTCAGCTTTTAATCTCCTCAATTCCTATCTACTTCCAAACACTCGGCCACAGCCTTCCCATTTTCACACATGCTACTGACCTTTTTCCTGTGGACGCTATAAATATCTTCCCGTTGAATTTCAACCTATATTTCCCAGGTTACTAATCATTAAAAAAATAATAATATTCTTCAAGCTCACCCATTTTGAAGAAAAAATTCCAAATGACGTCATAATCCACTAGCACACTCTGGGTACTCCGGGCAATCCAGCACTCCAACTCGTTCGGCCCCACTGGGACCAGTTCGGCCCAGCATACTTGGCCCCGTTGGGACCTGTTCGGCCCCGCGCACTCGGCTCGGACCCGCTAGCCCCAGCTGCATCGGCTCCGCTCGAAGAGGTGAGGGAGGGATTGAAGGAAAGGAAAAAAATCCTGGGGAGTTGAGGGAGAGTGGGGGGGATTGAGGGAGAGGTGGGGGTAGGGAGAGTTCAAACGTCTACACTCCCTCACACCCCCTGCCTCTTTCTACCCATCCACCCCCTCCCTCTCCACCCTCCCCCCCAATCTACCTCCCTCTCTACCCCTCCACCTCCCTCTCTACTCCCCTCCGCCTATCACCTCCCTCTACCACCCTCTCCCTCTCTACCCTCTCCCTCTCTGCTCCTCTCTCTCTATCCCCCTCACCTTCCCTTTCACCACCCCTCCCTCTCTACCCACCTCCCCCACCCTCTACCCCCCTCCCCCACCCTCTACCCCCCTCCCTCTCCCTCTCTAGCCACGCCTGCGCAGTTGGGAGAGGGAGGGGGGCTAGAGGGTGGGGGAGGGGGGTAAGAGGAGCGCATGAAAGCATAACTTGAAATTAAAGAAATCAACGTTCAAATCCTGGGTTGTAAGCTGCCCAAGAGAAATAAAAGGTGCTGTTCCTCCAATTTGCGTTTGGCCTAACACTGACAGTGGAGCAGGCCCGGAACAAAAAGGTCAGTTTTGGAATGGGAAAGGGAGTTAATTCATTAACCTGCTCCATTATAATACATTTGACATCAACACTACATTTCTAAAGGTCCCAGAACCTGACTGCTGTTAAACAAAGCTCCCAGGTTTAATATATTTAGATGAACAGTCTGCAAACTTCAATTAGAATTTGTGTCATGAATATAAAACAAACAATGGAAAATCAGTTTGAATAGAACCATAGACCAGGTTCCAGAATGAATGGAAGCGGTGCTGGCTTGAAGGGCCGAATGGCTGCCACCTGCACCTATTTTCCGTTTTCTATGAAGCAAGCAGATGGGGAACTGATCTCTTATACTACAAACCTTGCAGCACCATTTACCTTTGACGCTGAGGATTCCAAGTGCCCCATGGTCACTTTGTGTCAAAGCCACTAATTTACTACAACATTTCAACATTGGATATTTTCCAAACTGGAATTGTCAGATTTACTCCATGGGTCAATGTTCCTGATCAGTAAACTATGTGCTTGACAGTGCGGGGAACCAGAGAGAGATGTTCAAATCCCTCGAAGGCATCTGTGGGATTTAAATCTAACTAACTAAATATATCTGAAGAAGGGTCTTGATCCAAAATGTCCTTTATCCACGTCTTCCAGAGATGCTGTCTGACCCACTGAGTTGCAACACCTTGTATCTTTTTTGGTAAACCAGCATCTGCAGTTCCTTCTGTCTCTTTTAATTAAATATTAATATAATATCAAGGGGGTGGGGGGTAGTGTGTGTGTGTGGGGTGGTTAGTTTGTGTGTGATGCCGCAGGCCGCCACCCCCCCCCCCCCCCCCCCCAGCAACTGTGTGTTAAGGGGACGGGACCCAACGGGTCCCACTTGGTCTAGTGACCTCTAAAATTCATGTAGCCAATGTCGCTCTCCCTTGATCATGGCCGTCCAAAGGGGGGGTGCGTTGGGTGCGACCACACACCCTTTTTTCCCCCAGAGTAAGAAAAAATCCCCAGAATTTTTTTAAAAAATCGGAACGCAATCAGCCTTTCCACTTTGTCGGAAATCACCCGAAATTCTTGTTCCAGCCGCTGGATGATTCAGGAGAAAAAAATGTGCCCATCCGCGCCTGCGCGGTAGGGGAAGCGACGCAAAATGACGCCGTCTCTCCGAGCGTGCGCAGTGGGCCTGGGCGGGATCAGACTGCCATTTGTGCTTCACACGTTGAGCTCGATGCCTCGCGTCTACTCCGGGTAAGTAGTGGAATATTGCGTTGCAGGAGGGGGAGTCTGTGAGGGGGTCTAATCCGGCCCGCGGGATGATTTAGTAACCCTTTTCGCCGGGCCCGAGGGAGGGGGGGGGGTGCAGTGCGGTGTCTGCCCGGTCCAGTGTTTCCATCCGCGGCGTCAGAGCCTCGCCAACGGCCAGGCGGGCGACCAGGAGACCGTCCTCCCGTCGCCGGGCGGGAGTGGCTGTAACCCCAACACCAGACGCCACTGCGGCGGGGCCCGCTGCCCTCGCCTCCTCCCGCTGCTGGGGCCCAAGCCATCTTCCGCCCCCGCTGGGTCCAAGCCACCCCCGCTGGGCTCACGCCACCCCCGCTGAGCCACGCCACCCCCGCTGGGCCAACGCCACCTTCATCTTCACCCCCCCTGCCACAAAGGGGGGAGAGAGAGAAAGGGGGATTATCTTTAGTGAGATTGCAAAATTAAGGTAGGTTTTATAGCTATTATATTTCTCTATATGAATAATTTTAAACAGTATCAAATAATATCAACAATTTTCCTTGATAACAATACAGAAAAATATGAATTCCATAGTTTGTGACATAAATATACATTTTAATGGGATCATTATATACAGATGTAACATTTCCATTTTGAGATGGGGGGAGGGGGGTGGGGGCAGGGGCAAATATGCGTCAAGCTGATAGCCTAATCGTTAAAGATAGTCTAATCGATAAAGAGCTGAGAAGAGGAATCAGAGCTGCCAAGGAAAGGTACTCTGAGAAGTTGAGGAGCAAGTTCTCAGCTAGTGACTCTTCTTCAGTTTGGAAGGGCATGCAAGAAATCACCAGCTATAAGAGGAAAGCCCCCCGCTCTTTGGACAATCGTCAGCTGACGAACGACCTGTATGAGTTTTACTGCAGGTTTGAAAATCAGAAACGTAACCCTGAAACCCTCTCCCAACAAACACAGCCAGACCCCAGTCTGCAAAGAATGGACCCTGCACCCTCTCCTTCCCATTCACCACTTCACACCTACTTAAGGCAAGACTCCAGTATGAAAAGAGTGGACCCTTTCCCACCCAACCAACACTTCACACCCACTCACAGCCTGACCTTGTTATCTAGATGTTAGCGAATTAAGCTATGCGTGATGAGTGTAGGGCTGGGGAAATGGTGTCTATCATGAACCTGTTGTGACGGTAAGCAAAGTGCAATGGATCAAGGCTACCTGCGAGGCTGGAGTTAATGTGCGCCATAACCAGCCTCTTCAAATACTTCATGACGGTGTTTGTCAGAACTTTAATGACGGTAGTCATTAAAGTCATTGAGAGGTCATAGGGCCAGAATTTCACAGTAGCCAGAGATGTTGCATTTGATGAAGGAAACCGTGAGACCTTATTGAAGCTTTTCACCAATCCATCTGATAGTCCTCTCAGCTCAGAATCAGGGAGTCTGATGTTGGGTTTGCAAGTGACAAGCATGCCCAGTGTAGCTGACATTGTACTTAAGGCCTTGATTCTGAGGATGTTGACCTAGACAACGACACTAACGTTGGTTTGCTTATCGATCCAGTGACGATGAAGGGCTTGGCAATGTTAGAATATAGAACCGGTTCTTCGGCCCACAATGTGCCAATCTAAACCAATCCCCATTTGCCTGCACATAGTCTGTATCCAATTCCCTGCCTGTTTATGTGCCTGTCTAAGTACCTCTTAAATGGTGCTATTGCACCTTCTTCCCACCATGTGGCGGTGTGTTCCAAGCACCCACCATATCTTTAAACTTTCCCCCTCTGACTTTCAGGCTATGGCGTCCAGTATATGACATTTCTGCTCTGGGAAAACGACAGAGTATTTACCTTGTCTTTGCCTCTCAATTTTATATACTTCTATCCGATCGCCCCTCAACCTCTGATGTTCTGTGATAGTTTGAGAGATGGTGGCCTGATGTTTTTGTTCAGTGGGGTCATGGTCAAGGGGTGGGTGCAAGTAGGTGCCAAGAGCTGGTGCCTGGCTTCAGCATGGTAGAGTTCAGCCTGCCAGACTATGACAGCATTACCCTTGTCCCATAACAATATTGGGATTGTTACTGAGAGGAGGGCCCAGCGTTCAGAGGGGGTGAGATTGGAGTATGTAAGGTGAATGGAGAAGTTGGGACAGTCAATGCTGTAGTTGCAGTTGGAAATAAAAAGAGAGAGAGGGTAGAAGGCTGGCAGATGGTGTTCAGGGGGAGGTGGAGGGGTGTGCTCGGAACTCATTGAAGTGTGGGTGCAAAAGGGCTATGCTAAAGACAAATTGTTTGGCATTGGAGAGGGTGAGTTCTGGGGAATTGGTGAAGACATGGCGGGTTGGGGTCAAGGGAGGGCAGGGGGGAAACTCAGGGGAGGAACTACGGAGGGAGGGAGGGGGCTGAGAGTAGTGCGGAGTGGTGTAAGAGTGGGAGGTAGGGCAAGTGGTCTGGTCAGTATAAGGATAAAGGCAATGGGGGTCAGTGGTGCCGGTGTCAAAGGCACAGACTGAAGCTGGTCGGGGGAACTGTAGGACCTATCGATGTTGATGTCAAGGGTCCTGGACTGGAAGTGTCCGGGAGAACTATGAACTGGCAGGTTGGTAGCCTGGTGTGGTAGAAACTGGGGGAATGTAGGAGTATGCGGCAATTCCTATCTCTGGGAGCTTGAGGAAGGGATAGTCAGGAAGATGTTCAGATGTTCTCCCTGTACTTGGTGTTACATCAAGTCAAGTCAAGTCACTTTTATTTCTATAGCACATTTAAAAAACAACTCTCGTTGACCAAAGTGCTTTACATTGGTGGAGGTACTAACGTTATACAACAGTGGTTCATAGATTAAGTACGTACATAAATACATACATATAGCCCTCCCTCAGAGGACGTCAAGAAAGGCTTGAGAGTAAAGATGAGTTTTAAGTCTCGACTCTTTTGAGTCGGAGTGGGCAGTTCTGATGGGAAGAGTCTAGGAGCTGCCACCGCAAAGGCGCGGTCGCCCCTGAGCTTATGCCTAGACCGCGGGGATGTCCAGTAACCCCAATTCGGCCGATCTGAGGGACCTGGAGGTGGTGTGGTGGGTAAAAGGCCTGTCTCACGAGTCTGCGGTCATTGGCGGCAAAACAGGAACAATCTACCGCTCCTGGGCCACCAGAGACCTCGGGCTCGGTCAAACGCCCGCCGCCGGGGCCGGGTGCTAAAATAAAACCAACACTGTTCAAAAAACGTTTCCTACCGCACAGCCGCCGCCAGAGAGGCACGAGTGCGGCACGAGCGCCGTGCGTTGAACTTGCACCGCCACAGCCTCCGCCAGTGAGGCACGACCGCCGCCACAGCCGCCGCTAGTGAGTCACGTGTGGCGCACGGCCGCCTCCACAGCCAACGCCACAGCGCCACGATCAGCACTGCCGCCGCCACAGCCCCGCAGATCCGAAATGACGTCATCGCAGTCGGCCTGCCCTTTGTTTTTACTTACCGCAAGCTCGTGGGACCAGCCGTACTTAAATCACTCGGCCCCGCGCAGCGCTCCCGCGGCATAGGCTCGGCGCTCTCGCCGTTGCTGTGCGGTCCTCTACCGGCGACGCCGCGCTTCACCGCTGATGACCACAACACCGTGAGACAGAGCCTTAAGCAGATTTTTGATGTAGGTGGGGCAAGCCCGTTAATGGCTTTGTTAACATAAAGAAGGATCTTGAAATTTATTCGGAACCGACTGTAACCCACATAACCCACTGTAACCAAATACATGGGCATGTTAAAGGAAATGTGCCTTTCTCCAAGTTGAGCTTGGTCTTTGATATGTTATCTTGTGCAGTTAAAATGGTCTTGCATTCTTGGAACATGAAGGAACACATGCACAGTGGTAGATGCAGGGCTGCCAACTCTCACGCTTTCAGCGTGAGAATCACGCCTTGGAGTAAATTCTCACGCCCTCACGCTCATGACCGAGTTCTCACGCTGAGTTCAGTCCCTGCGCAGTTTGTCCCTTAGCGCCGCATGCCAGGGATCTGCACGGTCTGGGGAAGCGCGTCGGTTGACGGCTGTGAGTGACGTCGCGTCGCGTATTTCGCTCTTGGTTGGATGTGCAGCCGCCGAGTGTCAGCACCTCCGTGCGCCGGCTGCGAGCTCTGTGCTGCCGGCTGCCGCTGCAGCCTCGCTCCCTCCCTCCCTCCCGCCCTTCAACTCACACGGCAGCGCCGCCAATCCATGCTACACAGTGCCCGCCAGACGGCCGGGGAGAGAGAGGGAGGGGGGAAAGAGAGAGAGTGAGAGAGGGAAAGAAAAAAAGGGAGGGATGGAGGCAAAGAGAGACAAGGGGAGGGAATGTAGAAAAGGGAGGGATGAAGGAAGGAAAGGAGGAGGGGGAGGAAAGAGGTAAGGATGGGGGCAAGAGGGAGGATGGAGGGAGGGGGAAGGAAAGGTGTGTGTGTGTGCTTGTGTGTCTATCTCCCTGTGTGTGTCTCCTTGTGTGTGTGTCTCCCCGTGTTTGTTGTTTGTCTCCCTGTGTGTGTGTGCGTGTCTGTGTGTCTCCCTGTGTGTGTGTGTCTCCCCGTGTTTGTTGTTTGTCTCCCTGTGTGTGTGTGCTTGTGTGTCTATCTCCCTGTGTGTGTGTCTCCCCGTGTTTGTTGTTTGTCTCCCTGTGTGTGTGTGCGTGTCTGTGTGTCTCCCTGTGTGCGTGTCTCCCTGTGTCTGTGTGTCTCCCCGTGTGTGTGTGTCTGTCTGTCTCCCTGTGTGTGTGTGTCTGTCTCCTTCCCTGCGTGTGAGTGTGTCTTCCTTTGTGTATGTGTCTCCCTGTGTGTCTGTTGTCACATCCTGGCCTTAGACAGGGCTGCCAACTCTCACGCTTTGAGCGTGAGAGTCACGCATTTCAGCCAATTCTCACGCTGATGATAGAATTCTCACGCTGTCTTCAGTCCCTGCACAGTTTGTCTCTTTTGTGCCACATCACAGTGATCTGTGCAGTCTGGGAAGCGCGTCAGTTGGCGACTGTGAGTGACGTCGCATCTCTTTTCTTCTCTTCTTTCTTGGTTGGATGTGCAGCCGCCGACAACATGAAGCAGCCGGAGATAGAACTAACCAGGTGAATTGGTTGTAAAACATGGGGGGACCACAATGAGGCCAAACATCTAGGACAGGGTTCGGCAACCTACGACACACGGGCCGAATCCGGCCCGTAACCCGAAAAACCGCAGGGTTTTTTCAATTCGTTTTCACGGGGTCGGCGCAGGCAAGCCGACCTGAGAACTGCAGCCAGTCCCTGGGACGCGAGCTGATCTGGGAACGGCAGCCAGTCCCTGGGCACGCAGAATGCCAACTTGATCATTATAGACAAATTGGGCCAGCCATGTACATGTTGTATAACTCTGACTCAATGCAGATCTGAATGGGCTTAGAATGACCATTTAAGCAAAATTGCCCTCACTTTCCCCATTTTGATTCTTGAGATTAATATCTCTTTGCTCTGTTAACCATATATATATAACCATATATAACCATAACAGCACGGAAACAGGCCATCTCGGCCCTTCAAGTCCGTGCCGAACATTTTTTTTAATTTTTTTTTTAATTAATAATAAATACTTCCTCCTAGTCCCATCTACCTGCACTCAGACCATAACCCTCCATTCCTTTCCCGTCCATATACCCATCCAATCTATTTTTAAAGGATAACATCGAACCTGCCTCCACCACTTCCACTGGAAGCTCATTCCACACAGCTACCACTCTCTGAGTAAAGAAGTTCCCCCTAATGTTCCCCCTAAACTTCTGTCCCTTAATTCTCAAGTCATGTCCCCTTGTTTGAATCTTCCCTACTCTCAATGGGAAAAGCTTATCCACGTCCACTCTGTCTAACCCGCTCATAATTTTAAAGACCTCTATCAAGTCCCCTCTTAACCTTCTGCGCTCCAAAGAATAAAGACCTAACTTGTTCAACCTTTCTCTGTAACTTAGTTGCTGAAACCCAGGCAACATTCTAGTAAATCTCCTCTGTACTCTCTCTATTTTGTTGACATCCTTCCTATAATTAGGCGACCAAAATTGTACTCCATACTCCAGAATTGGCCTCACCAATGCCTTGTACAATTTTAACATTACATCCCAACTTCTATATTCAATGCTCTGAATTATAAAGGCCAGCACACCAAAAGCTTTCTTTACCACCCTATCTACATGAGATTCCACCTTCAGGGAACTATGCACAGTTATTCCTAGATCCCTCTGTTCAACTGCATTCCTCAATTCGCTACCATTTACCGTGTACGTCCTATTTTGATTTGTCCTGCCGAGATGTAGCACCTCACATTTGTCAGCATTAAACTCCATCTGCCATCTTTCAGCCCACTCTTCCAAATGGCCTAAATCTCTCTGTAGACTTTGAAAATCTACTTCATTATCCACAACATCACCTATCTTAGTATCATCTGCATACTTACTAATCCAATTTTCCACACCTTCATCCAGATCATTGATGTACATGACAAACAACAGTGGACCCAACACAGACCCCTGAGGCACCCCACTCGTCACCAGCCTCCAACCTGACAAACAGCCATCCACCATTACTCTCTGGCATCTCCCATTCAGCCACTGTTGAATCCATCTTGCTACTCCACCATTAATACCCAACAATTGAATCTTCTTAACCAACCTTCCATGAGGAACCTTGTCAAAGGCCTTACTGAAGTCCATATAGACAACATCCACTGCTTTACCCTCATCAATTTCCCTAGTAACCTCTTCGAAAAATTCAAGAAGATTAGTCAAGCCGAAAAATTCAAGAAGATTAGTCAAGCGTTAAAGTACTTATGAGGTAGTCAGGAAAGGGAACATGCTATTTTCTTTTAGTTTGCTTTAATTTGTTAGTTGATTTTTGTTGACTGCCATAATTTCTGAAATGGTCTTAATGTAACTTAACTGTTATAAAACAGTAATAAGTGATTTTTGTCCAAACAATTGGAACTTGCATAAAATGTTTGCATTATTAGCAGTACTGCCAACTCTCACGCATTGAGCGTGAGACTCACGCATTTCACAAAATTCTCATGCTCTCACGCTGATCACAAAATTATATAATGAGAATAGGACCTGTTTTGCTTAACAAATAGTGTAGGAAGGAATTGCAGATGCTGGTTTAAACTGAAGATAGATACTAAAAACTAGAAAAACTCAGCAGGACAGGCAGCATCTCTGGAGAGAAAGAATGGTAGATGTTTCGAGTCGAGACCTTCAGCGTGAAGAGGTTGAAACCCAGCCATAAAACACAATGACTGGACATGTGTGTTATCCAACTAAGGGCAGAAATCAGAATCATGTGTTCATCTTTATTCACGTGACACCATAATAAATATATTACAGAAAAAATAATTTAATGGGGTGGCACGGTGGCGCAGTGGTAGAGTTGCTGCCTTACTACCACATGGGTTTTCTCTGGATATTCCGGTTTCTCCCATATCCGAAAAAGTGCAGGTTTGTAAGTTAATTGGCTTCTGTAAATTGTCCCTGGCGTGATGGATGGAATTGGTGTATGATAGATTGCTGGTCGGTGTGGACTTTGTGGGCGGAAGGGCCTGTTTCCATATATATTTTTACATATATATCTTAATTTCATTGAACCATATATGATTGAATATGTGGCATTATTTTTGTCTTGTTTCTATATTCAAAGGGTAAGGTTGAAACCGTCTGAAGAAGGGTTTTGGCCCGAAACGTTGCCTATTTCCTTTGCTCCATAGATGCTGCCGCACTCGCTGAGTTTCTCCAGCAATTTTGTCTACCTTCGATTCTCCAGCATCTGCAGTTCCTTCTTGAGCAAGGTTGATTGATTTATTTGTGCAGAACAGTGATGGAAGTCTGACTTTTGCTTTGTTTCTCTCAGTTTTTCTCTATATATATGCATAACAGCATGAATATAATCTGATTTCCATACATGAATATAGTCATTCATGTGCTGCACCTGTTGATCAAAGCCTGGCTCTATTGTGGAATGTAATTAGGAATGTAATTTAGCCTAACCTTATTCATACCTAATCCAATTTAAAGCATAAATGTTGCATTCAAATGCAAGTTAAAAGACTCGCTACAGTATGCACCAGATTGCACAATTTCAAGGTGAAAAATGCAAAAGCTCCCTACCGTGGGAGGGGGAACACCCCCCTCCCACCCCCCCCCCCCCCGCCGATTGCTACGCTCCCTCGCAATTTCTCATTCTCAACTCTCACCCAATGTTGGCAGCCCTGAAAGGTAATCAGTAAAAGACCATTCATCCAACATGGCTCTCTACATGTGAACACCTGGAAGAGATGTGGAATGGTTTTCACTTATGTAGTACATGAATTATATTTTGCCCCATTGGAGGATAAATGTCTGAGATAGAATTATCTTGGTGTGTGCCTGGAATGTGCTGCCAGAGGTAAAGGAGGAAGCAGATAAGATAGTGGCATGTAATAGGTTTTTAGATAGGCACATAGATATGCAGGGGATAGAGGGTTACAGATCATGTCCAGATGAGATTAGTTTATCTTGGCATCATGTTCTTCACAGACATCGTGGGCTGAAGACCTGTTCCTGTACATTTCTATGTTCAATGTTAACCACATCCCATTTGCCTCCACACAAAGTAAAATTACAAACAGCACTCTTGAGCACATCCACTTTAAGGACACATTAATTTAAATTCCTCTAAATATCACGTGTCTTCTGATAGCAAAAAGTTGACATTACACAAGCGACTATGAGTAAGTGATCAGATAAACTGGGGATCGTTAACTCAGATCTACACTCACTCCAGCAATGAAGCAGCAGAGTCTAATTTTAAACACAGGAAATGATACTTATTTCTCCCTCCACACAAACCATTATCTTCAACTGGTGTACTTTAAGATATTGTTAGTTTCCTGTTTTGCCTTAACTCTGCAATCATCTTCATAGAATCACAGAGCACAGAAAGAGGCTGGTCAGCAACTGTCAATCTAAACTAATCCCATTTACCAGGGCTTGGCCTTGTGCCTTCATTAATATGATGTTCCAAGTGTTCGTCTAAATGCTTATTAAATGTGGTGAGGGTGACTGTCTCCACAACCCACTCAGGCAATGCATACCAGATTGTAACCACCTGGTTTTCCCCAGTTAGTTGGAAACTACCATTTGATTTACCATGAGAATACAATAAAATACAGATGTTGAAAATCTCGTCAAGAGTGTTTCAATATCAAATGCGCTGGAACCAAAACAATTAAATTCTTAAAGGCCTGTCTCATGAGTCTGCGGTCATTGGCGGCGAAACGGGAAGAATCTGCCGCCATAGACCGCGCACTCGTGAGAATGTACAATTCCGGGGCCGTGCGGCGGTGTTCCCAACACCGCACGGTGCTAAAATAAAACCGACAATGTCGAAAACTATATACTCACCGCACAACCTCCACCAGTGATGCACGAGTACGGCACGGCCGCCCGCACGGGCCGCCGCCAGTGTGGCTCGAGCGCCGTGCGTCAAACCTCCACTGCCACAGCCTCCGCCAGTGAGGCACGTGCCTCCGCCAGTGAGGCACGTGTGCGGCACGGCGGCAGGCACAGCCACCGCTACAGTGCCGCGATCAGGATGGCCGCCGCCACAGCCGCCGCTGGTGAGTCACGTGCGGTGGGCCGACGTCATCGCAGTCGGCCCGCCCTTTTTTTTACTTACTGCAAGCACGTGGGACCCGCCGTGTTTGAATTACTCGGCCCCCGCGCAGCATCCGTGCGGCGCTCCGGTGGATAGGCTCGGCGCTCTCGCCGTTGCCGTGCGGTCCCCACTACCGGCGACGCCGCGCTTCACCGCCGATGACCGCAAACAGGTAAGACAGAGCCTTTACTTGCTGCAGCTTTTTAGGTACATTAACTGCAACAAAACAACAAATAAATCTGTACAATAAACAATAACAGATGAAAGGGTGTGAACGGTGGAATCGGGGAAGAGAAGAAGGTGGGGATTTAAATTTAGAACCAAAGCAAGAGAAGGTGATTAGAAGGGGATGGGATGTGGGAAGAAAAATAGGGGGCCTGGTTCATCAACTTGAAGAAGGGTCCTGACCCGATACGACTGCCCATTTCTTCCACAGATGCTGCCTGACTTGCTGAGGTTCTTCAGCAGTTTGGTTTTTTTGCTCTGGATTCAACATCAGCAATCTTGTGTCTCCAGTGATAATTAATTTTGATTACATGTATGCAAAATAGCATCATGCAAGTTAGACAATAGACAATAGGTGCAGGAGTAGGCCATTCAGCCGTGCGAGCCAGCACCGCTGGCACAAAGTTGGCATACCTTGCAAATTTATTGGAGAGTGTAAAATTGAATAAAATTGGCAAGTGGTAGGAAGGAAAGGATCATGCTTAAGGAATATTTTTTTCTTTTAATTTAGAGATACAGCGCAGAAACAGGCCCTTTGGCCCACCGTGTCGGCACCAACCAGCGATCCCCGCACATTAACACTATCCTACACACACTCGGGACAATTTACAATTAAACCAAGCCAATTTACCTTCAAACCTGTACGTCTTCGGAATGTGGGAGGAAGCCGAAGATCGGAGAAAACCCACGCGGTCATGGGGAGAACGTAATACTCCGTATGGACAGCACCCATAGTCGGGATTGAACCCGGGTCTCCGGCAGCAACTGTAAGGCAGCAACTCTACTGCTGCACAGCCGTGCCGCCTGGAATGATGTTGTCACTTGTCACAAGGGCACAGTATCTAGCACATTAACTTTTATAGGATAAATAATTTTGCCAAATGTGGAGGGCATGATAAAAGAATCTGCAAATTAGCCAAAAATTAAAAACAGAACAGTACGACACAGGAACTGACCCTTCCACCCCAATGTTCATGCTAAACAGAATGTTATTTAAACAAATCTACTCTGTGTACACATGATACATATCCATCTGCCTATCCAAATGCCTCCTAAATGCCATTACCTTATCTGTCTTCACCACCAGCGTAGCAGCATATTCCAAACACCCCCACTCAATGTAACCACTTACCCCTTAAATGTATCATCTCCAAGTTTGCGGATGACACAAAGCTGGGTGGCAGCGTGAACTGCGAGGAGGATGCTATGAGGCTGCAGGGTGACTTGGATAGGTTGGGTGAGCGGGCAGTTGCATGGCAGATGACGCAAAGCTGGGTGGCAGTGTGAGCTGCCAGGAGGATGCTATGAGGCTGCAGGGTGACTTGGATAGGTTGGGTGAGTGGGCAGATGCACGGCAGATGCAGTATAATGTGGATAAATGTGAGGTTATCCACTTTGGTGGCAAGAACAAGAAGGCAGATTATTATCTGAATGGTTAGGAAAGAACTGCAGATGCTGGTTTAAATCGAAGATAGACACAAAATGCTGGAGTAACTGCGGGACAGGCAGCATCTCTGGAGGAATGGGTGATGTTTCGGGTCGAGACTTGTTCAGACTGAAGTCCCGAAATGTCATCCATTCCTTCTCTCCAGAGGGGCTGCCTGTTCCGCTGAGTTACTCCAGCAGTTGGTGTCTACCTAATAGTGTCAGATTAGGAAAAGGGGAGGTGCAACGAGACCTGGGTGTGCTTGTGCTGTACATCAGTCACTGAAAGTAAGCATGCAGGGACAGCAGGCAGTGAAGAAAGCGAATGGCATGTAGGTCTTCATAGCGAGAGGATTTGAGGATAGGAGCAAGGAGGTCCTACTGCAGTTGTACAGGGCCTGGTGCGACCACACCTGGAATATTGTGTGGAGTTTTGGTCTCCTAATTTGAGGAAGGACATTATTGCTATTGAGGGAGTGCAGCGTAGGTTCACAAGGTCAGTTCCTGGAATCGCAGGACTGACATATGATGAAAGAATGGGTCGACTTGGCTTGTATTTACTGGAATTTAGAAGGATAACAATACAATTACAATACAATTTTATTTGTCTTTTGGACAAATTTGTCATTTGGACCCCTTGATGTCCAAACAAAATGTCGTTTCTGCAGCCATACATTACAAAACGAAAAAGACCCGAGACACAACACAATTTACACATACATCCATCACAGCGCTGTGATGGAAGGCAAAAAAATGTATCTCTCCACTGCACTCCCCCCCCCCCCCCCCCCCGATGTCAGAGTCAAAGTCAAAGCCCCCGGCGGGCGATGGTGATTATCCCGCGGCCATTAAAGCCACGCCGGTTAATGCAAGGGTCACGCACTGGGTCTTGGTGTTAGAGCCCCGGCGCGTGCTCGCAAAGTCCGGCGGCCATTCCAAGCCGCGCGGGGGGATAAAGCCCCGCTCCAGGTGCTCTTCAACCCCGCAACTCGGGCGGGAGAAGTCGCCGCTGCGGAAGCCCCGAAAAGCGGTCTCCCCCCAGGGGACCCGCGGGCTTCCGGTGTTGCCGTCCGCCAGACCCGCGGTTGTAGCCTCCGAATCTCCGGGGGTCGGGTAGCAGCAGCGATTGTTTCCACCACAGCTCCAGACTCGGCCAGCCCCGTGACGGTGAGTAGTCCGCAGCTTCACAACTGGAGCCCCAGGTCGTTCCTGCTGGAGGCCGCTCCACGTTGCCCAGCCCCAACGACAACGGAGACCCGACAAAGAAAAGGTCAGGTCTCCCGTGCAGGGGAAAGATTTTAAAGTTTCCCCCCCCACCCCCACCCCACCCCCCCACACACATACCCCGACAAAAAAATAATTAAAAACTACATAAAAACGAGACAAAAATAATAAAAAAGACAGACGGACTGCAGAGGCCGCTGCAAACGAGAGTCGCGCCGCCCACCGAAAGAGGGGATCTTGTAGAAACATGTGAAATTCTTAAGGGATTGGACAGGCTAGATGCAGGAAAAATGTTCCCCATGTTGGGGGAGTCCAGAACCAGGGTCACAGTTTAAGAACAAGTGGTAGGCCATTGAGGACTGAGATGAGGAAATTTTTTTTCACCCAGAGAATTGTAAATCTGTGGAATTCAGTGCCACAGAAGGCAATGGAGGCCAATTCATTGGATGTTTTCGAGAGAGTTCGATATAGCTCTAGATAGGGGCTAACGGAATCAAGGGACATGGGGAGAAAGAAAGAACAGGGTATTGATTCTGGATGATCAGCCATGATCATATGGTGGTGCTGGCTCGAAGGACCGAATGGTCTACTCCTGCATCTATTTTCTATGTTTCAATGTGTAAAAAAAAACTTGCCTCACATATTTGTTTTAAACTTTGCCCCTCTCACTTTAAAACTATGCCCCCCCATCTTTATCATTTCCACCAAGGGGAAAATGTTCTATCTATGCCTCTACTAATGTTATATAGTTCTATCAGATCTCCTCTCAGCCTCTGACACTACAAAGAAAACAATCCAGGTTTGCCCAACTGCTCTTTACAGCTAATACCCTTGAAGCCAAGCAGTATTCTGGGAAACCTCTTCTCCAAAGCCTCCACATCCTTCCTGTAATGGGGCGACCAGAACTTCACACCAAACTCAGAATGAGGCTTAACCAAAATCCTATAAAGCTGCAACATTCTGGCTCTTATACTCATTGCCCGACCAATGAAGGGGAACATACCATATGCCTTCATTACCACTATATCTACTTGTATCGTTGGTTGTCTAGTGGTTGATAGTGAAGAGCAAAGTCTTACACTGTAGGGGGATGTTGCCAGATATTTAAAAAAGTGGCAATCCAGAAAAGTGCATGGTTATTATATTGGGGAAGGGCAGCAGGGCTAAGGACGACCATTATACCATCCAAGCTTATCAAACTAGCGGGATATGGTGTCAGCACTCATCTCCGCAACTGGATCCTCGACTTCCTGACCAACAGACCCCAATCAGTGACAAATCATCCTCCACGATAATCCTCAACATGGGGGCTCCGCAAGGATGCGTTCACAGCCCCCTTCTTTGCTCCTTGTAATCCCATGATTGTGCAGTCATGTACAAATCTAATTCAATTTTCAAATTCACAGATGACGCCACCATTGTGGGCCGGATATCAAATAATGATGAGACGGAGTACAGGAAGGAGATTGAGACCCTCATGTCCTGGTGTCGAGGCAACAACCTTTCTCTGGATGTCAGCCAGACAAAGGAGATTGTAATTGACTTCAGGAAGCGAAGCAGTACACATACCCCAGTTTGCATTGATGGTGCCAAAGTAGAGATGGTTGAAAATATCAAATTCCCAGGAGTCAATATCACCAGCTTCTCCTGGACCACCCATATTGAAGCAATGATCAAGAAAGCACATCAACGCTTCGACTTCCTTGGAAGGCTTATGAAGTTTGGCATGTCAACCTACAACTCTCACCAACTTCTACAGATACACCACAGAAATCATTTTATCAGGATGCATCACAGCTTGGTTTGGGAACAGCTCCACCGAAGACCGCAAGAAATTGCAACAAATTGTGGACGTAGCCCAGACCATCACAAAAAACAACCTGCTGCCTGTCCCGCTGAGTTATTCCAGCATTTTGTGTCTACCTTTGATGTATGAAGCAGTGTACCGATCTGGTGCTGCATAGTTCTACTTTTGACTGTTGCAGACACAAGGAGAGGACTCCTGTGCTGTAATTATTTGTAATTATCCTGGAGCTTGATGTTGTAAAACCTCAGTTAATTTTTTTAATATGTCTTCTGACACTCACTTTTTACACATGTGTGGAACCAGATGTTTCCACATCACAATCTGCATGAACCCAGTTTTTGTTTCCTTTCTTGATAGCTTTCATGTAATTTCTAAATCTCACAGGTTAAAGGGACCCAAGCAGGGATGACAGTGGAACAGCAATAACAGAAATTTCTAGGAATAATCCAGAAGATGCAGGATCTTTTCATTCCTTTATTTATTGATTGATTTGTTTTTATTAGAAGCAATTGTACAAGGATAAGATGATTGGCATAACATTTATTGTACAGCTTCATTTTTAACCATATAACCTAAATTTAAAAAAAAGAAAAAAGAAAAAAAAGGAAAACAAGCAAAGAAGAAAAAAAAGAATGAAGAGATAAAATAGAAAAGAGCAGGAAAAAGATCCCTAAGCTACCAAAGCAGTGCAGAAGAAAGAAAAGGAAATAAGAAAAGAAAGATGGAGATATACCTTCGCCCCCCCCCCCCCTCACCCATCATAGCATCGGATTTAAATTTAAATTTGTGTTTAACCATTCTGTTGTTGTAAAAATTCAGTAAAGGGTATCCATGTCTTAAGAAATTGATCTGGTTTTTCCGCCAAGACAAGCCTAATGTTTTCCAAGTGTAGTCTCTCGGACATATCTGTAATCCACATCTTCACTGTGGGGACTGTTGTCTATTTCCAAAATTTAAGTATTAATTTTTTCGCCATTATTAGGCTGTAATTGAGGAAACATCTTTGAAATATCATTAGCTTAGAGCAGGCCTCTGACATTCCTAATATGATCAGTTTTATATCTGGGTCCAATTTAATTTTAAGTATTTTGGAAAAGGTATCAAATATTCCCCTCCAGAAGTTTTGTAACTTTGTACAGGAAGCAAAAGAATGGGTTGTAGTCGCTTCTTGGAGGAGACATTTATCACAAATAGGAGAGACATTTGGGAAGATCTTGTTCAATTTGGACTTTGAGTAGTAGTCTGTGCAGTATTTTAAATTGTATCAGGGAATGCCTAACATTAAGAGAGCAATAATGTATGTATAATAGGCTTTCCTCCCAACTATCCTTTGAGATTAGTAAACCCAATTCATCTTCCCATGCTCGCCTAAGCATTTCAGAAGATGGGATGTGTGCAGTTAAGAGGGTATTGTAAATGTAGGATATTAGCTTACTTGTATCTTTTCATTCCTAAGAGGAATAAAGATTCTAGGGGTAGAAAGAGGCGACCGTGGCTGACAAGGAAGTCAAAGACTGTATATAAAACTAAAAGCAAAGGCATATAACATAGCAAAGATTAGTGGGAAGCCAGAGGATTGGGAAGCTTTTAAAGAACAACAGAAGATAACTAAAATCAATTCGGGGAGAAAAGATGAAATACAAAGGTCAGCTTGCCAATAATATAAAAGATGATAGCAAGAGTTTCTTCAATTATATAAAGAGCAGGAAAGAGGCAAGAGTGGATGTTGGACCACTGGAGAATGATGCCGGAGAAGTGATAATGGGGAATAAAGAATTGGCAAAGGAGTTGAATAACTTTTTGGCATCAGTCTTCACAGTGGAAGACACCAGCAACATGCCTGCTGCGAAGGAAGATGAGAGCCAACAGTATCCAAGGGGCGGATACTAGCATGGATAGCAGGTTCACAATAGATAATAGACAATAGGTGCAAGAGCAGGCCGTTCGGCCCTTTGGGTCAGCACCGCCATTCAATGTGATCATGGCTGATCATCCCCAATCAGTACCCCGTTTCTGCCTTCTCCCCATATCCCCTGACTCCGCTATTTTTAAGAGCCCTATCTAGCTCTCTCTTGAAAGCATCCCGAGAACCTGCCTCCACCGCCCTCTGAGGCAGAGAATTCCACAGACTCACCACTCTCTGTGAGAAAAAATGTTTCCTCGTCTCTGTTCTAAATGGCTTATTCCTTATTCTTAAACTGTGGCCCCTGGTTCTGGACTCCCCCAACATCGGGAACATGTTTCCTGCCTCTAGCGTGTCCAAGCCCTTAACAATCTTATATGTTTCAATGAGATGCCCTCTCATCCTTCTAAACTCCAGAGTGTACAAGCCCAGCTGCTCCATTATCTCAGCATATGACAGTCCCGCCATCCCGGGAATTAACCTTGTAAACCTACGCTGCACTCCCTCGATAGCAAGAATGTCCTTCCTCAAATTAGGGGACCAAAACTGCACACGATACTCCAGGTGTGGTCTCACTAGGGCTCTGTACAACTGCGTAAGAACCTCTTTGCTCCTATATTCGATTCCTCTTGTTATAAAGGCCAACATGCCATTCGCTTTCTTCACTGCCTGCTGTACCTGCATGCTTACTTTCATAGACTGATGTACAAGGACCCCCAGATCCCATTGTACTTCCCCTTTTCCCAACTTGACGCCATTTGGATAGTAATCTGCCTTCCTGATTTTGCTACCAAAGTGGATAACCTCACATTTATCCGCATTAAACTTCATCTGCCATGCATCTGCCCATTCCCCCCAACCTGTCCAAGTCACCCTGCATTCTCATAGCATCCTCCTCACAGTTCACACTGCCACCCAGCTTTGTGTCATCTGCAAATTTGCTAATGTTACTTTGAATCCCTTCATCCAAATCATTGATGTATATTGTAAATAGCTGCGGTCCCAGCACCGAGCCTTGCGGTACCCCACTAATCACTGCCTGCCATTCTGAAAGGGACCCGTTAATCCCTACTCTTTGTTTCCTGTCTGCCAACCACTTCTCTATCCATGTCAGCACTCTACCCCCAATACCATGTGCCCTAATTTTGCCCACTAATCTCCTATGTGGGACCTTATCAAATGCTTTCTGAAAGTCCAGGTACACTACATCCACTGGCTCTCCCTTGTCCATTTTCCTAGTTACATCTTTAAAACATTCCAGGAGATTAGTCAAGCATGATTTCCCCTTCGTAAATCCATGCTGACTCAGACCGATACTGTTATTGCTATCCAAATGTTTGGCTATCTCATCTTTTATAATTGTGACTCCAGCATCTTCCCCACCACCGATGTCAGGCTAACTGGTCTATAATTCCCTGTTTTCTTTCTTCTGCCTTTCTTAAAAAGTGGGATAACATTAACTACCCTCTAATCCACAGGAACTGATCCTGAGTCTATAGAACATTAGAAAATTATCACCAATGCATCCTTGATTTCTACAACCACTTCCTTAAGTACCCTGGGATGCAGACTATCAGGCCCTGGGGATTTATCAGCCTTGTCCCATCAGTCTACCCAACACCATTTCCTGCCTAATGTGGCTGGATGGCAGAAGACAAAGAGTGGCAATAAAGGGGTATTTTTCTGGTTGGCTGCCAGTGACAAGTGGAGTTCCGCAAGGGTCGGTGTTGGGGCCACTATTCTTCACATTGTATATTAATGATTTGGACATGGGGATTGAGGCTTTGTGGCAAAGTTTGCGGATCATACGAAAATATGTGATGGGGCAGGTAGTGTGGAGAAAGCAGGGACTCTGCAGTAGGATTTGGACAGGTTGGGAGAGTGGGCAAAGAAGTGGCAGATGGAATATAGTGTAGCAAAGTGTGGAGTCATGCATTTTGGTAGTAGGGTTCCTAAAAAGTTAATCTGTAAGTTGAATCAGTAGTAAAGAAAGCAAACTCAATGCTAGCATTTATATCAAAAGGGCTTGTATACAAAAACAGGGATGTAATGTTGAGGCATTATAAGGCACAGGTAAGGCCACATTTGGAATATTGTGAGCAATTTTGGGCACCATACCTGAGGAAGGATGTGCTGGCTCTGGAGAGGGTCCAGAGGTTTAGAAGAATGATCGCAGGAATGAGTAGGTCACAACAATGATTCCTGGAAGTAGTAGGTTAACCGTTGAAGAGCGTTTGTTGGCACTGGACCTGCACTCGCTGGAGTTTAGAAGAAAGAGGGGGGACCTCATTGAAACATACAGAATAGTGAAAGACTTGGATAGAGTACATGCGGAGAGGATGTTTCCACTAGAGGGAGAGTCTAGCACTAGAGGTCATAACCTCAGAATTAAAGGACGTTCTTTTAGGAAGGAGAGGAGACATTTATTTAGTCAGAGGGTAGTGAATCTGTGGCATTCTTTGCCACAGAAGGCTGTGGAGGCCAAATAAATGGCTCAAACTCATTGGCCGGCAGTTAATTCTACAGCAAGGCAATGATCCCAAACATACTGCAAAAGCAACAAAGGTTTATCAAAACTAAAAAATGGTCAATTCTTGGGTGGCCAAGTCAATCATCCGGTCTGAACCCAATTGAACATGCCTTTTATATGCTGAAGAGAAAACTGTAGGGGACTAGCCTCCAAAACAAGCATAAGCTAAAGATGGCTGCAATACAGGCCTGGCAGAGCATCACCAGAGAAGACACCCAGCAACTGGTGATGTCCATGAATCGCAGACTTCAAGCAGTCATTGCATGCAAAGGCTATGCAACAAAATACTAAACATGACTACTTTCATTTACATGACATTGCTGTGTCCCAAACATTATGGTGCCCTGAAATGGGGGGGGCTATGTATAAACACTACTGTAATTTCTCCATGGTGAAACCAAAATGTATGAAAAAAACCTTTATTAAAATCAGACAATGTGCATTTTAACCACATGTGATTTTTTTCTATTACGAATCTTTGTTCAAAACATTATGGAGGGCACTGTAGATCAGACCATGCTATTGTATCCCTTATGGCATTAACCAAGCATCACTGGAACTAGTATTTGAAAAGTTAAATGTAAAGATAAGTTCCTTTCCTTTGAGTTAATACCATTTACTTGTTCCTGGTTTCATTTAGGTGATGTTAGCAGTAGTGTTTTAGCAGAGGTTGAAACATTTGTAGGGCCTCTTTACCCAATTAGTTATCTTTAACCGCTAAAGATAACTATTTGGGAAAAGAGGCGGGCGGAAATTGCTTTTAAAACATGGGTGGGACACAATGAGGCCTGGGGTTGGCAATCTACGGCCCACGGGCCGGATCCAGCCCGTAACCCGAAATCATCCGGCCTGCTGGCGTATTTTTGTTTAATTAGTTTTCGCAACCTGGGAAATGCAGTCAGTCCCGGGGCATGCAGGCGACCTGACCTGGGCGCTACAGCCAGACCTGGGGCAAGTGAGCTGACCTGGGCGCTACAGCCAGTCTCGATGCAGGCGAGCTGACCTGGGCGCTATAGCCATTACCAGGGCAGGCGAGCCGACCTGGGAACTGCAGCTACTCCCGGGCTGCTAGATTCTAGGAGCTGGCGGCGTCCAACTGGAATCAACCTTGAGGGCTCCGGTCGCAGATCCTGTGAACTTACCATCATGGAGCTGGCTGACTTCGGAGGCTGTGGTGGCATTACGGCTGCGACTCGACTTCGGAGGCTTCGGTTTTGCTGCAACATGTTTCACAAAACATGAGGGTGGATTGTCCCCCCACCTCTCAAAGAATGGGGGAGGGAGGGGATACAGGTCCCCCCCCCCCCCCCGTTCCTCACCAGGATTTCCGTCCACAAGGCCCCCCCCATGAATGTTTAAACTCGTTAGCTGAAACACAGCTACTGATAGCATTACTCAAATTAAAACAGGAACAGGTAATTGGTATTAACTCAAAAGAAAGGAACTCTTTGGTTCGAGCCTTTGGTGTGCAATTAATGCTTAAATAAAAGAGGTTCTTTGTCAGATCCCAGCCTTTATGAAATGAGATCAGCAATCCTTATGTTTTGGCAAAATATGCAATTCCTCCACAGCACACACGTTTAGCTACATTATTTAAGTACCGAGGTGCACATTTCCAGAATGATGCAAATTAGGAACTTACTTTGAGCAAGTCATTCTGGAGTTGTAAAGGGCCTGTCCCACTTTCACGACCTAATTCACGACCTTTTTTACTCGTGGACATTTTTCATCATGCTAGAAAAAACGCCCCGACCTACTTGATGCCACGAGTACCTAAGACTAGCATCACGACCACCTACGAGCTCGTGACGACCATGCTGCGAGTTTGAGTCAAGGGCAAATTCGGCAGAGGTCGTGAATTAGGTCGTGAAAGCGGGACAGGCCCTTAAATAAGCTGCACTTCTGGTGAGTGAGGGTACTGTAGCTACATGGACATTTCCAACCGAAAACTCATCAAACTGGGAAGACTTACTGCATTTCCATTGTATTAAGCACCTGCTTTTGGACGGCAGTGACTAAGAGAAACCCGACTCTGGTTTCTGTGCTGTAAAGGACTTGAGATTGTAGGTGCAGAAGATTAACTGAAAAAGCAAATAAAATCACTATTTTACTTGTAAAAAACATTTGGGATGATGGAAAAAGGCTACGAAAAGGTAAAAACTGAATGTTAGAGGAACTCAGCGAGTCGGTTAACTTGACTCACAGAATTCCTCCAGCAATTTTGTTTTTTGCTTAAGCTTCCAGCATTGGCAGTCTGGGGTCTCCGAGAAGAGCAGTTGCATCAAGACACTTCAGAACCAGTTGAGTATTTCTGCTTACATTTCCAACATATATTTTGTTTCTCTACTGCCATTATCGATGGTTGGCAGGGAGGTAATACTGCAAATGAAATTGCTGCTTCAAAATCTTTTTATGAGGAATTTTGAAGAATCACGTAATGAGAGCTGCATCAGTAATATGTGCCAATTAGCAAAGGCTTCTCAAACAGAATAATTGCCAAGAAACAGTAATTTGAATGATCAACAGGCAGCTTTTTATCCCTGCTTTTAAATGTATATAAAATGCTTTTCTAAAGCATAGAGATATTTTCTAAAGTGTAGAGAGATCAAAAACTCTTGGTTACAACCGATGCTATTGAATTTCTGGGCAGAGAAGGACTTCAGGACATTTGGGCCACTGTCCCAGACAAATACTGGTAATTCCATGCAGAACAGTTGTTCCTCCAATGGTCAGGACATTCAGGAGACCATGCATGGTTGCATGAAGGCAGAAGTTCCCAACCTCTCGAAATTTGGGCCATTGATTTCTTCACTACATTCAGACACTGAAGGCATCAGCAAGTAACACATTCGTGCAATTATGGAATCAACAGACTCAACCTGGGAGAATGGCGGTAGTAAATTCAACATTTGTTTAAATTGCTCATCTAAAATTAAAAGATTAAAAAATCAGTAATAGTATCAGTAAAAAACAAATCAGGTTGGTTCAGGACCCCAAGAAAGAGAGTTTGTAGAGTGCCTCCGAGATGGATTCTTAGAGCAGCTTGTAATGGAGCCGACCAAAGAAAAGGCAATTCTGGATTTAGTGTTGTCTAATGAACCAGATTTGATAAGAGAACTCGAGGTAAAGGAACCGCTTGGAGGTAGTGATCATAATATGATTAGTTTTAATCTGCAATTTGAGGAGAAGGTTAAATCAGAAGTGTCAGTGATGCAGTTGAACAAAGGGGACTATGAAGGCATGAGAGAGGAGCTGGCCAAGGTAGACTGGAAGGGGATCCTAGCAAGACAATAGACAATAGGTGCAGGAGTAGGCCATTCGGCCCTTCAAGCCAGCACCGTCATTCAATGTGATCATGGCTGATCATCCCCAATAAGTACCCCGTTCCTGCCTTCTCCCCATATCCCGACTCCGCTATCTTTAAGAGCCCTATCTAACTCTCTCTTGAAAGTATCCAGAGAACCGGCCTCCACCGCCCTCTGAGCCAGAGAATTCCATAGACTCACAACTCTCTGTGAGAAAAAGTGTTTCCTCGTCTCTGTTCTAAATGGCTTACCCCTTATTCTTAAACTGCGGCCCCTGGTTCTGGACTCCCCCAACATCGGGAACATGTTTCCTGCCTCTAGCGTGTCCAAACCCTTAACAATCGTATATATTTCAATAAGATAACCTCTCATCCTTCTAAACTCCAGAGTGTACAAGCACAGCCGCTCCATTCTCTCAGCATATGACAGTCCCGCCATCCCGGGAATTAACCTTGTAAACCTACGCTGCACTCCCTCAATGGCAACAATGTCCGTCCTCAAATGAGGGGACCAAAACTGCACACAATACTCCAGGTGTGGTCTCACTAAGGCCCTGTACAACTGCAGAAGGACCTCTTTGCTCCTATACTCGACTCCTCTTGTTATAAAGGCCAACATGCCATTCGCTTTCTTCACTGCCTGCTGTACCTGCATGCTTACTTTCATAGACTGATGAATAAGGACCCCCCAGATCCCATTGTACTTCCCCTTTTCCCAACTTTAGATAGTAATCTGCCTTCCTGTTTTTGATACCAAAGTGGATAACCTCACATTTATCCACATTAAACTTCATCTGCCATGTATCTGCCCACTCACCCAACCTGTCCAAGTCACCCTGCATTCTCATAGCATCCTCCTCACAGTTCACACTGCCACCCAGCTTTGTGTCATCTGCAAATTTGCTAATGTTACTTTGAATCCCTTCATCCAAATCATTGATGCATATTGTAAATAGCTGCGGTCCCAGCACCAAGCCTTGCGGTACCCACTAGTCACTGCCAGCCATTCTGAAAGGGACCCGTTAATCCCTACTCTTTGTTTCCTGTATGCCAACCAATTTTCTATCCATGTCAGCACTCTACCGCCAATACCATGTGCCCTAATTTTGCCCAGTAATCTCCTATGTGGGACCTTATCAAATGCTTTCTGAAAGCCAGGTACACTACATCCACTGGCTCTCCCATGTCCATTTTCCTAGTTACATCCTCAAAAAATTCCAGATTAGTCAAGCATGATTTCACCTTCATAAATCCATGCTGACTCGGACCGATCCTGTTACTGCTATCCAAATGTGCGGATATTTCATCTTTTCTATGGATGCTGACTCCAGCATCTTCCCCACCACCAATTTCAGGCTAACTGGTCTATAATTCCCTGTTTTCTGTCTCTCGCCTTTCTTAAAAAGTGGGATAACATTAGCTACCCTCCAATCCACAGGAACTGATCCCGAGTCTATAGAACATTGGAAAATTATTACCAATGCATCCACGATTTCTAGAGCCACCTCCTTAAGTACCCTGGGATGCAGACCATCAGGCCCTGGGGATTTATCAGCCTTCAGTCCCATCAGTCTACCCAACACCATTTCCTGCCTAATGTGGATTTCCTTCAGTTCCTCCGTCACCCCAGATCCTCTGGCCACTACTATATCAGGAAGATAGTTTGTGTCCTCCTTCGTGAAGACGGATCCAAAGTACCTGTTCAACTCATCTGCCATTTCCTTGTTCCCCATAATAAATTCACCTTTTTCGGTCTTCAAGGGTCCAACTTTGGTCTTAACTAATTTTTTCCTCTTCACTTACCTAAAGAAGCTTTTACTATCCTCCTTTATATTCTTGGCTAGCTTAACTTCGTACCTCATCTTTTCTCCCCGTATTGTCTTTTTAGTTATCTTCTGTTGCTCTTTAAACATTACCCAATCCTCTTGCTTCCTGCTCATCTTTGCTACGTTGTACTTCTCTTTTATTTTTATACTGTCCCTGACGTCCCTTGTCAGCCACAGTCACCCCTTACTCCCCTTGGAATCTTTCTTCCTCCTAGGAATGAACACCAGGTATTATTCCTAGAAATACCTGCCATTGTTGTTCCACTGTCATCCCTGCTAGGGGAGCTTTCCAGTTAACTTTCGCCAGCTCCTCCCTCATGGCCCCATAGTCCCCTTTATTTAACTGTAACACTGACAGCTCCGATCTACCCTTCTCCCTCTCCAATTGTAGATTAAACCTGACCATATTATGGTCACTACCTCCTAATGGCTCATTAACCTCAAGTTCCTTTATCAAATCCGGTTCATTACATAACACTAAATCCAGAATTGCCTTCTCCCTGGTAGGCTCCAATACAAGCTGCATTCAGGAATAATGGTGGAACAGCAATGGCAGGAATTTCTGGGCATAATCCGGAAGACGCAGGATCATTTCATCCCAAAAAGGAAGAAAGATTCTAAGGGGAGTAGGAGGCAACCGTGGCTGACAAGAGAAGTTAGGGATAGAATAAAACTAAAAGAAAAGATGTATAACACAGCAAAGAGTAGACGGAAGCCAGAGGATTGGGAAACTTTCATAGGACAACAGAAGGAAACATAACAGGCAATACGGGCTGAAAAGATGAAGTACGAGGAGAAGCTAGCCAGCAATATAAAGGATAGTAAAAGCTTCTTTAGATATGTTAAGGGAAAAAGAG
Organism: Malacoraja senta; assembly: GCA_038087875.1. Classification (NCBI taxonomy): domain Eukaryota; kingdom Metazoa; phylum Chordata; class Chondrichthyes; order Rajiformes; family Rajidae; genus Malacoraja; species Malacoraja senta. The sequence continues at coordinate 25,557,818 of CM075977.1, read as the reverse complement.
TAGCAAAGTCAAATGTGGGTCCCTTGAAGGCAGACACGGGTGAAACTATTAGGGGTAACAAGGAAATGGCAGAAGAGTTGAACAGGTACTTCGGATCAGTCTTCACTAAGGAAGACACAAACAATTTCCCAGATGTACTGGAGGACAGACGATCTAAGGGGGTAGTGGAACTGAAAGAAATTTTCATTAGGCAAGAAATAGTATTGGGTAGGCTAATGGGACTGAAGGATGATAAATCCCCTGGGCCGGATGGTCTGCATCCCAGGGTCCTCAGGGAGGTGGCTCGAGAAATAGTGGACGCCTTGGTGATCATTTTCTAATGTTCAATAGATTCAGGATCAGTTCCTGTGGATTGGAGGATAGCTAATGTTATTCGACTTTTCAAGGAGCGAGAGAGAAAACGGGGAATTACAGACCAGTTAGCCTGACTTCGGTGGTGGGAAAGATGCTGGAATTAATCTTCTGGAATTTTTTGAGGATGTGACAAGTAAAATGGATGAAGGGGAGCCAGTGGATGTAGTGTATCTAGACTTTCAGAAAGCTTTTGATAAGGTCCCGCATGGGAGACTGGTGACTAAAATTAGAGCACATGGTATTGGGGGTAGGGTGTTGACATGGATAGAAAATTGGTTGGCAGACAGGAAGCAAAGAGTAGGAGTGAACGGGTCCTTTTCATATTGGCAGGCAGTCGCGAGTGGAGTGCCACAAGGCTCGGTGTTGGGGCCTCAACTGTTTACCATATATATCAATGATTTGAAAGAGGGAATTAGGAGCTACACTAGCAAGTTTGCGGATGACACAAAGCTGGGTGGCAGTGTGAACTGTGATGAGGATGTTAGGAGGTTGCAGGGTGACCTGGACAGGTTGAGTGAGCAGATGCGTGGCAGATGCTGTATAATATAGATACATGTGAGGTTATCAACTTTGGCGGCAAAAACAAGGGGGCAGATTATTATCTCAATGGGGTTAGGTTAGGTAAGGGGGAGGTGCAGCGAGACCTTGGTGTCCTTGTACACCAGTCACTGAAAGTTGGCGTGCAGGTACAGCAGGCAGTGAAGAAAGCTAATGGAATGTTGGCCTTCATTACAAGAGGATTTCAGTATAGGAGTAAAGAGGTTCTTCTGCAGTTGTATAGGGCTCTGGTAAGACCACATCTGGAGTATTGTGTACAGTTTTGGTCTCCTAATTTAAGGAAGGACCACCTTGTGATTGAGGCAGTGCAGCGTAGGTTCACGAGATTGATCCCTGGGATGGTGGGACTGTCATATGAGGAAAGATTGAAAAGGCTAGGCTTGTATTCACTGGAGTTTAGAAGGATGAGGGGATATCTTATAGAAACATATAACATTATAAAAGGACTGGACAAGCTAGATGCAGGAAAAATGTTCCCAATGTTGGGCGAGTCCAGAACCAGGGGCCACAGTCTTAGAATAAAGGGGAGGCCATTTAAGACTGAGGTGAGAGAAAACTTTTTCACCCAAAGAGTTGTGAATTTGTGGAATTCCCTGCCACAGAGGGCAGTGGAGACCAAATCACTGGATGGATTTAAGAGAGAGTTAGATAGAGCTCTAGGGGCTAGTGGTATCAAGGGATATGGGGAGAAGGCAGGCACGGGTTATTGATTGGGGACGATCAGCCATGATCACAATGAATGGCGATGCTGGCTCGAAGGGTTGAATGGCCTTCTCCTGCACCTATTTTCTATGTTTCTGTTTCTAATTAAAAATTCAATTTATTTTCAATAGCATATTTGACAGCTTTGTTTTAATGATTTTGAATGACAGACACAATCAAAACATATGGCAGTCTGACAATAGACTTAAAGAGACAGTGCTGGTGCACTCAGCAGGTCAGGCAGCATCTCGAGAGAACATGGTTAGGCGATGGTTGGGTCAAGACCCTTCTGCAGACATTAGACTTAGCATGGGGATGTGCCTTAGCCTCTAATACAAGCTTTTCTTTCAGTATTTACAAGTGTAGGGGTTGTTTAAGCTCACCATATGATGTTCCTTATTAGAAAGGCCTTGTGCTGTGCTGGTCTTCTCTGACCAGACTGGACTCAGTTATGTTCAGGAAGGTGCCGCATGGATCTCCACTCAAGTTAAATGTGGAATGGGTGCATGAATGGCCGGCACAACTGCTTTTGTTGTCAACGTCATAGACCAACAGAACTTGTTAGACAGAAAATGCAGAAGTGTAACTAATACTGACAATGGAATAGAACGAACACACCGACCACTAAATAAAAGTAGCATGTTGTGTTAAAGTTGTCTTGCAAATTTAGGTTCTGTTAGAGGAATAATCACTTTTCCTGTACTAACACAGCTATACCTACCAAAATTATGAAATCCATTTCATAAACAAAGATACAAAGGTTTGCTTTGAAAGTTCTAGATTGTGCACTTTTGTAGAGGAGGGAGGGGTTGACAAATTGGGAGTATAAGGATGGAGTTAAAGGGGAAGAGAGTAGAGGACAAGTTACGTAAGACACCCGAATTAATGGGACAGAAAGTACAAGAAGGGATAAGAGAGAAAGGTCAGGTGAAATAGGAACCGGTGTGAGAGGGGAGGTGAATACCAAATTAAAAGTGTTATATATGAATGCGCAAAGTATAAGAAATAAAGTTGATGAGCTTGAGGCTCAGTTAGAAATTGGTAAGTATGATGTTGTGGGAATTACAGAGACATGGCTGCAAGAGGATCGGAGCTGGGAACTGAATATTGAGGGGTATGCATCAATTGAAAAGACAGACAGGTGGACAGAGGGGGTGGGGTGGCCCTGTTGGTAAGGAATGAAATCCAGTGTCTTGCAAGGGGTAACATAGAATCAGAAGATGTAGTCATTATGGATAGAACTGAGAAATTGTAAGGGTAAAAAGACCCTAACGGGAGTTATCTACAGCCCCCCAAACAGTAGCCTGGAGATAGAGTGCAAGTTGCATCAGGAGTTAAAATTAGCATGTAACAAAGGTAATGCTACGGTGGTTATGGGAGATTTCAACATGCAGGTAGACTGGGAAATTCAGGTTGGCACTGGACCCCAAGAAAGGGAGTTTGTAGAGTGCCTCCGAGATGGATTCTTTGAGCAGCTTGGACTGGAGCCTTCCAGGGAGAAGGCAATTAATGATTTAGATGAAGGAATTAAAGGTAACATTAGCAAATTTGTAGATGACACAAAGCTGGGTGGCAGTGTGAACTGTGAAGAGGATGCTATGAGGATGCAGTGTGACTTGGACAGGCTGGGTGAGTGGGCAGATGCATGGCAGATGCAGTATAATGTGAATAAATGTGATGTTATCCACTTGAGGCAAGAACGGGAAAGCAGATTATTATCTGAATGGTGTCAGGTTAGGAAAAAGCATAGTACAATGAGACCTGGGTGTTCTAGTATATCAGTCACTGAGAGTAAGCACACAGGTACAACAGGCAGTGAAGAAAGCTAATGGCATGTTGGCCTTCATAACGAGAGGAGTTGAGTATAGGAGCAAAGAGGGCCTTCTGCAGTTGTACAGGGGCCTGGTGAGACCACACCTGGAGTATTGTGTGCAGTTTTGGTCACCTAATTGGAGGAAGGACATTATTGCTATTGAGGGAGTGCAGCGTACGGTCAAGAGATTAATTCCTGGGATGGCAGGACTGTCATATGATGAAAGAATGGTGCGACTGGGCTTGCATTCACTGGAATTTAGGATGAGAGGGGATCTTATGAATCATATAAAATTATTAAGGGATTGGACACGCTAGATTTAGGAAACATTTTCGTGATGTCGGGGGAGTCCAGAATCGGGCCATTTTAAGAATAAGTGGTACGCTATTTAGAACTGAGATGAGGAAAAATCTTTTCACACAGAGAGTTGTGAATTTGTGGAATTCTCTGCCTCCGAAAGCAGTGGAGGCCGATTCACTGGATGCATTCAAAAGAGAGTTAGATAGAGCTCTTAGGGCTAGCGGAATCAAGGGGTATGGGGAGAAGGCAGGAACGGGGTACTGATTATGGATGAGCAGCCATGATCACATTGAATGGCGGTGCTGGTTCGAAGGGTCGAATGGACAACTCTCACCCCTATTGTCTATGTATCTATGTAGAAATGGTCTAAAAATACAAAATCTGCGATCTGGTGAAATAATGACCAATGAGGGCAAATTTTGTAAGCCGCAGAGGCTCACCTCTATTTTCAGAAATATGCTGTTTGTTTGTCAATGATAAATGTCTTTCAAAAGTGATGGTTGTATAGCAAATCTGCCAGTCTTGAACTTAGTACTCCATTTACACAATGTAAATTTCAAAAACGTTACAGTTAGAATTAATTCACTTTCTGCAAGTTAAAATTCAGGGGGTAAAGTCATGCTCTTGTGCTAATTAACACTTTAAAAATTAACTGCAGACTTGTACCATAAAATACCAAAATAAAGTACTTTTAAAAATTAAGATCCAAATAAAGGTTTCTGAACTTTATTTATACAAAAAGCCAAATCCATATTGCAGCATAACAAAATTAATTCTTACACCTGTAAGTGGTATTTGACAGCAAACTTGCAACAGTAACTTTTTTTTCTGAGAAAAGTTGAGTTAGATTACTTATCAGCATTCTATGATCAAACATAATGTGAAAACGAGACATAAATCTGCAATAAAAACAAGCCATCCAGAAGTAAGCAAAATGTTGCTCGAAATTTCATGGGTAGGTTCTGTCTGTTCACAGATCCAACAGTAGTTAACATTTTCTTATAGTGCAAAGCCTCATGAAAATGAACATAGCCATTTTACAAATTCTAAATTAACATTTATTTACCTATGTAATGGATAGTGGTAACTGTAATCTGTTACGCTGAGTTTAATGTCATTCACAGGCTGGCTACATTGCAGCAGAAATGCAAGCATTTTTATCAGACTAGAATGAAAGCTATGAAGCAGGTTAATTTATTGTAAAAGCATGAATGGAGAGTACAGATGCATGAATGAAGATTTTCATTGTACTTGTACCTCACCGTACTTGTGCATATATGACAATAAACCTGACAATTTTTGGTCTTTATCCAGTATTCACACCATACAAAACCATTTGAGAAACATGAAAAAAGTTTCACATATTGAAATGGAACATAATGAGGCACATTAAAGGGAAACTCTCTTCAATAAGCATTGCTGTTTTTTTCTGCGTCCTGACAGATATGCATAAAATTTGTAAAGTAAAACTTGGTCAATTGCATTTTGTACTCCAGTGCTTGGTGTGACAATGAAACAGAAGATCGGTTCCACATGCTATATTATAAATGACAAGGGACAAGTATGTGCATATCAGCCACATTGTACCTTCAGTTTCTTATTGTAAACAATCCTTTCCAAATAACTTCAATTTCTATTGAGGGTGGTCAGTCACTATATTTGTGAAAAACATACAATTTAGTCAGACCGACTCTGACTGGTTTCACCATCACAATAATTACCCTACTGTCTCACGTGTGGCTGATTCCCTATACATGAGGCAAGGTCACAAGTGGCAGATGACTATCGGAAAAGAGAAAATGTCCATATCAAACCAATCCTGCTTTCACCGCACATTTATACAAATTGTTGGGTCACTGGTGACCAGTCACCACATAGATTGAATTAAGAACTCTGCTCAGTTCTCCCTCTATTTAACTTTAAGCTAGGCTGCAGTATTTATACTGCAGATAGCAGTAGGAGATAACTAATTTAGTACAGTGTAGGAAATGAAGACAGCTTTTTTTCCTGGTCCCAATAAACCAAAGCCATTCAAAGCCTATATATTAGTAGCATCAACTAAATTTGGGATATAGCAAGATGACCCATTGAGAATAGATACAAACCACAAATTTTGCATTAACCCGGAAATGTGACTGCAGAATTTGGTAGCTTGTGGTTTATTTGAACTGTTACAAATTAAAAAAAAACTTGGTGCAAAGATCCGAGAGTAAATTAGATTGGAGGATTTTTGTTTAAAGAAAAACACGTTCTGACATCTTCTGAAGGAAGTGTATTTCATTTGTAGCTGCTAATCGTTCTATCACCATCATATAAAAGTCAGTTTGCAGCCCTGCAGATAACTAATATTGTCTGCACTGCAATACTTAGTTTACTGAGGCTTCTTATAAAAAATGCACTGTACTGAGTTAAGGTTCTTCTCCTGCAAGGCACCATTTGGACTACAAATAATTCTGTATTTTAGACATCAGACTTAAGGAGAATGTGTAGATGCTTTTGCAGAAATAAGGTGGGTAACCAGTGTAAGTATTTGCAAGGATCTTGTTTTCCTACAGTAATTTTATACCTTATACGTAATTGCCAGTATGATGAGGCATCAAATCCCAGGTAAGCAACGTGGCTGGATTTAAAAAAAAGTTCTTAAATCTTCTTTTATTTTTGTTTGCAAAGAATGGTTGAAGATCTATCTTGATATGAAACTTAAATGTCAACAACTTATCTTGGTGTACTCCTAGCTAATGCAATACTAGCAATGCACTACCTATTATAGCTATAATAGGAAACTCAAATATCATGTGCTGCAGCAATAGTTTGTATATATCTGAACTGCTCATTTGCAGATATTACACATCTATAATAGTATAATTTGATTTAACGTATGCAATTATCATATATGAAATTACAAAATAATCAGTTTTACTTTTCATTCTTTGTTCACATTGTTCCTATGACATGACAGATACTGTAGTCATTACATTGGTAGTAAAATGAAGAATTGGAAAATGGTCACTTGATTTCCTTTTATAATGAAGCAACCAAATTGCTTTTATTTTCAAATGCGAGAGTTTAGATGGTAAAGTGGCAATCTTTATAATTATAAGGAAATTCAATGAGGCAGCAGTCAAAATTTCAAGGACATTTGAGTATTCTTTTTAAAACCAGTTATTTTCTAAATATAAAATTGCTCAAAATGACATGATATCCTTTATTAGGCAATCCAATTTTTAAGTCAGGGAAATGAAACCAAAAGATTGATATTACCATGTACAATGAAAATTTACTCATCTACTGTTTTATATGCATGACATTTGACGGTGTATTTAAACTTACTGTGGAAATTCTTATCCATCTCCCGATATTTTGTGGGCCAAAACCCTTGTGTAAAGCATCATCTTACTCTTATAACCCTGCTAAAGTTTCTTTGTTAACTACATGTGCCATTGCACCCAAGCCTTGGATATTGAGGTCAGAAGACCAAACTATAGAGAATTCTTGAATTTCTGCCAATTTACATTAACAACCAAGTCTCTTCTTCCATAATGGCAGAGATTCCACTGAAACTATCTGCATCTAAAGAACAAAATATAATTCACATGATCAAAGTTCTTGTAGCCCAGTTGGTCTCTGCAAAAGTACAGATCAATCTAAGGCAAACACATCACTTGTGTTTTATTTCCAACATTTTTCACTGATGTTCAAATGTAACTCACATTTAGTTTTGAAATCCTAAAGGGAATTCATAAACTATACATTAATCCGTTTTCTTTTCTACCATGCTTTTCTCCTCCAGTTCTTCATCTTTGAGCTCCTCTGAATTTTCTTTAACTCCACCATCCTTTTGATTTTCATCACCATTTTCCTCCTTTTCTCCATCACTGGGTTCCGCATCTCCCTGTTCAATGGCTTCATCCTGAAGCAGTTCTCCTTCTTCTGGTTCATATTCCCCATCTGCTGTCCAGATTCCATAACACATGATGCTGATAACACCCAAAGGTAGACCAAAGAGAAAGCACCCCAGGAGTGGGGAGGCCTTAAAAACGGACTAAAGAGAAGAAAAACATGGCAAAGAATATTGTTACCCAGCACATTTTCAAAATTATTAACTGATTGAAACAAATAAATTAACAGTAATATTGACACCAAGACTCCCATGCCAAATTTATAAAATATCCTTGGCCATGGCAACAATCAAGGTCCATTTGAAAAGTTGTGGTGTCTCTTTCATCCTTTCATAATCTTTGACCTCTATTTTAGATTTTTCTGTTGGGAATATTATATTTCCAAAGCACTTTTGACAACATCAGCAAGGATTTTATAAAAAATAACGAATAAAGAATCCTATGCCTCTATAAGCTCTTTTGTTTATAGAGTAATTAAGAAAATATAACATAATATGAAGAAGCAAATAACTGAAAGACGCGCATTATTTCGTTGCATTATATATCAGAAACACTGTTAGCGCCAGACAGAATGGGAGCAGAATGCAAGAATATAATTCGGTCTATAGATGTTTTGATATTATCCCACAAATAACAAAACTAATTGTAATTGGAGCAATGGAAGAGCACTTTAAACATGTATCTCGTTATGATGTGTGTGATTCTAGCAATGTCAGATGTATGGCTCAGCTAGTTTCCTTAAGATGGTTATTCCAGTGAGCTACTGCAAGTCTGTATGCTGACGATGCCCCTGTTGTAGTGGGAGGTTGAGGAAGCTGTGGAATGGTTGAGTCTGGAATCAAAGACAAGGGTGAAGATTTCAGCAATAGATGGGCTGCAACAGAGGTAGCTAGCCTTTGTGTAGTAGGGTAACTTGGATTGAAAAAAAAATACACCCGGATTCCAACTGGTCCACTTACAAAGATTCTGAATAAAGCTGAAGGCTTGGTGAAAACTAGAATGACGGCTATTGGGTGCATGTGCCAGGGTTTATTATTTAACATTCTAACAGGACATGGTAAATGTTTGAGAAAGGTGGAGAAGATGTAAATGTGGGTGTCCTCAGGTTCTGTGTGGAAAGTTCATGCTTGTGATGTTCCTCTAAATTCCTACATGTGAAGTGGTTGGGCCAAAAAGAAATGGAGAGGTTGGGCCTAGAAGAAATGGGGAGAGCAGGAAGAGAAATGTTTCCAGAAAAGTGTTAGACAAGTAAAAATGAAATCGGATATGAACAACCCCAATGAGAGAAGCCGATGAAAGTGGAGGAGCTGTAATTGACCACTGCAGAGAGATTGAAACAAGAGACGTTAATCTAGTCACATTCATGATGAATGTCATTTATTGCTTTAGTTTAGTTGCATCTTGTCATAGATATGAACCTTTATGGAATGACCCAAGTGTGGAATTGCAGAAAAGGTAGATATGACAGCCATATTAAGAAGCCTGAAGGGAAAAAGAAACTGAAGATGGGAGAGTAGTTTCCAAAAGACAAGATTCAAATGACAATCGATGGATAGTCAGGAATTGGCAGGAAAAGTTCAAGAAGCAGAAGGTGGTGTTATTGCCGTGATAAATTGGAGAGGGGAGAAAGATATAAATTAAACTATAGGAAACTGTGCTAAGAGACAAAGCAAGGAGAAAGTTGGAGGTGGTTCAGATGTTTAACAGGAATTGTCTTTCCTCTGTTAGTAAACTGAAGTGGCAACTAAATAATTACTTTGTGACTAGATGAGATGAATCAATAGATATGCAATAAACTATGTAATGTTCAATGAGTCAGTTATTTCAAGCAAATAAATTGCTGTCAAGTACTTACAAATAATTCTAAATTTAATAGCAAATGAAACATAATTTGTAAGTACTTACTAAAATGGTGGATTTTCCATCATATAGCAGTCTTCTAACACGATAAAAGAAACTGTCTCCTCCCTGTGCCTGAAAAGAAAAATAAATAATTTAATTTACTCTCAAAACTGCAAAAATAGAAGTTAAAAACCTAACAAAACAGGACATCAGGACGAGATGCTGTCAATTATTTTAGCAGCAAATTCTCCTGATGTAATGGATAATACAAAAGAATGGTATTTTCCATGAATTAAGTGAGAAATGTGTATTTGGGCAATTATACCATCCTTGGCTTGCTGACCAAGTGCTTGGATTTCAACATGGGGAAAATTTCCTGTGCAATACCTATTATTTAGCTGACTTATCACCAGTGAGATTTACTTCTGAAATTTAAACATTTCCTCAAAGAAAACTGCTACAATTCAATGTTTCACGAGGTAGTCTGTTTTTCTGCTCAGCACTTGGCTGCTCCCATTAGCAGACTTTCACTTCTCAAATAGAATCAATAATAATCTTATGCACAATCCATTCAATCCTCGTGACCACAATGATTAATAAACCCAAGGACGAGGGGAATAGTATTAGCTTTAGCAGATACAGTATGGAAACGGGCCCTTTGGCCCACTGAGTCCACGCCGACAATCGATCACCAGTTCACACTAGATCAGTGTTATCCCACTTTCACATCCACTACCGTCATTCTCCTTGCAATGTACAGATGCTAATTAACGTACAATCCCTTGCATTTTTGGGATGTGGGAGGAAACCAGAGCACCCAGAGGAAACCCATGCGGTCACGGGGAGAACATGGAAACTCTGGATTTGATCCTGACAGCACCCAAAGTCAGGATCGAACTGGGTCTCTGGTGTTGCGAGGGGAAGATGGGAGAGGGTAAACTAACCAATCTGAAAATAAAAATGACGTTAATATTTATAAACTTACTTCTGCAGATCCTTCCAAGATTTTATTAATGAATTTAATCAAGTCCTCAATGCTCATAATTGGGGTTTCTGGTACAAAATATTGTTGGTTTGAGGTATTCAGCACCACAATGGAAGGAATGGCAACCTCACTGAAAGAAAAACAAAGAAACTTTCAAGCAATGCTAATGGTTAACACAAAGCTATTAATCTAATGCTGTGCTTTATATTTCTATTCAAGAAATCCTCAAACAATGTTAAACATAACTGAAAACTATTAAGAATAGTGCATATAGAGCCACCTAGTGGTAATAACTATAGTTACATATTTGGAGATCACAGAAGCACAATGTTAAAACCCTTCTTCAGACAAAGAGAGGTGGTGGTGTGGGGTGGGGGTACGACGGACGGACTAGAGGCGGGAAAAGGCCAGAACAAACCTGGGCCAGCAACAGATTACCTCAGGAACGGTGTAGTCCATAATGACCGATTGTTGCCTGGGGAAGATGTGCTAATGACAGGGATACCAAGATGCGAACAATGGAACTAATAGGGCGAATAAGTTGGGGGGAAGGAATGCAGGATTTTCTTGAAATTAGAGAAATCAATGTACATATCGTTGGTTGTAAGCTGCCCAACTGAAATATGAAGTGCTGTTCCTTCAATTTGCATGTGGCCTAACTCTTTGTCTTCTCTGGACAGAAAGGTCAGTATTGGAGTGGGAAGGGGAGTTAAAATGATGGCAACCAGGAGATTGCGTAGGCCAAGACGGACTGAGCAAAAGTGTTCAATGATACAATCACCAAGTCTATGCTTGGTCTCGCCGATAAGTACGAACCTACACCGGGAGCACCCGATACATTAGATGAGGCTGGAGGGGTACAGGTAAACCTCTGCCTTCCTGAAAGGATGGTTGGGTTCCCTGGATGGAGTCAAGGGAGGAGGTACAAGGACAGGTGTTGCATCTCCTGTGGTTGCAGGGGAAAGTCCCCGGGGAGAGGGTGGTTTGGATGGGAAGGGATGAGCAAAATTCATCCCTTCCCACCCTAGTCGTCCTACTATCCTTGTATCCCTGTCGTTAGCACATCTTCCCCAGCCAACAATGGGTCATTATGGACTCCACCCTTCCTGAGGTCATCTGATGCCGGCTCTGTTTTGTTCTGGTCTTTACTTGCCTCCAGTCACCCCCCACCTCTTTCAGTGTGAAGGGCTTCAACCCGAAACGTCATCTATTCCATTTTCCCGACCTGACGATTTACTCCAGCATTTTGTGTCTATCTCCGGTATAAACCAGCATCTGCAGTTCCTTCCTACACACATTAAAATATAGCTCCTGCACTTGGCCAAAGTTTAAAGCAAACACCCAAACCAAAATATCATCTATCCATGCTCTCCAGGGATGCTGCATGACCCGCTGAGTTACCCCAGCTCTTCTGTAATTTATTTTTAAAGACAAGCTTAAATTGGACTATCATGAGCATTAGGAAAGAGGGGATAAACAGGGACAACAACTTCCCTAATAATCAATGTGCATTAGGACAAGTGTATGGGTGTGCACATACGAATGCAATGTTCCAATGTCATCAAATTTATATTCTTGTTCACACCACAGAACAATCCTTGCAAAATGTTTAACGAACTGTACTAGAAATTGATGCTATGAACAAAACAAAAATAATTAAGCTAATTAAAAACAATTCAGTAATGCACCAAGATGTGTTACCAATCAGAAGGTTCAGATCTGCACCCAGTAAGGAAGTGAAGCTGCTACACTTGATGTCAGAATTGCTGGGGTACAGGGGTGGAGTTAGAAAGAACATTCATAATTTTTGTCCACGATTGCTGGCCTGTGATCGCTCTACAAAAGTACATGCAAGGGCAGAATGTGATTACACATTTGCAAAATAACTCAGATCAACTAAATTCAATGCAACTTGGTATATATCAGAAGACTGCCATTGATAACAAAATCAAACACTCTTCAAGAATTGGAGAAGCAAAAAGCAAAATACATTGACAGTGGAAATTTGCAGCAGGAATTTATAGTGTCTTCTATGATTCAACAATAGTTCCTTACTACCCAAGTCATCACAACCTAGGTTGGACAGGTGATTTTCCTCTTTAGATTAGGCGTATATGATTTTCTACAAAGATACATAGCTTCAACATGTTCATTGTTGGACACTCCAAAACAAGATTACCTCTTAGTACTTCATGCAAAATAATTTGCAGTCCCTGCAACCCCTACCCCCTCGATGCTGCCATATTTTATTTCACTGAATGAAGATCATTTAGTATGTTTATTCCTCTCTTGCTGTCACTCGCTGTTCTCATAATTTCTACTTTAGCTTTTGCATTCTATTTTCCTCAGCATCGGGATTCTTGTACTATTTCTTCAATAAATTTTTCTTATGCATTTCTGTCTTTATGTTCGATGAGCCTCTCTCTCTCTCTGCAAAAATCTTCCTTTCCTCCATATCAGGATTGAAAAAGTGGTCCCAGCTGCAAATAAATCCAAGGATTGAAAGGTGAGGAAGTTGCAATTTTATTCACACTAAACAAAATTATAATTATTTTTCTCTTTGAAAACATTAAGACTTGAGGTAAATTACTTCATGTGCTGATCAACACTAATACATTTATTTTGAGTGACCCTCTTGATTTACTCAAATTACTACTCCAGAGTCTGATAACAATCACCTCAATACATTTCACACCCAGAAACTTCTGTGTAAACACAAACTGAAATTGAAAATTGACAATGCAAAAAATTTCTGAAATTTAAAAATCAGAAAACTCTTACTCCATAATGACACCGTTGATGTAATCAGCTCCATCCACGTGCCCAAACTGGAAATCCCTGTCAATGCATTTAAATAATGTATGATTAATGCAAACACATTTTGAGGGTCCTTCTTATATTTCATAGATACATAGATACATAGATACATAGAAATTAGGTGCAGGAGTAGGCCATTCGGCCCTTCGAGTCTGCACCGCCATTCAATACGATCATGGCTGATCATCCAACTCAGTATCCCGTACCTGCCTTCTCTCCATACCCCCTGATCCCTTTAGCCACAAGGGCCACATCTAATTCCCTCTTAAATATAGCCAATGAACTGGCCTCAACTACCCTCTGTGGCAGAGAGTTCCAGAGATTCACCACTCTCTGTGTGAAAAAGTTTTTCCTCATCTCGGTCTTAAAGGATTTTCCCCTTATCCTTAAGCTGTGACCCCTTGTCCTGGACTTCCCCAACATCGGGAACAATCTTCCTGCATCTAGCCTGTCCAACCCCATAAGAATCTTGTACGTTTCTATAAGATCCCCTCTCAATCTCCTAAATTCTAGCGAGTATAAGCCAAGTCTATCCAGTCTTTCTTCATATGAAAGTCCTGACATCCCAGGAATCAGTCTGGTGAACCTTCTCTGCACTCCCTCTATGGCTATAATGTCCTTCAAGAAATAGTTCTTATTTTCATTACTGAGTATTGTGTAGGTGAGTTTTTTTCCTTCAATGCAAACACACTGAAAACAAGCTGTATTGCAAGAAGGAAAATACTCGTTTGGGTAAGTTAATTAAGGCCTTGTTTGCCCCTCCACCATTCATTTCCCACGGCACAACTCAGAGAAGTAGGAATCCTCACACATTGTCCTCCCATCACTAAGCTCATTGTCATTTGTAGGATCTTGCTTGCTTCGCAGAATCAGTTTTCTTGCATTACAATAGTGACTAACCGTTAAAGTTCTTCATTCACTATAATTTTGGATATTTTGAATCTTTTAAAAAGTGTTTTATAAAAGGCCTTACTTTTCAGGTAGAATTATAAAATTTTACTCTGGTTGATTATTCTTAAAAAACAAAATACAAACATTTAGTCCATACTTTCTGCCTCAATTTTTCAATTTTAAGTAAATACTTAACCACGTTCCCAGTGAGAACCTACGGATTCCATGCTCATAGCCTTGCAAAGTCATGATTATGAAAAGCAATGAGTGGATTTGGATGCAACAAGCATCATACTGGAAAAACAACAAATTTGAATGGTATTGTTCATGTCCCTTTTGTGAGTTCTCAAGGTAGTCTTGAGCCAAGAGAGTACTCTGAAATATTGCCTTTAATCTAATGTAGGAAAGGTGGAAGACAATTTGTAAGGGCCCAGAAACAACAATGTAATAATAAATAGAAACAGACTGTTTTAAATAATGTTGATAAGGGTAAAATATTGGCCAGAAAACCAAGGAAACCACTTTGCAATTTTTAATAATGAATTCCATGGAATATCCTGTATCTACCCAAGAGCCATTTAACATTTACCTGAAAACCTATCTTAATTTTGTGTCTGCTGGTTTGAGTCATTTGGTAGTGTAAAATAAAATTATACTCCTGAATTAATACAGTCTTACAGCATGGAAACAGGCCCTTCGGCCCAACTTGTTCACAGGCCAACTACACTAGTCCCACCTACATGCGTTTGGCCCATATCGCTCTGAACGTCTGATCCATGTACCTGTCGAAATGCTCCTTAAACGTTGCGATCGTCTCTGCCTTAACTATCGTACCTCCTCCGTCAGCTCGTTCTATACACCCACCACCCTTTGTGTGAAAAAGTTACCTCTTGAGGTTCCTATTAAATCTTTCCCCCCTTTCCTTAAACGCATGTCCCCTGGTTCTTGATTCCCCTACTCTGGGCAAGAAACTGTGCGTCTTCCCGATCTATTCCTCTCATGATTTTTTACACCTCTAAGATCACCCCTCATCCTCCTGCGCTTCAAGAGTCCTAGCCTGCTCAACCTCTCCCAAAAGCTTAGGCCCTCCCCACTTCTACTCAATGCTCTGACGGATGAACGGCAATGTGCCAAAAGCCTTTTTGACTACCTTAACTAGTGATGCCACTTTCAACGAACTACGTACCTGTATACCTAGATCCCTCTACAACACTCCCGAGCCGGGCTGTTCACTGTGTATGTTCTGCCCATGTCCAAGATGCAACACTTCACATTTCTCGGTATTAAATTCCATCAACCATTCCTCAGACCACCTAATCAAGATCGTGCTGCAATTTTTGACAACCATCTTCACCATCTAGAATACCACCCACTTTAGTGTCATCTGAAAACTTGCTAACCATGCCATGTACATTCTCATCCAAATCATTAAAATAGATGACAAATAGTAATGGGCTTGGCACAGAATCCTGAGGCACACCACTAGTCACAGGCCTCCAGTCAGAAAAAGCAACCTTCCACTATCACCCTCGGCTTCCTTCTATGAAGCCAATTTTCTATCCATTCAGCAATCTTTCCTTGAATCCCATGGGTTCTAACCTTCCAGAGCAGCTTACCTTAAGGAACCTTGTCGAATATCTTACCGAAATCCATGTATACAATATCTACTTTCATCGATCTTTTTGGTCACATCCTCAAAAAACTCAGATTCGTGAGACACGACCTCCATGTACAAAACTATGTTGACTAACCCTAATCACCCGTTTTGTAAATGGATGTGTATCCTATCCCTTAGAACGCTAAAAATACTTTTGAAATTTGAACTCTCCATTTAAAATGTTGCATTGCAAGGAATAACCCTATCTTCTCTTTTCTAAGTACATAACCTTGCAAAATGTATGGGACTTGAGCTACAGGCTCATCTATCTATACAAAACTAAAAGCGCCCGCACACACAGGATAGGGGAAAGGAGAGGGAGGGAGAGGTGAGGGGGGATTGGAGGAGGGGAGGAGGAGAGGTGAAAGATCCTGGGGAGGTGAGGAGGGAGAGTGGGGTGATTGAGGGAGAGGAGTGGGTAGAGAGGGAGAGGGGGGAAAGTGGGGGAGGTGAGGAGGGAGGATAGGGAGGAGGGGGAATAGAGGGAAAGGAGGGGGGAGGGCAGTGGGGTAGGTGAAGAGTGGGGGATAGAGGGATAAGAGGGGGGGTAGGGAGGGGAGAGGAGTTATGGAGGGAGGGAGTGACTGAGCGTAGGGGAAAGGAGAGGGAGGGAGAGGTGAGGGGGGGATTGGGGAGGGGAGGAGGAGAGGGCAAAGAAGAGGGAGGGTGAAGAAGAGGGGGAGGGAGTGCTGGGGGATGAGGGGAAATGAGCTGCACCTGCGCAGTTGGGGGCTATGCGTGAGTGGTGGAATATTGCGTTGGGGGAACGGGTGAGTGGTGGAATATTGCGTTGGGGGAGCAGACCCAGCGGGTCTGCACTTAGTCTAGTGACTTTATAAAGATTCAGTAATGTTTTTTGCTATTGTACTCGGGGATCATTTATATCAACAACAAAAAAAGTGTTCGGCACGGACTTGAAGGGCCGAGATGGCCTGTTTCCGTGCTGTAATGGTTATATATGGTTATATAGCCCAGTTTGCATCAAACACCTTCCCAACATGAATCGTGGCTTTCAAAGATGTGTACATAAACTTCAGATCTCTGCTCACAGAATCATACCCTTTTACTTATATCACCACCCATTATTTTTCCCCACAAAATGCATCACTTTATATTTCACCTGGCATGTGACTCACTATATCAAATTTACATCTTCTGTCAGTATGTGATCCTTTTCAATTTTGTTAATATGCAAAGCATTTATCAACAAACCTGTGAAACTGCTCCCTGTAACCAGTAGCAACTTCACGAGTAATGTCCTTTAAGCTGGAAAACAAAGAAAATGAAAATGAGCAGGCAAATTTACAGCAGAGACGTGCACTGCACTTTATCGTACATTATAAATCATTGGTAAGATGAGTTGATCATCATTTAACTATAGTGTGCAAGATTTCATCTAAATTAGCAAACTTTGCCTGAACTTGGAAGGTGGTCTTTCAGGCATAATAAATGCAATCATGAACAGGTGAGAATGAAGGAGATGCACAAATATAGAAGGTAGAGCAGACAGAAGTGGAGGGCTCGTCTGTGAGTAAGGCATGGGGGTATACAGAGGTAGAAACAAGCACTAACATTATAAATTGGAGGCTGTGGGTGACCAGATGTCACTGTATACAGAAGTGATGGAAGAGAGTAAACATGCAGGCAGGTTTTGGATAAACTCAGTTTAATGGGTGGATGATGGGAAGTTGATTGGAAGACCAATAAAACAAATCAGTTACAGAGGTGGTAAGCTGACATTGCTGAGGATTTCTGTGGCAAATGGGTTGAAATATGGGCATGGCAGCAATGTTTGAGTGGATCTTCAGAAGTTCAGGGTAAAAAGTCGCAAAGTTCTAAACAATCCAGGTTAGGCTGTGATAATGACAAGAGAGACGGCAGAAATTAGAAGCAAGTGCAGAATAGATTGGTCAAGAGACTGTACATGCTGAACTTATGAGCAAAAAAAACGCCGGGGTCATGTAGCACCCATGGAAGGAAATGGACAGACGTTTCAGGTTGGGAAAGTCGCCTGCCCACAGATGCTGCCCGACTTGCTTTGTTCCTCTTGCAGTTTGTATTTTGTTACAGAATACATTGAGCAGGTGTTTAAATGAGGAAAGTTTGGTTCATTCAGGACTGGTGTTGGATAAGCATCTGACAATATACAGAAAGTGATGAATCGTGGTAGGTAGAAGACAGTCAGAGCTGTGCAATATGCATAGTTGTGGGGACTGCCGCCACAGAGATGAGAAAAATTAGAGCGTTGGGGATCCATCCTGATCTGATTATGCAGGTAATGTCATGTGACGGGAGTGCATGAAAGCATCCTCACCCACATCCCTAGGTGGAGTGTTCAGCTGTAACAACGTTACCGTCAAAGGATGCAAATGTGAATTTGTCAAGATTCATTATTTTGGAAACCGAACTGAATGGAGATGGTCAAACAAGGATTTCAGTGTTTTCCAAGAGCAATGGAAAGGGAAATGAGATCGGAGATAAGACAGCAATTTACAAAGCCAGAAGGGTCACTGGTATATCTTCAAAGATAGTTTTTTTAAATCAGTGGGAAATTACCTGAGGAGAGAATAGTTTTTAATGTAACCAGCATGAAAAGAGAAGTTGAACAATGAGTATATTAGGAAACAAATCAGGGACAGCATATGTGGATGGAAGATATTGGTTTTCAGTCTTGTAAAATGGAAGCAACTCACAATTTATTTAGTGGTGGAAAAAAAAATGTTTTTTTTAAATAAAAAATTTCTGATCTCTTGTGGTTCATTTGATCAGTAATTTCTTCATTTATATATCGAAATAAAGGGCATCTGATTGTGGTTTATAACATTCAATTTATCTTTTAGACCAAGGATTTCAAACGTCCCAACTATCCGTGCTCTCCTATGTTAAGGAATACATTTAAATTAATCACCAAAATTTCACTCTTTAAAAAAAAAACTTTCCTAAAAATCTTTATAAAGGTCTTTTGCATAAAATTAGGCTTAAATTTTGGGCGGCACGTTGGCAGTGGTAGAGTTGCTGCCTTACAGCGAATGCAGCACGGGAGACCCCGACTACAGGTAATGTCTGTACGGAGTTTGTACATTCTCACCGTGACCTTTGTGGGTTTTCTTCGAAATCTTCGGTTTCCTCCCACACTCCAAAGACATACAAGTATGTAGGTAAATTGACTTGGTAAATGTAAAAATTGTCCCGAATGTGTGTAGGATAGTGTTAATATGCGGGGATCGCTGGTCCCCGGTGGGCTGAAGGGCCTGTTTCCGCGCTGTATCTCTAAACTAAACAAAATTAATTAATAATTATTTTCACTTGATATTGATGAATGAGGGAACACTATTTGTGTTACGTGGGCCTAACTGCCAGAGGACTCACCAGCAATGGTGCACTGGTGTTAAGCTGAGGCGCCAGATACAAAGTGCATCTGTCTCCTACGGTTGAGACACAATTGCAGGCGACTCTTTCACTTACGTTGGAAACTAGCACCACTGACCAACCACACGGCTAGGATATCAAGGAATGTTGTGATGCGGGGGGGGGGGTTCCGGAGAAGTAAAGATTAGAAAAAAGAAAATAAAGAGATGCCTTCAACCATTATTTGCAACTCTTGTAGGAAAAATCAAGCTGAAAAATACTAACAGCTGTAGAATAATGTGTACTATGGGCCTTCTATCAATGACAAAAATGTTTGATTTGAAATGTATGTTATTAAAAGTATTAAGTATTTCATCGATCCGAGACAAAAAAATAATGGAGGTGAAAAGCTGGATGTCAGTGTTCAACTGAGGTTGCTGAAGTATTCTTGTGTTGTTAAACCCATTTAAATGTATTCTACTAGATTAGATCAGCTGACCTCCATATCCTCTCTACCCAGGAACATCCACACCATCACCTATTCGATCTCTAATATTTTGATTAAACAATGAAAGTGTTCAAAGAAAATGAAATATTTTTTATGTTGCAATTACTTGCCAGCGGTGCTGGCTCGAAGGGCCGAATGGCCTACTCCTGCACCTATTGTCTATTGTCTGACCAAGGTATTTTTGGATGCATTCATAAGGTTGGTTTTCAATTCTTGTAAAATGTATGACAATTCCAGTAAGTCACAAACTATCTTACCTGGCATGTTCTTCAGATGAATTCTTGCCATCAATAACTGCAACCACCACTAGCTTTCCTGAAGAAATCAGGCATGTATTAGATTACAAGGTTCTGTTAAACAAAGACTATTTGCAAAGAATGATTTTACTATTAAATCAGCACAATTCAATGAAAGATTCCATGAGCATGACACCTATAGCAGGAGAACCTTTTTAGGAATCGTGAAGTCTCTGTCAAGAAGTACATTACTTTATGCCTAACACTGACCTTGTCATCAGATATGGTTTCCTGCTGTCTACTGATGACATTCAATTCTTTATAATATTCCAAATTTAAGCCTTATTCCTTTTCTAAGTCCATCGCTTTTTCTTTATTTCTTTATAATCGCCCATTAAACATAACTTTCTTTCCCATTCAGCATTTTCTATTACAGTCTTTCAGGTCCTGTGATTTATAAAGCCCATTTATCTGTAAATTTAAGCCACAATTTAAAACGGTTGTATTAAAAATCAATCATTTTGACTGGACTATAATTTGTCGATCAGTATTCTGCTATATTCCATTTTTATTTTGAAAGTACTTTTAACTTTGCAGAAAATGATATTGTGGGCATAGACAAAACAGAATCTTGCAGATCATATGCTCTACCAATTTGGGAGGTTAAGTAACTTAAAATTTTGAACTAGGTATTAATTGTTTGTATTACAATGTCCATAATACACAATTCTGGATCTCTGGCCATTCAATAATAAACCTGTGCCAAATTGAATATTTAAATTAAAAAAAAAATCAAAAAATCACACCCCTATTCTTGTGTTTTGAGCTTTTAGTTTGCTTTCTTTTGATTATTAGGGCAATTCAAACTATTTATTTAACAATTAGGAGATGAAGATAGACATTGAGCTTCCCCATCCCAAGAGTATTTTTCATGGCAACCGTGCGCTAATTCCCTGCTGAAATGGAGCTTGAAATTCAGTGTTGCTAAGGAACTTGCTTCCAATGACATATTTGGTTTCCTTTAAGCACATGTCAGTTTCAATCATGGCGATCCAAATGTTCTAATATACTTCTCATTTGTTAACTCCGTCTACAGTTTCCAAGTGTCAAAAATAATTGCAGTACAAGCTCCACAAATGTAAACCTAGCAAATATAAAAAATGCAATTTTATTCAGAACAATTTCAAATTAAAAATGTTTAAAGTATTATTTTACAATTTAAAAATTCTTTAAAAAAATGTAATGGAAAAGTACCCGTCTCTGAAAGTTCATATAAAGTGAAACCATCAATGTTAAGATATCCTAAGAATCTTTCTTTATTCACCCATGAGGACATATCTCCATCTTCATATTCTGAGGGGGAGAAAAAAAAAGAAAAAGTATGGTCAATTCAGTCAATGAACTCGAAACTACAACTTGAACAAAAATCAAGGGGAAGTTAAATATTATTTCCTTAATTAAAATATTCAGTCTTTGTGCCAAGATGCTACCTATTCTCATTTCTCGTTGGCCCTGTTTGGTTTTGAGGCGAGGATAGAATGTGAAGATTTGTGTGAATGAATAGGACAGAAAAATTGCAATAGAAAGGCCAATTATCTTTCTAGAGATGATACACATTGCGCTTTATCACATACTTATTCTAACATCCTGAGAGACCTCTCAATGTTTTGAAAGTCTGTGCCTTTGCTAAAAGCAATTCTTTAGAAACCATTGCCTTGAAAAAAAAAATTGCTTCAGTCCTCGATTGCCCAGTATGCTCCATGGTTCTGTTTGAACTACATGCAGATGCAGACAGAACAGTTCTTTGAAATGAGCTGCTCATTTACGAGAAAAAGAAAACTCCATTCAGCGCTCTAACTGTCCAAATGTTAGCCAATGGATATTGAATACCAATTTAGCCGCAACTGATGGTCCACCCCCCCTCATAATTCGGACAAAATTATGAGACCTCAGTTGAAATTCCCTGAGCGGCAAGAGATGGCATTGAAAACTTAATGCGAATGGCCCACTATGTTCGGTTTACAGGTTTAACAGACTATAATGGAGGGAGCGGTGTCCGTTATTGCCGATGACTGCAGATGATGGTTAATAGACAAAAGGATACAAAGTGCTGGAGTAATTCAGTGGGTCAGGACCCCTGGAGAACATGGATAGGAGACATCGAGACGCTTCCTCAGACTGATTCAGTTGGCCGAGTTTGTGTAATTTCACTTTAAAACTAGGTGCAGTGACCGTGGGGCTCCCTCCCCTCCCACCTGCTGACGCTTCCAAAGTAGAAGGAGGCTGTGGTGGGGGGAGGAGGCTGCGGTGGGGGGAGGGGGAAAGGGCGGGTCAGAAAGGGCCGTCTGGACAGAGCGACAGGAGAAGCCGGTAGCGACCTTGTCCAGTTGATGGTGTCAGGCAGATCCTTTATTCCATGTTTTCACAAGCTCTAGTTTCACTCATGGAGACAAGTTCTTACGTTAATGGGATGGCAATTTCAAACTTTTCCAATGTCTAACTTTCCATTGCCATTACTACACGGGAATGTGGGAGTGATCATACGCAGACAAAAGAACGGATCTTCCAGTCATTATTTCCAGCTTAATTGATTCTTTATTGAAGTACAGGCAAAAAGATGAACATACCAGATCATCTTTATTCTTATACTGATTGTAGCTTTCTGTTCTTGCTATCTGGTAAGAACTGTTTTCTCTTCAACTCCCGTGGCTCGTCTGATCTGGCCACTCCCTCTCCGACTATGATATATGTAACACCCATCTACGTATCAAATGCCCACCCCCAAGCATTCAAAATAATACTGCTAGAAATATCTAGACAAAATAATATAATGGCTCTGAAAAAACTTTAGAAGAATGAGTGGTCTCATCAAAACTTAAAGTCTTTAAACAAAGTGCCCCAACCCTATCAAGGCAAATCCAACATCCTTGGAACCAGCCTAGAAAATGTTTGCTTTACTCCCTCTGTGACAAGTAACATCCTCATACTCTAATAGAATATTATTTACAGTTTTGGTGTCCTTGTTCTCTCTAGTACTGGTGCACAGTGACTGCAGTGTGCACCATGCACAAAATGCATTGCTGTTATTAGCAAATCAAATTGGCAGCCAGTCTCAAAACCACAACTTCCACCATGGAAAACAAAGATTTCAGTACATGGTGCAAATATAATTTCCATTTCTTCACTGTCACAGCGTCCAAATCCTGGAACCTTGCCCTTCACAGCACTATGGGAATGTGCTGACCAGAAAGACTGCAGTGGATGAAGACAGCAGTCACCAGTGCCTTCTCTATGTGGGATGGTCAGTAAATTTTTGGCTTTATCAGCAATATCCGTATACCAGAAAAAGAACAAGCAAAAAGGGCATTACACGGTACTCGCTGGAGTTTAGAAGTATGAGGAGGGATCTCATTGAAATCTATGGAATCTATTAAAAAAAATAAAAAATTGAGGTCGGGTAAGGTTGAAGAGTTGGTATGTCCTATTTACGTAATGCTCAAAAAAATATTTGTTTTTCTTTTTTTTTCCTCTCTCTTTTTCTCTTTTTTTTTCCTAGGGCCTATTTCTTAACTCTTTTTCTTTTGTTTTTAATTTTGCTCTCATAGGGTCTTCGTCCTTTTTTGTTGTTACATTTTCTACACTTTTCTACACTTTCACTTTTTCCTTCACTTTCTTCTCTCTTTCAATCTTTTCCTTTTTTAGTGTAAAAAAAAATAAAAATAAAGGGAGTACATTAATTGTAAGAAGATACAAATGACGAGTATTAATGTATGTGGTTGTAATGTAATGTACTTCTAATAAATAAAAATTTAAAAAAAAAAAAAAAAAAAAAAAAAATCTATGGAATAATGAAATGCCCAGAGTGGATATGGTGGGGATGTTTCCAGTAGGAGAGTATAGAGCTCAAATGGACATAATAGATGATAGATCAATACCCTAGCTATAATTTTACATGCTCATACAGGCACATTAGTTAAATATTTTCAATAGCCATGCTCATTTTATACTCCCCATGTCATCCATAATTTGACATTTAACTGGTCCCTGCATTTTCCTCTGATGTGCAAAGAGAACTGAACAATTTAAGTTTGTGTCAAGTTTCATTTTTTCTTCTGTGCTTCAGGCAGTTTGGAAGTACCTATTTAAATAATTAGAATAAAACACAAGCTTGTTGTAGTTTTCCCTCACAGTAAAGGAATTTTTCATGGCTGTTCCAAGTGAGAAATTTGTTTTGGCTCTCAACCATGTACACCATTGGGAACAATGAATAGATTGCATTTAAAAAAAAGATTACAGTAGCCAGATCTAAAAAAAATAGACTAATCGAATGTTAGTTATTATTACTAGAGGTCAAAATTATAAAGCGAAATGTGGTGTTTTGTCATAGTTTTATAAAGTTTTGACTAGACTACATCAGAAAAGAAACTGAGCTTGGACGCTGTGCAACAGCTGTTATCAGGCAACTGAATCACCTTTCCACAACTAGTGAACAGTCCTAAACTATCTGCCTCATGGGTGAACCGTGGACTAGCTTTGATCGGACTTTACTGGCTTTATCTTGCACTGAACATTATTCCCTTATCAGGTATCTATGCACTGTAAATAGCTCAATTGTAATCATGTATCGTCTTTCCGCTGTCTGCTTAGCACGCAACAAAAGCTTTTCACTGTACCTCGGTACACGTGACAATAAACTAAACTGAACTCTGCAGCCAACACTAAAGGTGAGATGATATGGAATTAAGCAAACTAGTACTAGGAAAGAAGTTTAAAGGTTGATAAGAATGGACTTTGACTTAATGGAAGTTAAGGATAAGGCAATAGAACTTAACTGGGCAATCAATAAAGAAATAAAATATACGCACACATCAAGGGTGACAGAATAGAATTCTAGCATATAAAAAATAGTTGATGAGCTCCATAATTTAATTAAATTGCCAGCCAAAGATAGAATAAATTGCAGAGAAGGGCGCAAGTGGAGCTAGGATGAGGATCAACCTTGATCAACATAGAATGGCAACGAATTGAAAAGGCACAAAGTGCTGGAGGGTCGGGCAGCATTTCTGGAGAACATGATTGGTGGGAGAAAGGGGAGTGGGAGGTAAGGGTTACCTAAAATACAATAATACTTTATTAGCCAAGTATGTTTTGCAACATACGAGGAATTTCATTTGCCAAATCAGTCATACAAATAAAAAGCAACAGAACACACAAAATACATTTAACATAAACATCCACCACAGTGACTACTCCATATTCCTCATTGTGATGGAAGGCGAAAAAAAAAGTTCAAGCTCTTCCCTTCTTTGTTCTCCCGCGGTCGGGAGCCACGGGCCTTCTGTGGACAGCTCGATCTTACTCCCGTAGCCAGCGGTCGAGCCCTCCGCATCGGAGGGGGAATCTCAGCTCCCCCGCGCCGGATTTCGGACCCCAGGTAAAGGCAAACTTTCTGCGTCGTTGGAGCTCCCAACATCTACGGTCTCTACCCGAGACTGCGAGCTCTCGATGGTAAAATCCGCAGGCTAGGGATCGGCTCCGACGGTAAGACCATGCCCCGCGGTGGGACTCGAAATCAGTGGTCTCCAGCTCAACGATCTTAGGCCGCAGAGCGACCGGAGATACCAGCCGGAAAACAATCCCATCTCCGGCAGGATAACAGATTGAAAAAAGAGTTTCCCCCAACCCCCCCACCCCCACATAAAACAAACCAGAGAACATTTACACAAACGTTTAAAACACACTAAAAATAACAAAAAGATGAAAAAACAGACAGTCTGTTGGCGAGGCTGCCAATCGTGCAGTGCCCCTGGTGGTATACTGGAGAATTAGTGTCCGGTTACACAGTCATGAGTATAGAGCGAGTAAAGCAGGAGACCAAGCACACAGCCTTGAGGCGCTCCTGTGCTGAGGGTTATCGAGGAGGAAGTGTTGCTGCCAATTCGTACTGATTGTGATCAGTTGATGAGGAAGTCAAGGATCCAGTGCAGGGCGATGCGCAGAGATTCAGTTTGTGTGCTTTGTAACCAGTTTGGAGGGGATGATGGTGTTGAATGTCAAGGTGTAGTCTATGAACAACAGTGTAATATATAGAAACATAGGTGCAGAAGTAGGTCATTCAGCCCTTCGAGCCAGCACCTCCATTCAATATGATCATGGCTGATCAACTAAAATCAGTACCCCGTTCCTGCTTTTGCCCCATATCCCTTGATTCATTTAACTCTAAGAGCTAAACACAACTCTCTCTTGAAAACATCCAATGAATTGGCCTCCTCCTTGAGTACTCTGGGATGCAAGCCCTGGGGATTTATCTGCCTTTAGTCCCAACAGTTTATATAACATAATTTCCTAATTAATGTGGATTCCCTTCAGTTCCTCCCTCCCACTAGATCATCGGTCCCCTCGTATTTCTGAGAGATTGTTTGTGTTTTCCGTAGTGAAGACAGGGCCAAAGTACTCGTTTAACCGTTCTTCCATTTCCTTGTTTCCTGTTATAAATTCTCCTGTCTCTGATCGTAAGGAACCTACATTTGTCTTCACTAATCTTTTCCTTTTTACATATCTAATGAATGTGCTTTTATTGTCCAAGTGGTCCAGTGCAGAGTGGAGATCTAGCGAGATCACATTCTCCAAGGACCTGCTGTGACTGTAGGTCATGACATATACAAAACAGGTCTTCCAACTGTACAGTAACAAAAAGTTATGTTTGAACATTTGCCTATTCAAAATCCACATAATCTGTGTGACTTGGCAAATTTGAATTAGCATAGCTCATGATACTTTACATGTTCGAAGTTAAATAGAATAGGCGAGCCAATCGAAAAACCTCAATCCATTTTAAGGAACTATTTCCGGTTCACAAATGCACCTCATTTGTCACTGCATACACAGAGCTAAGGAGGAAGTGCTGCTTTTGCTCACCTCATACCAATCGAGTAAGAAAACAACCAACATACTACAATAAACTGTCCGATTGAAGCAATTTCCAGTCAATGGATTTGGGATTTTAAGTACCAGTGGCTCTGCAGTCACTTCAGGTACGTATTTAATCAGGTACGTATTTCCACAATTAACTTTAAAATATTACTCAACAGTTTGAGAAGATTGCAGTAAATCCCAATGGTTTGGCTAATTAACACAGTTGGTCCGATTTAAGGATAAATGCCTGATCAGTGCTAAATATATCAGCTGGGCCAGCGGTAGATGTGTTACTATGAATCAAACTGCCTTGTAGGGAATGGTGGATAGAAACCCTTTCATAATTCACAATGGTCGAAAAATATTTTTGGCATGGGTGGTGATGCAAATCTTAGTCTAACTTTGGGTTTTAAACTGTAAGAACAGCCAAACTTTCCTCCATGGGGCAGTAGAAATATTTTGGAATTAATGATCTTTTGATTCCAATGTTTGATCAGAAACTTTATAAAATAGGGGTCTATTGTTGGCTGTGCTGTTTAAAGAATTGATGCAACAGAAACTAACTGTGGTGGGGGGAAGGAAACTAGGTTTTAATATCTGAATGATAATTTTGAAATTTTGCACAATCGTAAGCCAATGCAGGGCAGTAGGATAGCTAAGGCAGGATGGCAGCATAGGACATTTGCTGCAAATATCTGAATAAGTCGAGGTTTGGAGAGTGAAGTGTCCGGGTCAGGACTAGAATGCATGCCTTAAGATGATAAGGGCATGCATGAGCATTTCTCGAGCAAATTGACTAATCTTTGTTAACTAATACCACTTTCGCATCTCCAATTTCTCTGTGATATGTTGATTGACAGACAAATTAAAGTATAAAGCTTTAATTTAAGTAATCTTAAAAATGTGATATTTAAGTTGGTCAATTTATAATAATTGCTTTTGAATTTTAAATGTATCCTGAAATTTCAAGTGCTGAATTTAGATAACCTAGCCTGAGCCATCAAATTACAATCTACAATTAAAATCCTGCATTCTTGAAGACACCAATGAAAATATCATCTCACAAATTAACAGTATCATCTTTGTATTTTGTGTTTTCCTCCATTCTTTACATTTAAGCAGTTATTTATCCTACATTTTTGTGGGGACACAATTTCATTTAATTCCTCCATTGTCAAGCCAGATTTTGCTATCAATATAATGTTGGATGTAATGACGCTTCATGTATTAAGTATCCTTTAGGTAACATGATAAATGCCTATAGACAATAGACAATAACTGCAGGAGTAGGCCATTCGGCCCTTTGAGCCAGCACCACCATTCAATGTGATCATGGCTGATCATCCACAATCAGTACCCGGTTCCTGCCTTCTCTCCATATCCCTTAACTCCGCTATCCCTATGAGCTCTATCTAACTCTCTCTTGAAAGCATCCAGAGAACCAGCCTCCACCGCCCTCTGAGGCAGAGAATTCCACACAACTCTGTGTGTGAAAACGTTATTCCTCATCTCCATTCTAAATGGCTTACCACTTATTCTTAAACTATGGCCCCTGGTTCTGGACTCCCCCAACATTGGGAATATGTTTCCTGCCTCTAGCGTGTCTAAACCCTTAATCTATCTATCTATTTATCTATCTATCTATATTACTAAAAGTCTGATATTGACCACTTCCTGTTGTTCTGTATATTGATTTTAGAAAAAACGCTGCCACTTACGGCTGTGATTTTTGGCCATCTTACTCAGAGTCCCCCTCCGCTGCGCAGGATAAGAGGATTTTTCCCATTGATGAAATATAAAAGAGTTATTAGTGTTTAAAAAATGTTGAGATTCTCTCTCCTGAAGGCCACGCCCGTTCCGGAGGGACAATAAAACCCGGAATTGTTGAGTGCCTCAGTCAGTCTGAGGCACTGAGACATGTCGCTAGTTAAGATGGTCATTGAGGGGATCTCCAAACCTTTAACATTCATCTGTAATTTATCCTTCCAGACCGGAACTTTTCCAATTAAAATGAAAATAGCAAAAATAATACCAATATACAAAACAGGGAACAAGCATCATTTTACAAACTATAGACCTGTTTCCTTACTCCCACAATTTTCCAAAATATTAGAAAAAATGTTTAATAATAGACTAGACAAATTTGTAGAAAATAATAAATTATTAACAGAAAGTCAATATGGATTCAGAACAAATAGATCAACATCACTTGCAATACTAGAATTAATTGAAGACATCACAAACGCCATTGATAAGAAATTATATGCAGCTGGGATATTCATTGACATAAAAAAAGCATTTGATACAATTAATCATGATATTTTATTAAAAAAATTGGAGAGGTATGGAATTAGAGGAATAGTACTGGACTGGATTAAAAGCTACTTAAGTAACAGGCAACAGTTTGTAAATCTGGGTAGTCATAATTCTACATGTTTGGACATTGTGTGTGGTGTACCAC
Source organism: Malacoraja senta (assembly GCA_038087875.1). NCBI lineage: Eukaryota > Metazoa > Chordata > Chondrichthyes > Rajiformes > Rajidae > Malacoraja > Malacoraja senta. The sequence continues at coordinate 25,528,532 of CM075977.1, read as the reverse complement.
AGGGGTCAGTGCTGGGCCCAAAATTATTTATCATGTACATAAATGATATTTGTAATGTGTCCAATGTCTTGAGGCTGGTTTTGTTTGCAGATGATACAAATATTTTTTGCTCTGGAGAAAATTTAAAAAGGCTATTGGATAAAATAATAAAAGAAATGGGTAAATTGAAAATATGGTTTGATAGTAATAAAATTTCATTAAATCTGAGTAAAACTAAAATAATGTTATTTGGTAATTGTAGAATAAGTCCCCTAGTAAGTATAAAGATAAATGGGGTGGAAGTTGAAAGAGTGCATGAAAATAAATTTCTTGGGGTTATAATTGACGATAAAATAAGCTGGAAATCACATATTAAACATGTAAAATTAAAATTATCAAAAAGTATCTCTGTATTATACAAAGCCAAGCAAGCTCTGGATTACAAATCACTCCGTATTCTTTATTGTACATTAATTTTACCCTACTTAAATTATTGTACAGAAGTCTGGGGAAATAATTATAAAAATTCGATACACTCATTAACCATGATGCAAAAAAGAGCAATTCGTATTATCCATAATGCTAAGTATCTGGGTCATACGAATCCATTATTTTTAGAGTCAAAATTATTAAAATTAGAAGATTTGGTCACATTCAAAACAGCTCAGATAATGTTTAGGGCCAAAAATAAAAATTTACCTGGCAACATTCAAAAATTATTTAACGAGCGTGTGGGGGGTTACAATTTAAGAGGAATATTTAACTTTAAGAAACAACAAGTCCGTACGACTAGAAAATCCTTTTGTATTTCGGTTTGTGGAGTAGGAGTGTGGAATAAATTGAACGGGGAATTGAAGCAATGCACAAACATGAATCATTTTAAAATGATATATAAAAAAATAATGCTCAAGGGGTACAGGGATGGAGGGGATGGTTGACAAGTGGGGGTTGATGTTTATCTTGTTTACAATCGTTGATGTTATCTTGTTACTATTGTTGATGTTTATCTTGTTTACTATTGTTCACTGATGTTGGGTACTTCAAATATGAAGATTGTATGTACATAATAGTTGAATGTATATAAGTGTCTGTATGTATTATGGGAAATTGCCTAGGGCAGTACTATTATTAGTAAGGAATTGATTTTTAAATACGATAGAAGTGTGGGAAAAGGGGTGAGATTTAATAAGTTATTCTTCTTCTCACTCCTTTTCGAGCTTGTACAGACTCTGAGTTGGACATTGGAACCTTGATTTTGTTCTTCTCAATTGTAAATGTTGATTGCAATGTTCAATTGTTTGATAATTTCGATTTTGTTAATATCAATGTCTTTAATGTCTTTACTTGTTCGGAATAAATAAATAAATAAATAAATAAATAAAATAAAGTCTCTGGAAGATGGGGGAGCGAGGTCACGTCTCTCAGTCTGAGCTGTGAATAACACTGAACACATGTCTACTAAACTGTGAGTGTGGTTTTACTGACCTTGAGTGCCCTTAATTTGGTTTGAAAATGAAAATGTGGATGGTTTGAAAAAGCACAACAAATGGTTGCTGGTGGTGGTTGGTTTGAAATAAAGCACAGCAAATGGTTGTTGGTTGTGGTTGGTTTGAAATAAAGCACAGCAAATGGTTGTTGGTGGTGGTTGGTTTGAAATAGCAAATGATTAAAAGTCTAAACTTGACAACTTCCTGTTTGCACTGTATATTGATTTTAGATAAAACGCTACCACATACGGCTGTGATTTTTGGCCATCTTACTCAGTCCCCCTCCACTCATCAGGTGCAGAGGATTCTTCCCATCAATGAAAAATAAGTTTTATTAGTTTTTGAAAAATGTTGAGAATCTTTCTCCTGTCAATCACGCCATGAAGGCCAAGCCCCTTCTGGTGGGAGGGGGAGGGATTATAAAACCCGGAAGTGTGGGTGTGGCTCAGTCTCTGCAAGATGGGGGAGGGGGAGGGAGAGGTCACGACAGTCTAAGCTGTGAATCAACTGAACACACTGAATGTCTACTGAACTGTGAGTGTGGTGTTTATGTGGTGTTTAGTGGGGTTTTATGGTGGTTTTACGGTGGTTTCACCCTGCTTGAAATGGTATGAAACTGCATTTGAATTTGGTGGCCTTGCACCCTGCTTGAAATGGTATGAAACTGCACTTGAATTTGGTGGCCTTGAACCCTGTTTGAAGTGGTATGAAACTGCACTTGAATCTGGTGGCCATGGACCCTGCTTGAAGTGGTATGAAACTGCACTTGAGTTTGGTGGCCTTGCACCCTGCTTGAAGTGGCATGAAACTGCAACTGAATTTGAATTTGGTGGCCTTGCACCCTGCTTGAAGTGGTAAGAAACTACACTTGAATTTGATGGCCTTGCACCCTGCTTGAAATGGTAGGAAACTGCATTTGAATTTGGTGGCCTTGCACCCTGCTTGAAATGGAATTTCAAGGCATAGCCGTGAGTCAACTGCCAGCCCACCAGCTGTGAGTGAGCTGCCAGCACATCAGGCTTGAGTGACTGAGCTGCCAACCCAAGAATCCATTTGGCTCACAATGTCCATACTAGCTCTCTGGAAACCAGCCCCTTCAGCCCATAACCCCCATGCTAGCGCACCAGAAAGCCCCCCCCACCCCTCCCCACTGGCCACCAATATAGGAATTGGTGGAGAGGTGGAATATTGCGTTGGGATACCAGCCCTCCCATGTGAACATGGGACCCAACCGGTCCCACTTAGTCTAATATATTACTAAAAATCTGATCTTGACCACTTACTGTTGTTCTGTATATTGATTTTAGAAAAAACGCTGCCACTTACAGCTGTGATTTTTGGCCATCTTACTCAGAGTCCCCCTCCGCTGTACAGGATAAGAGGATTTTTCCCATCGATGAAAAATAAAAGTTATTAATGTTTAAAAAATGTTAAGATTCTCTCTCCTGAAGACACGCCCCTTCCGGAGGAACTATAAAACCGGGAAGTGTTGAGTGCCTCAGCCAGTCTCTGCAAGATGGGGGAGCAAGGGTCACGTCTCTCAGTCTGAGATGTGAATAACACTGAACACATGTCTATTAAACTGTGAATGGTTTTACTGACCTGTCAGTGCCCTTAATGTGGATTGAAAATATAGTTTGGAAATGCTAAAGCTGTGTTGCCTTAAGTTTGGAAATGCTAAAGCTGTGTTGTCTTTGGTTTGGAAATGCTTACGCTGTGTTGCCTTTGGTTTGGAAATGCTAACGCTGTGTTGCCTAATTAAAGTTGCGTTGACTACTTAAAGTTGCCTTGCCTAATTAAAGTTGCCTTGCCTAATTAAAGTTGCCTTGCCTAATTAAAGTTGCCTTGCCTTCTATATAATGAAAAGTTTAATCTTGACCACTTCCTGTTTGCACTTTATATTGATTTTAGAAAAAACACTACCACGTACGGCTGTGATTTTTGGCCATCTTACTCAGAGACCCCCTCCGCTCATCAGGTACCGAGGATTTTTCCCATCGATGAAAAATAAAAGTTATTAGTGTTTTAAAAATGTTGAGATTCTCTCTCCTGTCAATCACGCCATGAAGGCCACGCCCCTTCTGGTGGGTGGGGGGGGGAGGGACTATAACACCCAGAAGTGTGGGCGTGGCTCAGTCTCTGCAAGATGGAGGAGGGAGAGGTCACGACTCGCTGTCTTTAGTGGCTTTGCACCCTGCTTGAAATGGTATGAAACTGCACTTGAATTTGGTGGCCTTGCACCCTGCTTGAAATGGAATTTCAAGGAATAGCCGCAAGTCAACTGCCAGCCCACCAGCCGTGAGTGAGTGAGCTGCCAGCACAACAGGCCCAAGTGAGTGAGTGAGCTGCCAGCCCAAGAATCCATTTTACCCACAATGTACATACTAGCCCTCTGGAAACAAGTCCCTTCAGTTCACAATACCCATACTAGTGCTCCAGAAAGCTCCCCCCCCCCCCGGCCATCAATATTGGAATTGGTGGAGAGGTGGAATATTGCATTTGGGGACCAACCCTCCCGTGTGATGTTGGGAACCAACAAGTCCCACTTAGTCTAGTAATCTTATATGTTTCAATACGATCCCCTCTCATTCTTCTAAATTCCAGAGTATACAAGCCCAGCCGCTCCAATCCATCAACATATGACTGTCACGCCACCATCCCTGGAATTAACCTCGTGAACGTACGCTGCACTCCCTAAATAGCAGGAATGTCCTTCCTCAAGTTTGGAGACCAAAATGGCACACATTACTTCAGCTGTGGTCTCACTAGGGCCCTGTACAACGGCAGGAGGACCTCTTTGCTCCTATAATCAACTCTTGCCATTCGCTTTCCTCACTGCCTGCTGTACCTGCATGCTTACTTTCAGTGACTGATGAACAAGGACCCCCCAGATCCCGTTGTACTTCCCCTTTTCCCAACTTGACACCATTTAGATAATAACCTGCCTTCCTGTTTTTGCCACCAAAGTGGATAACCTCACATTTATCCACATTAAACTGCACCTGCCATGCATCTTCCCACTCACCCAACCTGTCCAAGTCACCCTGCATCCTCATAGAATCCTCCTCAGTTTCCACTGCCACCCAGCTTTGTGTCATCTGCAAATTTGCAAATGTTACTTTTAATCCCTTCATCCAAATCATTTATATTGTAAATAGCTGCGTTCCCACCACCGAGCCTTGCGGTACCCCACTAGTCACTGCCTGCCATTCTGAAAGGGACCCGTTAATTCCTACCCTTTGTTTCCTGTCTGCCAACCAATTTTCTATCCATGTCAGCACACTACGCCCAATACCATGTGCTCTAATTTTGCCCACTAATCTCCTATGTGGGACCTTACCAAATGCTTTCTGAAAGTCCAGGTACACTACATCCACTGGCACTCCCTTTTCTATTAGCCTGGTTATATCCTCAAAATTCCAGAAGATTAGTCAAGCATGATTTCCCCATCGTAAATCCATGCTGACTCGGACCGATCCTGCTACTGCTATCCAAATGTGCCGCTATTTCATCTTTTATTATTGATGTCACCGATGTCAGGCTAACTGATCTATAATTCCCTGTTTTCTCTCTGCCGCCCTTCTTAAAGAGTGGGACAACATTAATTACCCTCGAATCCATAGGAACGGATCCTGAATCTATAGAACATTGGAAAATGATCACCAATGCGTCCACGATTTCTAGAGCCACTTCCTTAAGTACCCTGGGATGCAGACCATCAGGCCCTGGGGATTTATCAGCCTTCAGTCCCATCAAACTACCCAGCACCATTTCCTGTCTAATGCGAATCACTTTCAGTTCTTTCGCCACCCCAGATCCTCTGGTTAGTACGTTAGGAAGATTGTTTGTGTCCTCCTTAGTGAAGACGGATCCAAAGTACCTGTTCAACTCATCTGCTATTTCCTTGTTCCCCATACTAAATTCACTCTTTTCAGTCTTCAAGGCTCCAACTTTGGCCTTAACTAGTTTTATACTCCTCACATACCTAAATAAGCTATTACTATCCTCCTTTATATTCTTGGCTAGCTTACCTTCTTACCTATTCTTTTCTGCCCGCATTGCCTTTTTAGTTATCTTCTGTTGCTCTTTAAAAGTTACCCAATCCTCTGGCTTCTCGCTCATCTTTGCTATGTTATATTTCTTCTCTTCTATTTTTATACCCTCCCTGACTTCGCACGTCAGCCACGGTCACCCCTTACTCCCCTTGGAATCTTTCTTCCTCTTTGGAATGAACCGATCCTGCACCTTCTGTATTATTTGCAGAAATACCTGCCATTGTTGCTCCACTGCCATCCCTGCTAGGGTATGTTTCCAGTCAACTTTGGCCAACTCCTCCCTCATGGCTCCATAGTTCCCTTTGTTCAACTGTAATACTGACACCTCCGATTTACCCTTCTCCCTCTCACATTGTAGATTAAAACTTATCATATTATGGTCACTACGTCGTAATTGCTCCTTGACCTCGAGTTCCCTTATCAAATCCGGTTCATTGCATAACACTAAGCCCAGAATTGCCTTCTCCCTGGTAGGCTCCAGTACAAGTTGATCTAAGAATCCATCAAGGAGGCACGCCACAAACTCCTTTTCTTGGGGTCCAGTTTGAACCTGATTTTCCCAGTCAACCAGCATGTTGAAATCTCCCATAACAACCGTAGCATTACCTTTGCGACATGCCAATTTTAACTCTTGATTCAACTTGCACCCTATATCCAGGCTACTGTTTGGGGCCTGTAGATAACTCCCATTAGGGTCTTCCTACCCTTATAATTCCTCAGTTCTATCAATGGCACTTATCCCTTCCTTTATGTTGCACACATAATCAGCTCAAACTGTCAAGATTAACAGCCTAAATCATTATTGGAGGAACAGCACCTCATGTTTCGCTTGGGCAGCTTATACCTCAGCGGTATGATCATTGATTTCTCTAACTTCAAGTAATCCTTGTTTTCCTTCTCTCCATCCCTCTCTTCCCACTTCTCCAACCAGTCCTACTGTCTCCGACTACAGTTTATCAGTTTGCTTTGTTACCTTCTCCCAGCTAACAATGATCTATTCTACATTTTCCTTGATCTCAATTCCCTTTGTCCTATTTTTACACCGTACTCCTCCTTATCCATCTCCCTCTCCCCGACATCAGTCTGAAGAAGGACCCGAAACGTCACCCATTCCTTCTCTCCAGAGATGCTGCCTGTCCCGCTGAGTTACTCCAGCATTATGTGTCTACCTTCGGTCTAAATCATTAGGTGTTTGCTACAGAAAGCTAATCCACGAATATGCTACTTGTATAAAGAACCTGTAAACAAGTACATCTATGCAACATAGATTTGATGGATGATAATTTTTTGATTGTTTCTGATGGTCATCGTGAATTGACTATTCAATCACTTTTCATTGGCCAGGCAATTCTAACCACTCATGCTTTTACTCTATTACCCTACAGGTATCTCCATCAGTTGACTTCATGGCTCAATCACATGACGGCACAGAACACCTTTCTATTACGGTATACGAAGACGATGTAGAAAGTTCCATGTTTGTTGTCCAGGTAACTTGCTGCAATCACATGTTGCTACAGTATTGGTCAGGAAAGTCATATTTTGATAATACACAAATAAAACAAATCCAAGCTACACTTTCAAACACAAATGACAGCATTCAATTTCTACTGAAAGTCTTGCATCGCTCATCTTCATTACAAAATAGTGATTACTGGACACCCTTTGTAATTGGACTCCTGTTGGATGCAACATCAAGAGGTTATCAACTGCCTTCAAGAACAACGTGGAATGGAGACCTTAAGCAACTACTGAAAGACAAGACCATTCTATTAACCAAATAACAATGCTTGTATTATGCAAAGAATTCAGCTCATTGTTTTACTCTGATGTGATATTCTTTGTAGGTATTTACCAGGACTGTAGCTACTGACATGACAAATCACTAGAGTCAAGATTCAGCAGAAGATTTTGGGGATAGGGAAGGAAATGTCTCATCCCTTTTGTCAACTTCTCCCCACACTGGTAATCTTATTTTTAATTACAGGATGTTTAAAATGTATTTACATTTATAACACCTTAGGATCAATCTAACACTAATCAAGAAGTTAGCTGTGAGCATGTCTTCTCAGATCGCTGATACTGTGTGGGTTGGAAAGCAAGAGGCTACTGAACATTAGCCACATTAAATGTCCCTTAATGTTTGCTTTCACAATCAATATATTGAATTCTGTAGTTGTTTTAAAGAAGCACAGAATTTATTTAATGCCGTCATTTGTGGTTGTATGTCTACAGGAGTTAGGATACTTCCTGAAAGATGTATGAGATGACACACAGCTCATTGTACTTGTGCTGTCATTCAGTAAGGTTACCACTGGACTTCTGTATCAACTCTTTTTCCTAACTTCAGTACATCTCTAGATTGCCTCAGCACCAAAGACCTTCTGGGTTGTTTGCATAGGTTTTCTGCATCTCAGTTCCAAATGGCTAATTTCTTAACCCAAAACCAGGAACCCATGGTTCTAGGCTCTCAAAGTGTAGAATATCCTCTCAACATATTTCCTATCAAATCCGTACATTAGATCATCTCTGTTTTCTATGAATGTAGACTTATCCTACATAGCATCTTATTGGACAGATCTCTCAACCAGTATAACAACTGAAGTGCTTCCAATCAATAGCTGAGACCAAGGATGGACCTCTTCAGCTTTCCAATGGTTATACATGTCATCCTCAAAAAGACCCATTGCTTTCGACCTTTGTAATTTCAATTATCATCAAATAATAAATATCTGAAGCATTGTTCTTTTTCATAAAATGTCTTGACACTACCTAACAATACCTTGATTTTCCAAGTGACCTGATACCAACTGTCCTTCATCATAGCATTTGTTCACCCCTGTTAAAAAGGTTCCATAGGAAGATCATTAACTCAAAATGTGTATGCCGTTTTAATCTTCACAAAAACTCCATGACTTTTCCGTTTATTCAAGTTTTCTAGCATTAATTTTGTTTTGCTTACTCCAGATGTCAGGCAAACTTCCCTACTTTACCCGTTTTCTTTACCCGCAATTCAGGTTTATTTTTGCTACTTTTCAACCAGAAAATATTCTAGAATCAAGAGAACCTTGAAATTTCAAAACCATACACCCACTATATCTACCACCATCTTTTAACTTGCTAGTATGTTGATCATCAGGTCCAGGGAGGAGTCATCTTTTTGATCAGATTATAAAATAAACAATATGAATTTTTATATGAAAAATATGATTTTTTTTTTTTCAAAACTCCTTAGATTCTGGAGTAGTTCCTGAGGATTGGAGGGTAGCTAATGTAACCCCACTTTTTTAAAAAGGGAGGGAGAGAGAAAATGGGGAATTACAGACCAGTTAGTCTAACATTGGTAGTGGGGAAACTGCTAGAGTCAGTTATTAAAGATGGGATAGCAGCACATTTGGAAAGTGGTGAAATCATTGGACAAAGTCAGCATGGATTTACGAAAGGTAAATCATGTCTGACGAATCTTGTAGAATTTTTCGAGGATGGAACTAGTAGAGTGGATAAGGGAGAACCAGTGGATGTGTTATATCTGGACTTTCAGAAGGCTTTCGACAAGGTCCCACATAAGAGATTAGTATACAAACTTAAAGCACACTGTATAGGGGGTTCAGTATTGATGTGGATAGAGAACTGTCTGGCAAACAGGAAGCAAAGAGGAGGAGTAAACAGGTCCTTTTCAGAATGGCAGGCAGTGACTAGTGGGGTACCGCAAGGCTCAGTGCTGGGACCCCAGCTATTTACAATATATATTAATGATTTTGACAAGGGAATTGAATGCAACATCTCCAAGTTTGTGGATGACACGAAGCTGGGGGGCAGTGTTAGCTGTGAGGAGGATGCTAGGAGGCTGCAAGGTGACTTGGATAGGCTGGGTGAGTGGGCAAATGCATGGCAGATGCAGTATAATGTGGATAAATGTGAGGTTATCCACTTTGGTGGCAAAAACAGGAAAGTAGACTATTATCTAAAGAGTGGCCGATTAGGAAAAGGGGAGATTCAACGAGACCTGGGTGTCATGGTACACCAGTCATTGAAAGTAGGCATGCAGGTGCAGCAGGTAGTGAAGAAAGCGAATGGTATGTTAGCATTCATAGCAAAAGGATTTGAGTATAGGAGCAGGGAGGTTCTACTGCAGTTGTACAGGGTCTTGGTGAGACCACACCTGGAGTATTGCGTACAGTTTTGGTCTCCAAATCTGAGGAAAGACATTCTTGCCATAGAGGGAGTACAGAGAAGGTCCACCAGACTGATTCCTGGGATGTCAGGACTTTCATATGAAGAAAGACTGGATAGACTCGGCTTGTGCTCGCTAGAATTTAGAAGATTGAGGGGGGATCTTATAGAAACTTACAAAATTCTTAAGGGGTTGGGCAGGCTAGATGCAGGAAGATTATTCGCGATGTTGGGGAAGTCCAGGACAAGGGGTCACAGTTTAAGGATAAAGGGGAAATCCTTTAGGACCGAGATGAGAATTTTTTTTTTCACACAGAGAGTGGTGAATCTCTGGAACTCTCTGCCACAGAAGGTAGTTGAGGCCAGTTAATTGGCTATATTTAAGAGGGAGTTAGATGTGGCCCTTGTGGCTAAAGGGATCAGGGGGTATGGAGAGAAGGCAGGTACAGGATACTGAGTTGGATGATCAGCCATGATCATATTGAATGGCGGTGCAGGCTCGAAGGGCCGAATGGCCGACTCCTGCACCTATTTTCTATGTTTCTATGAAGAAATTAATGTCAATTGTCTTGAAGACAGGCACAAGAGACAACATGAGCTGGAATCTTGAGCAAAAATCAAAGTGCTGGTGGAACTCAGCGGGGCAGGCGGCATGGAAAATGGACAGGCGACATTTTGAGTCGGGACCCTTCAGTCCGAAGAAGGGTTCCGAGCCAAGTCATCGTCAATTGTTTTGAGATCCTCTTTCTCATTTGTGTTGGCTCTTACATACAATCGTACTTTATTTGTATCCTCTACTGTAAAGACAGATTGGAGACAATTTGTTTTCTTTTCTCATCACCCTGTTTTACAGAGTTCCTCATTATATGATTACATTCACAATTGTCTAGTGCATCTTTTAATGTCTTCATAATTTTTTAAACTTCAGATGACAGAATATTTCAAAACTTATACTGGCTAGCCATTTTCACTTTACAATTTTAAGATATCTCGATCTTATTTGAGCAAGTGTTGACCTTCCTCAAATATGAGCTGCATCGGTATAGAATACTCACTTATTTTACAAAGCCTTATTTATTTAACTGCATTAAAAAATGTCTGTTCAGGGAAAGATGTGAATAGCAACTCCAATGTTCCAATTTTCTTAATGGCTGTTAGAAAACAATCAGAAAAATGGGCTCAAAGAAGTTGGGTGTGCGATCACAATTGTTAAGAAAAAAGATTGCTTAAATGATTTTGGACAGAACTTGCAAAAACACGCAGCATCTTTCTGTGTCATTCATTTTCTACGATTCTGGTTTCAATGTTTTTATTGGAAGCATTTGTGCAAAACACTTGACAATTTTACAACTTTGTAAACAGCTTTAATTTTAACACTTTCCAAAAAGGACATTAAATTAAAAAGAGAAAGAGAGAAAAAAGAAAAAAGAGGGGAGATATACCCGTCGACCCACCCATACGCCCGCTCACCCAGCCCTACGAGTAATTTTGAATTTGTGTTCAAATATTGTGTTGCTCGAGAAAATCAATAAAAGGTGACCAGTTTATCATTCAAGATAAACCTAATTCTTTCTAGATGTAATGTGTCTGTTATTTCTGTAATCCACATCTTCACTGGAGGAACTTAAGTATGGGTTTTTTGCTGATATTAGTCCCTAGCCGACAAAGTGTCGCTGAAAAACAGTCAATTTACTACATGCCTCTGATGTTCCCAGTATTATCAGTTTGGCTCTAATGGGATTTTCAGTATATTGGAGAGGACGCTGAATACTTCTGTCCAAAAACTTTCTATTTTTGTAATAGTACAAAACTGTGGGTTAAAGTGGCTTCTTGGAACTGACACTTATCACAAAGAGGGGAAACACTGGGGAAAATTTTGTTCAGTTTGGTTTTTGAGTAGTATAACCTGTGCAGCACTTTGAACGGTATCAGGCAATGTCTGGCATTTATGGAGCAAGCATGGATATATTGTAAGCTTTCGTTCCATATATCATTTGAGATTTGTTGACCCATCTCATCTTCCCATGCACGCCTGTAAACCTCAGATGATGGGATGTTGATGTTTTGAAGAACATTGTAAATGTAGGATATCGACTTCTCAGTATCTGCATGTCTATTCAAACATTCATCAAGTTTGTCTGGACTTGCAGTGTTGTAGAATTGCATGTATGTTTTCACACAGTCCCTAACCTGAAGATATCTGAAAAAATGATTAGTATTCAAATCGTATTTCTCCCGCAACTCTTGGAAGGAGGAAAGAGTCCCCTTCCAATATAAGTCTCCCACAGTGTTGATTCCTGTGTTCTTCCATTGGGTGAAAACACCATCTAAAGTAGAGGGTTTAAAAGAAGGATTGTTTACAATAGGAGACGTGTCTCTCAATTTGAGACTGAACGTCAACTGTTTCCAGAGACGAATAGTACCATGTATTATAGGGTTATGATCATACATTGACTTATTCAGGGGTATTGGAGACAGGACAATCGAGCCTATGGAGAAAGGCAAGAAAATCTTCTCTTCCCATTTTTAGCTAGTTAGCCTGTTGGTGTGAATCATCCAACCAGAAGATTAGGGTTTTAATATTCGTTGCCCAGTAGTAAGAGGAAATTGGGTAAGGCTAGTCCTCCACTCTCTTTGGATTTGCACAGATGTCGCTTATGTATTCGGTGGCTTTTGTAGTCCCAAATGAAGTTAGTAACAATGGAATCAATTTTTTTGAAGAAAGATTTGGGAAGATATATCGATACTGTCTGAAATAAATATAAAAGCTGCGGGAGAAAGACCATCTTTAAGATATTTAATCTGCCGAGGAGGGAAATAGGCAGTGTTTTCCAAAATTGAATATAAGTATGAAGTTTTATGATTAATGGAGGGAAATTTGTTTTGAACAGGAGGGAATACTTCCTTGTAACTCCTTGTAAACTCCGAGATATCTGAATTTGTCAGTAACAATTCTAAAAGGGAACTGTTGGAGCCGGGTGACGTCTTGTTCGTTTATTGGCATAATTTCGCTTTTATTCCAATTAATTCTGTAGCCAGAGAAGGTGCCGAATTGGTCTATAATGGATAGTAACTGGGATACTAGTTCGGGGATTAGTAACGTATCATAGTACATCGTCTGCATAAAGGGAAATTTTGTTCATAGTATATCTAGTATTGTATCCATATATGCCTGGGTGGGACCTGATACTCTCAGCAAGTGGTTCTATGGCTAATGCAAATAGCATCGGGGAGAAAGCGCATCCTTGTCTATTGCCCCTGAATAAGTAAAATTTAGATGAAAGTATTTGATTGGTTAATATTCTGGCGCTCGGGTTCGTATGTAGAAGCTTCAACCATGAGATGAAGTTTTCGCCTAATTGGAATTTTTCCAGTGCTGTGAAAAGATAAGACCATTCAACTTGGTCGAGCTTTTTCCATGTCCAATGCGATGATTGTGAGGTCTTCGTTCGGTATTCTATGTGAATAAATTATATTAAACAGGCTTATCAGATTAAAGAATGAGAATCGTTTAGGTATGAACCCAGTTTGATCTGTGTGTACAGGTTTGCCAATGACTAGGCTGAGTCTACGAGCCAGAGTCTTGGCTAGGATCTTCTGATCGGTATTTAAAAGGGCAATTGCTCTATAAGATCCCAGCTCTTCAAGGTTCTTACCTTTTTTAGGAATGAATGTGATAATTGATTCTACTAAAGTCTGCGGTAAAGTTTGCTCCCTGAACACCTGAGTATACAGGCATTGTAGACGTGGGGAAATTATATCGTACATTTTTTGTAAAATTCATTATTCCACTTTTCAGTGATTTAATGGTCTCTGAAATGTCCTTTACTGTTATCTCTGAACCCAACTCCTCACGTTCAGTCTCACTGAGGGTTGGAAGATTGCACTCATCCAGAAAAGTCTGCATCATCACTGAATCGGCTGTTGTTTGAGTTGAGTAGAGGGTTTGATAAAATTGTTGAAATCTTTCGTTGATATCTTTGGGCAGTGAGAGCAGTTCTCCTTTTTCCGATCTGATTTTATGTATCGTACGGTCGTTTTCTAATTTACAAAGTTGTCTTGCTGAAAGTTTATGGGGTTTATCGCCAAATTCAAAGTGTTTTTGTTTGGTGAATTGAAATGCCCAACTGATTCTTGCTGAGATGATCTGGTTTAATTTGTATTTGAGTGCAGCTATTTTGTTATGTTTTCCTGTGGATGGGTCGGCAACATTTTCTGAGTCCAACTGTTTTATTTGTTTTTCTAGCTCCAGTTGCTCTGCCTTTTTTCTCTTGTTCTGTGATGCTTGGTAAGAAATGATGCAGCCTCTGAGTAAGGCTTTAAAGGTTTCCCAAAGCAATGATGGAGAAATGCCAAGAGTGTAATTTGTCTCAAAGAAGATTTCCATCTATAACTTCAGGTCTTCACAAAATCTAGCCTCTGCGAGTATTTGTGGATTAAATCTCCAGCATGGCTGTCTTTTCGCCATTCCTTCCAGTTTCACAGAAAATGTAAGAGGACAATGATCTGAAATAACGATATTGTGATATTTTGGGTTGTAGGTATATGGCACGAGTTTGGAATCGACCAGGAAATAATCTATTCTTGTGTACACTTAACGGACACCTGAGTAGAAACAATACTCTCTTCCTGAGGGATTGGCAATCCTCCATACATCATTTATATTTATGTTGTTTATATAAGTATTCAGAAATTCGCTGGACTTGGATATAATTATTCTTCGAAATGAAGATCTATCTAGGGATTTATCTAATACACAGTTTAGATCACCCCCAATCATCAAATTAAATGTGACATATCTGGAATTAAATTAAATACTTCATTGAAAATCTTTCTACGATTCTATGGAATGGTGAAACAACTAACAACGGTACAAGTATCATATTGAAGGGTATATAAAGGGACACAAATGAGTTGTGGAATAGGAAAAAGATAGACAATAGGTGCAGGAGTATGCCATTCGGCCCTTCGAGCCAGCACCTCCAATCAATGTGATCATGGCTGATCATCCCCGTTCCTGCCTTCTCCCCATATCCCCTGACTCTGTTATCTTTAAGAGCCCTATCTAGTTCTCTCTTGAAAGTATCCAGAGAACCGGCATCCACCGCCATTTTGAGGCAGAGAATTCCACTGACTCAAAACTCTCTGTGAGAAAAAGTGTTTCCTCGTCTCCATTCTAAATGGCTTACCCCTTATTCTTAAACTGTGGCTGCTGGTTCTGGACTCCCCCAACATCGGGAACATGTTTCCTGCCTCTAGCGTGTCCAAACCCTTATTAATCTTATAAGTTTCAACAAGATTCCCTCTCATCCTTCTAAACTCCAGAGTCCAGCCGCTCCATTCTCTCAGCATATGACAGTCCCGCCATCCCGGGAATTAACCTTGTAAACCAATGCTACACTCCCTCAATAACAAGAATGTCCTTCCTCAAATTAAGGGACCAAAACTGCACACAATACTTCAGGTGTGGTCTCACTAGGGCCCTATTCAACTGCAGAAGGACCTCTTTGCTCCTATACTCCTCTTGTTCTAAAGGCCAGCATGCCATTCGCTTTCTTCACTGCCTGCTGTACCTGCATACTTACTTTCATTGACTGATGAACAAGGACCCCCAGATCCTGTTGTACTTCCCTTTTTCTCCCAACTTGACACTATTTAGATAGTAATCTGCTTTCCTGTTTTTGCTACCAAAGTGGATAACCTCACATTTATCCACATTAAACTTCATCTGCCATGTATCTGCCCGCTCACCTAATCTGTCCAAGTCACCCTGCATTCCCATAGCATCCTCCTCAGTTCACACTGCCACCCAGCTTTGTGTCATCTGCAAATTTGCTAATTTTACTTTGAATCCCTTCATCTAAATCATTGATGTACAGTGGCTTGCAAAAGTATTCATACCCCTTGAACTTTTCCACATTTTGTCATGTTACAACCACAAACGTAAATGTATTTTATTGGGATTTTATGTGATAGACCAACACAAAGTGGCGCATAATTGTGAAGTGGAAGGAAAATGATACATGGTTTTCAAATTTTTGTACAAATAAAAAACTGAAAAGTGTCGCAGCATCATGAAGCCCAAGGAACACACCAGACAGGTCAGGGATAAAGTTGTAGAGAAGTTTAAAGCAGGGTTAGGTTATAAAAAAATATCCCAAGCTTTGAACATCTCACAGAGCACTGTTCAATCCATCATCCGAAAATGGAAAGAGTATGGCACAACTGCAAACCTACCAAGACATGGCCGTCCACCTAAACTGACAGGCCGGGCAAGGAGAGCATTGATCAGAGAAGCAGCCAAGAGGCCCATGGTAACTCTGGAGGAGCTGCAGAGATCCACAGCTCAGGTGGGAGAATCTGTCCACAGGACAACTATTAGTCGTGCACTCCACAAATCGGGCCTTTATGGAAGAGTGGCAAGAAGAAAGCCATTGTTGAAAAAAAAAGCCATAAGAAGTCCCATTTGCAGTTTGCCACAAGCCATGTGGGGGACACAGCAAACATGTGGAGGAAGGTGCTCTGGTCAGATGAGACCAAAATTGAAGTTTTTGGCTTAAATGCAAAACGCTATGTGTGGCGGAAACCTAACACTGCACATCACCCTGAACACACCATCCCCACTGTGAAACATGGTGGTGGCAGCATCATGCTGTGGGGATGCTTTTCTTCAGCAGGGACAGGGAAGCTGGTCAGAGTTGATGGGAAGATGGATGGAGCCAAATACAGGGCAATCTTGGAAGAAAACCTGTTAGAGTCTGCAAAAGACTTGAGACTGGGGCGGAGGTTCACCTTCCAGCAGGACAACGACCCTAAACATACAGCCAGAGCTACAATGGAATGGCTTAGATCAAAGCATATTCATGTGTTAGAATGGCCCAGTCAAAGTCCAGACCTAAATCCAATTGAGAATCTCTGGCAAGACTTGAAAATCGCTGTTCACAGACGCTCTCCATCCAATCTGACTGAGCTTGAGCTATTTTGCAAAGAAGAATGGGCAAATATTTCAGTCTCTAGATGTACAAAGCTGGTAGAGACATACCCCAAAAGACTTGCAGCTGTAATTGCAGCGAAAGGTGGTTCTACAAGGTATTGACTCAGGGGGGCTGAATACTTTTGCACGCGACACTTTTCAGTTTTTTATTTGTAAAAAAATTTGAAAACCATGTATCATTTCCCTTCCACTTCAAAATTATGCACCACTTTGTGTTGGTCTATCTATCACATAAAATCCCAATAAAATACATTTACGTTTGTGGTTGTAACGTGACAAAATGTGGAAAGGTTCAAGGGGTATGAAAACGTTTGCAAGCCACTGTATATTGTAAATAGCTGCGGTCCCAGCACTGAGCCTTGCGGTACCCCACTAGTCACTGCCTGCCATTCTGAAAGGGACCGTCAATCCCTACTGTTTCCTGTCTGCCAACCAGTTTTCTATCCGTCAGCACTCTAACCCCAATACCATGTGCCCTAATTTTGCCCACTAATCTCCTATGTTGGACCTTATCAAATGCTTTCTGAAAGTCCAGGTACACTACATCCACGGGCTCTCCCTTGTCCATTTTTCCTCAAAAAATTCCAGAAGATAAGTCAAGCATGATTTCCCCTTCGTAAATCCATGCTGACTCAGAGCGATCCTGTTACTGCTATCCAAATGTGTCGCTATTTCATCTTTTATAATTGATTCCAGCATCTTCCCCACCACCGATGTCAGGCTAACTGGTCTATAATTCAGTTTTCTCTCTCCTGCCTTTTTTAAAAAGTGGGATAACATTAGCTTCCCTCCAATCCACAGGAACTGATCCTAAATCTATAGGACATTAGAAAATTATCACCAATGCATCCACGATTTCTAGAGCCACTTCCTTAAGTACACTGGGATGCAGACCATCAGGCCCTGGGGATTTATCAGCCATCAATCTACCCAACACCATTTCCTGCCTAATATGGATTTCCTTCAGTTCCTCCTTCACCCCAAATCCTCTGGCCACTAGTACATAGAAACATAGAAAATAGGTGCAGGAGTAGGCCATTCGGCCCTTCGAGCCTGCACCGCCATTCAATATGATCATGGCTGATCATCCAACTCAGTATCCTGTACCTGCTTTCTCTCCATACCCCCTGATCCCTTTAGCCACAAGGGCCACATCTAACTCCCTCTTAAATATAGCCAATGAACTGGCCTCAACTACATTCTGTGGCAGAGAATTCCAGAGATTCACCACTCTCTGTGTAAAAAATGTTTTTCTCATCTCAGTCCTAAAAGATTTCCCCTTTATCCTTAAACTGTGACCCCTTTTTTTGGACTTCCCCAACATCGGGAACAATCTTCCTGCATCTAGCCTGTCCAACAATCAGGAAGATTGTTTGTGTCCTCCTTAGTGAAGACGGATCCAAAGTACCTGTTCAACTCATCTGCCATTTCCTTGTTCACCATAATAAATTCAATAAAAGATAGGTGGAAAGTAGTTGGCATACAATGCCCAATAGAGGTAGTGCAATACTAGTGTGGCTGTAGGGATGGGTATAACTCAAAGTGTGTGATGCTATGTGCCCGAATGAACATATTCTATTTCTATTGCCATAACATTGCTCGATCCTGCGAAAGCCCTGCAAAACAAAAAAAGACGCCTTGGACCCCTCAATAAATCCCTTTATAAAAAGTTATTCATTTTACTGGATCTTTACATTCCTTCCATAAATCTGTGGTCACAAATACTCAATATGCATTCTGAATATTCCATCACCGAAATATGCCAATTCTAAAAGAATCAAAGGGAACTGTGCACGTCTAAAGATGTCATAATTCTTGGACAAGTTGCTGACTTGAGAAATCTACTTCCAGAATCTCAGAACATCTTGTCATCTACCTCATTGTCATCCCACATTCTCCCCGCCATGCTAAGCATACCTGGCAAAAATGATTGGCAAGACAGCTTGCTTTAATTGCATTGACCTGAATGTCATCTCATCTTTTTGTTAAGGGCTGGTTAAGATTGTTAAGGGATTGGACACACTAGAGGCAGGAAACATGTTCCCGATGTTGGGGGAGTCCAGAACCAGGGGCCACAGTTTAAGAATAAGGAGTAAACCATTTTGAACGGAGACGAGGAAACACTTTTTCTCACAGAGAGTGGTGAGTCTGTGGAATTCTCTGCCTCAGAGGGCAGTGGAGGCAGGTTCTCTGGATGCTTTCAAGAGAGAGCTAGATAGGGCTCTTAAAAATAGCAGAGTCAGGGGATATGTGGAGAAGGCAGGAACGGGGTACTGATTGGGGATGATCAGCCATGATCACATTGAATGGCAGTGCTGGCTCGAAGGGCCAAATGGCCTACTCCTGCACCTATTGTCTATTAATTTCCATATCCAAGATGCTACCTTGAAAGTGAATGCTACACTTTGACATTAATTCCTTTCTTTTAAGCGGTGCATAAATCTGAACATAATACTGTAACAAATTAAGCAATATTATGCACGTAATTATTTACTGTGAGATTCAATGCCCTTACTTATAAAACACAAATTTTGATGACATTCATTATAGTATTTGAATATACATTCCTAATGTAACCAATAAAAACACAAAAAAAATATTTGTGAACGTGGGATCTTATAAGGTTGTGACAAGCAATCTTGCATACAAATTGGTGGCACATCTCAAATGGAAGCAATGGAAGAGGGAAGGGAGAGTAATTTATCTATATTATCTTGGTGTAAACATTTACCTCTTTAATGGACACATTGATTAAAATCATTTTATTCACACATTATTTCACATCATTCGAATAATTTCAGTATTTGATCAAGTACGTCAATTTAATCATAACTAATGTAAAAGTCACATTCAATTATATGATCTTGCACAACAGCAACTTCAAGTACAACTTGCACACTAATCTAATCTTCATCATCCCAAATTTTAGTGGATTGGCAAAGAGCCAAAGATCTAGTTATGAATTCTGACAAAAGCATCCCACAAAACTCGTAAACCAGTAATGAAGCCATGTAACACGCTAAAGTCATGTGGTACAGTGGTACTACAAAGGACAGAAGTAAAAAGGTATAGCACACTGGCCAGGTGTAAGGAAATTACAAGCAATACAGGCCAATCCCACACTATGGAGTTGATGCCGTCACAAAAACAACCATGTATTACAATTTTCCACCATACAAAATCTTATTTCCATTTGAATCCCACATTATATGGAGATACGTTCGGACAGGATGTTTTTCTCTCAACAGTAAATTATAGCATTGCAGCAACTATTTTATGGCAGGGGGCCACTTAGGAGATTGCCATGGCAATTTCCAAAGCAAATCCAGTATGTAGCCAGCAATTACGTTTGGAGATCTGGCGCTAAAAAGGTGGCAACCTCATGTGTCAATCTACTTATCACCTTCCGGACTTCAATTTGAATAGAGACACACAATTTTAAATGCATGTCAAATGCACGCAAGATAATTTAATGATGCAACTTACAACAAATTTCCCTGTAAACCGTTGCAAAATATCAAGTTTTACATTTAGTCAAATTCCTTTACATTTAGGTTTAGGTTGATAACTTGCACTTAAAAATCACTCGCCTCGTTTCAGATATTTCGGCAGGATTTTGACTAAGAAGCACTCAGTCTATTCCTGTAGATGGCGGCTTTGCACCACTGGCTCCTCTGCCAAGCATCTATACCAGCGTTTCTCAACCTTTTTACCCATGCGGAACCGTTGAAATAATTTTCATGTCTCAGGGATCCCCTACATAAAAATTATTATATATCTTTATTAATCGCTTTCTTTCTCCTTCATAAACTTAAAGTTCATAAGGCAAACATAATATTTTTTCTGATAATAGGTTTACGCTAAAAAAGAGAGAGAAAACACAAATAAACTTTTGATAAACTAACAAAAATAAAAATAAACGTACTTATTTTTAAATTCATTTAACATCCCTAATGATGGGTAAAAATTACTAAATAACGTGGGTGAATGAGGGACTGTACCTGCACGCCAGGAAGCAGACAGGACTGATGGAGACCGTGCATGCGTCTGTACTCGAGTGAGTCACTTGATACACGAATCCGTCACGTACAGCTCCTGTCCACTGACCACTAAAGGCCGTTTCACAATGGCGCCGTATAGACGGTGCTAAATATGACGTCGCTAAATATGCCGTACATGTATAATAAAATTACAAATATGAAATTAAACACAAAAATGACTAAAAAATGCATTTACATATGATTAAAGGTAGACACAAAATGCTGAAGTAACTCAGCGGGTGAGGGAGCAGCTATGGAGAGAAGGAACGGGCGACATTTTGGATCGAGACCCTTCTTCAGACTGATGTCAGGGGAGGGGGCGGGACAAAAAAAATTCTCTCGGAACCCCTAGCGACCGAAGCCTGGCGTTCCGGGGAGCCCCGGTTAAGAAACGCTGACCAATACCGAATGTCCAAATCTAGGTCTCCTCTCCAACTGAACAATGTTACTATTGCAACAACACACAAGATGAATAATATGGAAAACTCAGACAGCTAGACAGGAAATTGAATCTAACAACACTTTAAAAACCTTTTTATCTGAGCTTCCATTAAGAAACAAGATTGAAAAAAATAAAAGCTTTTCAATAAACGAAACTGAACCAAATGAAAAATTGGTCAACGAAGGACCAGAGGTACAGTAAAAAGCCTTTGTTGCGTGCTAACTAGACAGTGGAAAGACTATACATGATAACAATCGAGCCATCCACAGTGTACAGATACATGATAAAGGGAGTAACGTTTAGTGCAAGATATAGTCCAGTAAAGTCGATTAAAGATAGTCCGATTATTAAAGATAATAAAATGTATCTTGTACTTGCTGATGGATTTATGAATTGAAATGGTTTTGTTTATCCTGGCCAAATTGGAGAGGCCAGGACACTAAAATTGAGTAAAGGCTTCTGGGCTGCTAGGCCATTTGGTCAATTTAAAAGTGCTTTCTGTAGAAATGGGACAAGCTGCAGAATGGTGCCAGTTTGTCTAGAGCCTAGATCAGAGCTGCAGGAAGAGAATGGGAACATCTCCGGACCCTGACAATCAGGTGCAAAATGCATAGAATGGATTGGACGAATGCAAACCAGACATACACATTGTAAATAATGTTGCAAAGCTTTACTTTGCTGGATGTTGATTGGATTAAGTATTGGGCCTTGTCTGGTTTTCTTGCATATCAGGGCACATGTTGCGATGTTCGTTTCCTCTGAGAAACACTGTTTTAATACAATGTGTTAGCCACTGTATTATTGGGTTAGGGAAATGTCTGTCATGTATGGGGTTAATCGATGTCTGTTATTGGATTGTAAAGAGACCACCCCCATGTGGTTCGGCCCCTTGAGGTCCAGGGACCTATAAAAGTCCGCTACCACAAGGTCCTATGTCGATCTTCTGGGAGAGTACTTAGGACTGCTTGACCTTCTGGAGTGTCTCTGTTTGAGCGAGGCCAAGAGGGCTTGATCAGGCAGATCAGGATCGAACCCGTGGTGGTTAGGTACAGTTGTGGGAATGTAATTGTGTTTTGTCAAAATAAAGTGTAGATGCACAAGTGCTTGACTCAGTGATTTTTGACAAACTAGGGGGGGGGGGGGAGCTTAGAACAAGCAATTTACAGTTTATTTTTATTTCAATAAATCTCAAAATAATTCAATGATGAAAATCTATCTGTCTCAAACTTTCCTCCTTCAAGAACTTAAGGTTTCCAATACAACAAATATCACCTCCCGCATATCATTCAAGCTAATTACTTCAAAATTGTCTAAAATGTGTTCATAACCATTGTAAAGAAGCATTGAGCATTTCATAAATGCTTATCTCAATGTTGCAAATTTGTACTCTTTGCCTCTAAAAAATGCAGGAATCTTGACTTCAAATTTCTCCATGTCCTGCCAATGTCAAATATTTTCCCGATAACATCACCAGATTCTTATACCTCTTTACAACTGAATACATTTTGCATTACATAGAATCTACAACATAAACAGGTCATTTAAATGCAATGGTAGTTCCCTAAAACACAAGGCCTATCTTACATTCCTTGTGGTAATGCATCTGTTCTATCTGCAACAGTTGTCGTATATAGAGTTACGTGAAAGATTATGTGAAAGATTGTCAGGAATGTTTTGTAACTCAAAGGTTACATGGACATCACTTACAGGAATCCAAGTCTAGTGAATGAGCATCCTTTGATATAAAAAGCCTTTCCATAAGCAAACAAGTATTTCAGCATAAAGTGTTAAGAATGACTCAGACCATTTCCTCTAATTTTTTGTGCAGTTACAGTGAAAGAGCTATTGATTTTTTTAAAAAGTCACTGCATTACAATGAATAAATAATAAGTCAGGGGTTAAGTGCTTGGTTATTAAATAGATTTCCAACTTCTTGAAGATATTGCAGTATGTAATAATGAGAAAAAGAAAGCTCTTAAGAAAATGTTTCGCTCTGGATTACTGCCAATTTTTAATTTGGAACAAAATGAAGAGAAAAGGAAATGGGCAGCAGAATAGAGCAGGTCTGGTAAACATACCTGCATGCGGTGGTCAAACTTTGTGCAAAACCACTTAAATATAACAAACGTTAAAACACATCACCTAAATTTATATATGCCCATTCAAAATAATAAAAATGTAAATTACGTGGGGCATTTCCAGGGACAAAGATTAACAATTCATTGTAGATATATTTCTTCTAGAGTATACATTTTAAAATAATTTAAACATTTGTCATTGCTGTGACTAATTCATGATTTTCACTTTCATTTTGTAATGAAAAGAAACCCAGCTGATGAAACTGGATTTCCCCTAGATTCTCAGTGTATAACAGAAGCTCTAATACACCTGAAACAGTAATAGCTCTGCTGCCGTGAAGAAATGTTGCTTAGAATGCTCCTGCTTCTTCCATGGTAAGTTTTGCTTTACAAGTATAATATTCTGATATAATTTAGTTGCTGCAGGTCCTTAAACGTAAAATGTATAACTTATTAATTGATGGTGTTAATGTATTAGCGGTTACTTGTTTAAATAATTCAAAATAGGAAAAACATATTCAGCCCCTTATGTCTGCTGTGCCATGCCATAAGATCTATGTTAATCTTCTAACTCATCGCTATTATCTAGCACTGATTCTATGTCCCTCCATTTCCTTAATATTTAAAGAAATATAACTGTCATGAATATATTCAGTAACTAACCCTCCAAAAGCCTCTTGGGTAAAGAATTCTACATGTTCTCCACCCAAGAGAATTTTTTTCTTGTCTTATTATGAGACAGTGCTGGATGAGGAAACTTCATTTAGAAAACCCGGCCAGGGAACAGAAAAAAACAGCTTATACCCATGAAACCCTCTCAGCCTCTATTCTTCTAAATTTCCAAAAATAGATTGGGTCTGCTTCATCTCAAGTCCCAAACGTCCCATCCAGTTATTAGCCTGAAGGGCCCCTGAACCAAAATGTCTACTATCTATTTTTCTCCACAGATGCAGCTGACCTGTTGTTCCTCCAGCAGTTTGTTTTTGTTGCCCAGGAATTAACTGATGAGTTATTGCATTCTTGCAACTCCATGTATGCCCTTCTTCAAATGAGAAAACCGGACTTTGAAACAATATTCCAGATGTGTTCTCACAAGAATTAAATATATTGGAGCAACATACTCTTACAGTAAAAGCCAATGTAATATTTTCCACTTTAATATGTCCACTGTCACTGGAATCACCTTCAAGAAACAACAGGTGCAGGCCATCAGATCCTGGGGCATTTATGCCATTTAGTTCCATTCATCTTCTCAATACAAATTTATAATAAATGCCAGTTTTCTTGACCTTCTGAAAAGGTTAAATGCTTTTAAATATATAAATGATATATAATGGAATCCTGGACTAGGTTATAGCTTATATTTCATCTCAAGCAGGCCCATTTCAGTGGATTTATAAGAGAGAGACAAGCCTGGGCTTGCCTCAGGTTGCTGTGTATTGAGACAATGACCGATGCCTTTGAAATGTGATTAAAATTAAATTGGAACCAGATATAAAACTGATCACATTAGGTATGTCAGAGACCTGTTCTAAGCTAACGATATTTCAAAGACATTTCCTCAATTACGGCCTATTAACAGCTAAAAAACGAACTCAAATTTTGGAAAAAGACAACAGTTCCCACAGTGAAGATGTGGATTACTGATATGTCCGAGACACTACATTTAGAAAACGTTAGGCTTGTCTTGGCTGAAAAAACAGATCAATTTCTCAAGACATGGTTGCCTTTCACTGAATTTCTGCAACAACAGAATGGTTAAACACAAATTTAAACCTGATGCCAGGGATGGGTGGGGGGGGGGGGGGGGGGGGGGGGGAGAGGTATATCTCCATCTTCTCCTTTCTTATTTTTTTCTTTTGCACTTTGGTAGCTTAGGGATCTTTTCCTTGCTTTCTTTTATTTTCGCTTTCTTCATTCTCTCCTTTTTTCTCTCTTTTTCCCTTTTTTTTTGATTTAGGTTTCAATGTTAAAAATGAAGCTGTACAATAATTGTATAACTGTTATGTCGATTGCCTTATCCCTGTACAATTGCTTCTAATAAAATAAATTCAAAAAAAAAAGTGACTACCAATTGATGAAGCTCAGACTTGTCTCAGTGATGTATATTGAGATATCTTGTCTTGAAAGTACCAACTGAAAAGATGCCTTTGAAATGTGTCTACTAATTGACAAGAGACAAGCTCAGACGCATCCTGTGGTAATGTGTATTGACTGTATCTCTGACCATGACTAACATCTTTGGAATGTGACTGACAAACACATAGTATAATATATCATGCAAGTCTTTGTTCATTGAAGTGATGGCACGGGGGAAGTCAAGTGTCTGTGTTGCTTACTTGACTGGTGCATGCCCGTCACTTCCACAAGCAGATGATCAGTAAAGCTGGAGTTGGTCTAACTAACCTTTTTGTGAGTTGTCTGTATATTAAGTATTGAACCGTATCACTTCTAATTGATTTTAAATCTGTAATTTCTTATTAGTCCTGGGAGGTTAAGTGTGTCTTTTTTGTTAAAATACATATCATTCCTTTATTCCCCAATATAGTTTCTCATTGGTCGGTCTGTAAGGGACCTTAATGAACTTTCAATAACATCTTTCCTTTTTTTGTATCTACATAAGCTGTTAGTCTATTTTTAAATTTTTTTTTCATTATGGCAGTTCACTCCTACAGAATTCACAAATTACTGACAAAAATATGAAAGCGATTAAAAATCTGCTCTTAAAGTTCATGGGGAAAAAAAAATAATCGAATAAACAACTTGCATTCTTTGATGCATGTGCTGATGACATGGTTTCGCATTCCGTTTTTTGAGGAATGCCCTCTAGTCTCTGACATTTCCATGCTGGGAAAAAGGTTCTGACTGTCTAACCTATCTATGCCTTCATAATTAAAATCCAGATAATTCAGTTGCATCAGCCCCTCATCCTCAAGCCTTCATCACCCTCTCTCAACTGTCATCAATACAATTTGCTTAATTGTCTCAGTTTCCTACCTATTGAAGACATACATGCTCCTTGCTCTCTTTACTTGATTTCTAACATTCCTGGTCCTGATGAGTGTCACTGGCCAACTCTGTTTCATGCGACACAGATCTGCCTGACCAGCTGAGCAATTCCAGCATTTTCTGTTTTTCTTTAAAATTACCAGATCTATTCTCAAAATCTCAGAGCATAAATGGGAAAATATTACCTGCTCATTCTCCTTTGCCTGTCTGGTACGAGTGAAGGTACAGCAAATCACTCTGACAAACATGACACTGGACAATTTCAGAATCCCTCCACACTTACTAATGTAATTGCTTGATCAAATCCCCTTCACAAATAATATAGGCAATTATCTTGCTTATTGGGTTAGCTAGGCTTAAAAGGTTACAAAGGAGTAAAAAATTCTGTTCATAGCTTACAAAAGTAATTTTAAAATGAATGTATCAAATCATCACTATACATACAATTACTCTCTCTCCATCATCCAGGACCCCTACCACCCATCAAATCACATCATTTCCATTCTGCCATCTGGGAAGAGGTACAGGAGCATCAGCTGCAAAACCAGCAGGATGCTCCTCAGCTTCTTCCCACAGGCAATAAGACTGATTAACGGACTTTGTCCCCTCCCAAAACATCGCTCATCCACACATCCAACTGCGCCCATACTTTGACAGTTAGGCACCTGTCAAAGTAAAGCCACTGTGAAGCCACTGTCGATCAGAATGACTGTTTTTATTATATTGTTAATTTTTAGGCCTACTTTCTTTTTAAGAATGGTAATTTTAATTTGTTTTTAAAGCTCTATGTAATATCCTTTTGTTTTTTACACTGAATGGAAACCGATTGAGCAAAGTTTTTTCGTTTCCTCTGTGTATGCGAGTACTCAGTGAAATGATATTAAAGAAATACTGAATGCTGAATTACATATTTCTAACTCGTTAAACAAGCGAGAAATAAAAACGTTTATAGTATATTTAACTTAACTTGAAATGTTTCAAATATTTTCAATTACTTTCAAATACTTATGCTTGTAAACTTTTCTCTTGCTTTCATAGCTGGGACCTGTGCAGCAGACCATTCTCAGCATTTATCGGATACAACGCCATAAAGCAAAGAGTGACTTTACAGGTGTTCTGCCAAGATAAAGCCGTAATCAACATCTTAAAGAAGATTAAGTACAATCTGCCCAATGGCATTAAACAGGATGTGACTATGGTTAGCAATGACATTCATCTATCTGTCTACTTTCTGATGTCATACAATTCAACAGATCTCATTGAAGGCTACAAAAATGAAATTATTCAACAAATGCTAGCAAATGTGTCAAACCATGGGTACAAGCTTAAGTACAACAGCCTCTGCCGGAAACATCAACACCTTGCACTGGTGCATCCCAAATGTCTCAAAGAATGCCGCAACAGAATGATTGTGACTAAATGATAAAGCAACTGAAAATAGTGAAAGGAAAATAAAAACATTGAAATCTGTGATTCAGGAAATCTCTTCAGTAATGTGATAGTCTTTATCGACTTCAATTGTTCTTCCTCTTCCCTTCCCTCCCATGTGAGCACCGTGTACAGTTCTGGTCTGGATGTTCTGGAAGGATGTGGAGGCTTTGGAGAAGGTGCAGAAGAAGTTTACCAGGATGCTGTCTGGATTAAGGGCTATTAACTATAAGAGGTTGGACAAACGGATTGTTTTCTCTGGAGTGCCAAACGTTAACATAGAACTGTACAGGCCAATCTGTCCATGCAAAGTATGTCAAGCTCTGCCTGCATCTGATCCATATCCCTCCATTTCCTTACATTCATGCACCTATACAATAGCTGCTTAAATGCCACGATCATAACTGCCACCACCACCACCAGGAAAAAAGGACAACCGGAAAAAAGCTCAAATTGAGAGACATGGATAGGGTAGATGGTAAAAACCCTTTTCCCCCCAACGTGGAAATAATAAGGGCCAGAGGGCATAGGTTTAAGGTGAGAGGGGCAAAGTTTAAAGATGATGTGCAGGGCAAGTTTTATTACACAGAGTGGAAGGTGCCTGGAAAGCAATGCAGGGTAATGGTGGAAGCAGACATGACAGTGGCGCTTAAGAGAGTTGTAGATAGGAAAATGGATATGCAGAGAATGGTGGGATTTAGATCACTTGCAGGCAGAGGGGATTTGTTTACCTTCATGTGACCTTTTCAGGGCATGTTACCCTCAGAAACGTATTCAAGTTTATTATGCCCACTAGGTCCTTTAGTTTAGTATTGTAAAATAAAATTATCTTAGTTTACAATATTAGAATAGTTCTTCAAAATATCTGTTGAGAAGGATATCTTGAATGTCTCTTTTCAATTCATTCTCGGAGGCACTTCACTAATTTGGCTTGCCCAGTCCACATAAGATTACGCTTGTTACATGCTTCATTAATTTCTTTATTTGTATTTTGTCCAGGACTGTTAGCAAAAGCACAAAAATATTCTTACCATACCTTTCCAGCCTTTTGCAATTTAATAGATCCCTACCATACAATCATCCCCCCTCTCCCCGTCAAAATCATCTCTACGGCTTTATTCCAACTCTTTTCAGGGCCATCACGTTTCCTTTCCCATTGTGCCTCTCTTATGTAAAAGAGAAGTATTCTTGCATTTATCCCTAACCACATAGGGATAATTATAATTAAGTCACTACTTGCACCATGAATTAATCTATGTTGAAAATGTTCGAGGGGTTATTTTAAACATATTCTTTATCATTCTAAAGTAGTCTTGGTTGGTAATGCCATAAGCTATTATGAAACTATCCTGACAGAACCAGATTTATTTAAAAAAAATTAAGGTTGCTACTCCTTACACTCAACTGCTCCCATTTATCTTTATTTGTACACTCTATACTTGTACTAGTTCAAAGATATTAAGAACTCCTAATTATTTTGCAAAGATTGCCAAATCACTTGAACGGACAGGAATTCCAGATTTGTATTAACTAGTGCAGCTTTTAAGTACCTTGAAAAATGTGCACTTTGCTGCATCAGTCGGTATTTTTAAGGCAGAGATTGCCAGATTCTTGATTAGTAAGGGTGTCAAGTGTTATGGTGAGAAGGCAGAAGAACAGGGTTGAGAGGGAAAGATAGATCAGCCATGATTGAAGGGCAGAGTAGACTCTATGGACCAAATTACCTAATTCTGCTCCTATGACATGAATTTATGTGATTTAAGTTTTTAATGTTGTATTAAGCTACAGTTACACCCAAATATTATTTCTCTCCAATTTTATATATGACAACAACTTCATTAAACTATTTCCAAATATTTTATCAATAAGATTATTTATGTACCATTAATTAATTTATGTTACAGAAACGTTGTACAATCAGATGCATTACTTTTAATTTTATCTTTGCAGCACTTGGTATAATGTATAGAAGTTAATTAAAATATTAACTTTTTGCTTTCTGGAGTGGTGTTCTCTGAATTTTTGTTTAAAATGGTTGCTTACCAATTTGATGCATCAAGGATACTGGATGCCAGGGATGTCTTGCACAGAAATTACCCATTGGGTACAAGTGCTGGACCAGGGGACAATTGTTATACCTTTATGGACAGCTCTCTACAAATATAGAATTGAGATCCACTACTTTAGTGCTGACTGCAAATTATGGGCCAGTATTCTTCTAATACACAGTCCTGTCCCATTCTCGGCCCAATAACTACCGCAATATCAAATCAAAGTCCATCGATTTGATTCTGGTGCACTGAAAGCCAACACCCTTGCCCTCCCATTGCGGCCTATGCCGACAAGCCGAAGGCACTGTAACAGTGAATATAGACTGGGCACAGATCAGAATGCATAAGAACCAAGATGTGGTCAGGATCTTTTAACTTATTTGCCAGAAAGCATCCTTCCAATCTCCATGGGTTTACATTAAAACTGAATGTAAAACAAATTGTAAATTTTGGTGGCGGTCACAAATTAAGCTGCATTAACACCACCAAAAGCAGAGCGATGTAGTCTTAGATACATGCTGCTTCTCCAAGAGCTAACCAATCTCAGATTTGGTTGTCATTTGGTTCCTCATATGACAAGTCAAAGAGCACACACAAGTCAGGTTACAGCACAGATCCCCAAGGAACACCACTGGCCATGGACTTCCAGTCAGAAAAACACCATTCCAACTCCTGCTTCTGTGGGTAAGCAGTTCTGAATCCAAACTACTGTCACCATGGACCTTCTGGATCAGCCCATCATGAGGGATATTTATTTGTTTTTTTTTAAACATTAATATGCCTGTAAATCTGCAGTAATAATTACATAGATCCATTCCAGTGCAAATGACAATTAAACACATCGGCACATACATGAAAAGCTCACACGTTTTTGATTCAGGAACAGTAAATGACAGTAGATTTGGATGGAACTCTCGCCATTTACTAGTGAATTCCGGGCTCGCTTTACACTTATTAGAAGTTTTGGAATTTAATCAAATGTTGCTGGATTATCCCCAAGCTTTCTGCACTTTTGTTCTTGTTTTCACAGATAGGTTTTCATGAATATATATTTGCATGTAAAACTTCAATTTTAATCAATTTGTATGCTCAGAGATATATATTTTTTTTAAAGATGCAATCTATGAAATTACCAAAGCATTCATTCATGGGCCTCAGTATTATTTATCATTTCAACCTGGCATTCTCCAGGTGTTGGTTTGGCAACAACTCTGCCCAAGACCACATTAAATTGCAGTCTTGAATGCAGCCAAGTCCACTTGCCCTCATTAGCTCATCTACACTTCATGCTGCCTAGCTAATTAACTGTCATTTTCACACTGGCCATTCCCTGTATGATACTGTATGCATTTTTTCAATTGCTTTTAAAATCTATTGTATATGGTTTCAAAAATAAGACGACATGATGATTTAAATATTTTCCTCAAGACATTTGTGCATAATTACCATAATTAGGTTACTGGACTATATAATGACCAAGCAAAGGGACAAAGAATTAGTATTTTTTATTCAAGTGTTTATCTAATTACTTGGGCCCTTTTGAAGCTCTGCAGCATCATTTACACTCATGCACTAGTTTTACAGACCATCAATTACTCACAGACCTGGATTATTTTAAACTGATCAAATAAATACCAAAAAGAAATCAGTCAAAAATAAAATGCAACCAATCAACATTTACATTTAGCTTTCAGAATGCTGCATATTGCTATCAACCAATCCAGTTTCCTTATGGCACAATGATGGGGAAATAAAACAGTAAAAGTGCAGGTCAAAGTAGAACAATAGAACAAACAGCATAATTATGTGAATGGAATTAGGCAAATGAAAGGAAAATCTCAAAATTTTCAAACTAGCCTGTACACATTACAGGATCCTGCCAGGTTTCCAACACTTGTGGAGGCTACAGGAATTGACAACGTCTCCACTTTAATGTTCAACAGTAAATTATCTATTCTGAACTCGTGAAACAGCGCAAGTTCATGAATAGATACATTAACTAATACGAAAAGAAAGAATGAGGAAGAAGAGTACTTTGCTTACAAATTCAAACCACTTATTAAAGAGTCAGTAAAGTGAAGATTTGCCAATGAAAGTAAAGCTGAAGGGCAATGCCACAAATATCTGCACATTTTAGTTACAGGAATTCAGGAGCATTGCTTGGAGAGTCAGATTGTTCTTAAAGGCATTTTTTATTGATTAAAGTAACAAGGTGGTAAAGGCTTTAATGCTTCACTGCCTGGAAGTACAAAGAAAAATGTACCAAGACCAATTTCATTTTATTGCTTTTCGTAAATCTCCTGCTCTCCAACCATCTCCACAAAAAAAGCCTTTGAACAAACTTAATTAAGAACAAACCACCCTTCTCTACTCACCATCATACATGTAGTAGGTTCCATCTTTGAACACCAACACAGCAGGAAGTTCCTGGACAGTGATATCCTGGTGGAAAAGTAGAATAATAAACTCACAAACTGGCTTCAATATTCTCCATTGAAATGATGGGACTGAGAACTTTCTAACAAAGCAAGTACCACAACTAAATGGGCATTTCCCAGTTTGACAAACTATAACTAATACGGTTAAACAGGAATTAATGCATATGCCACAATTATCAATCTTATATCAATGCTTTGGATGAGGGGACCAAGTGCAGCATTTCCAAGTTTATCATTATGTTAAACCTTATGAACAATAATGTAAATTATCCAAACTATTTTTCAATTTCCAGAGATGATGAACACTGGACAGGCTAGATTAGGAATTTCCAAGTTTAAGTAACTGAAATAGTGTGCTGTTACATCTATTTCAGCTTCTCGAATTGCTTGCAAAATTAGAGCAAAGTAAAAGTAACTGGTTTGCAAAGTCCCAAATTTGTTTGGTCCTCCTAATACAAGTACAGGTTGAACACCGATTTTCCGGCACCCTCAGTTCCAGAGCTTTTCTGGAATTAACCGATTTTCTGGACCAACAAAGGTCACATGATAATGAAATGACAATACACCCCTGACCCACTAATGACACCGCTGTCGTGTCTCTAAAGCACCATGGAGTCTCAGTAACTTAAATAAAACAAAGGTAAACTGACTATAAATGGAATGAGCTGCCAACCCATCCACCATGCCAACTATATCCCTGGCCATTTATAGTTCTGGATTCTGACCTACTCCCAACACAAAATGCACCAGCGGGCCTTTCTTCACCCTCTGAAAGGACAAAGTGCTGGAGGAAATTCAATGGATTAGGATCTCTGGAGAACACCAGTAGATGACATCAGGACACTTCCTCAGATTGATTCAGTCGGCCAAGTTAATCCAGCACTGTGTTAAAGAAGGAACTGCAGATGCTGGAAAATCGAAGGTACACAAAAATGCTGGAGAAACTCAGCGGGTGCAGCAGCATCTATGGAGCGAAGGCTCCTCCTCCGCCTTTTTCCTTTTTTCCTTTCTTCTCCCCACCCCCTATCAGTCTGAAGAAGGGTTTCGGCCCAAAACGTTACCTATTTCCTTCGCTCCATAGATGCTGCTGCACCCGCTGAGTTTCTCCAGCATTTTTGTGTACCTTTAATCCAGCACTGTGTCGTTTCACTTTAAAACTAGCTGCCGATGCTGCTGGTCTGCATCAGCGAGCATTTCATCACCAGTTCACACGACTGTTGTTGTGGCTCACGATGTAGCTCTTCAGTGTGCCCCTACCGACAGAATTTGCTTGGTCACCATAGGGCTCCCTCAACGCTCACCTGTTGTTGCTTCCAAGGTGGAGTATGTCAGTGACTCTGGGGCAGAAGGAAGTGGCAGTGGTGGGTGGAGCCCCAACTTCCAATCTTCAGGTTGCCGCCACCTCCTCCCATCATCCCCCCACCACCGGCATCGGCACCTAGTTTTAAAGTGAAACGACACAAAGTGCTGGATTAACTCAGCTGAATGAATCAGTCTGAGGCAGGGTCTCGATGTCAACTGTCCGTGCTCACCAGAGATCCTGATCCGCTGAATTACTACAGCACTTTGTGTCCTTTTGGTGGGTGAATAAAGGCTCGCCTGTGCATTTTGCAAACCGGGAGTAGGGTTGGAAACCAGAGGTCTAAACAGCCAGGGTGACAGTGGGAGCTAGGGATGGGTCGGCAGGTCAGTCCGCTATATCCGACATGTTACAAGGGGGTAATTAAAATGACGGTTTACTGTATTGTCTTTGAAACACAGTTAGGAGAGAAGATTGAGAGCAAAAGCATTGGAAAACTTGGGCTTTCTTTTGTTGAAAAATTCAAATTCCCAGGAGTCAATATCACCAACACCTTCTCCTGAACCATCCATTTTGGCGGCACTTGGTGGCAACCCATGGGCACAACCATCGGCTCTAGAGGGCGGCGTCTTAGTGTGGGAGACGCTAGTCACAGGGTCGGTACCTGAGTTGGTATTTAAGGCCAGGCAACGCCCGTGTCCGAGGAGACATAGGGAGCTGTATTGGAGAAAATAAACACGTCTAGTGTTTTGGCTGGACTCCTGCGAGTCCCTGCCACATTGGAGACCCCCGACGCCCAGGAGTGTAATCCTGGAAGGGAAATTAAAAAAAAAATACATTCGGCCTACAAGGCCGGACTCAACGCGGTCTCCCTGAAGCTACCTACATTTTGGACCCCGCAGCCGGGGGTTTGGTTTCGACAGGCCGAATCCCAATTTTACATCCGCGGCGTTACAGCTGACGAGACTCGCTATCACTATGTGGTTAGCGCCATTGACTAGCAGACG
The DNA here is from genome assembly GCA_038087875.1 of Malacoraja senta. Classification (NCBI taxonomy): domain Eukaryota; kingdom Metazoa; phylum Chordata; class Chondrichthyes; order Rajiformes; family Rajidae; genus Malacoraja; species Malacoraja senta. Next base: position 25,494,051 of record CM075977.1, on the reverse strand, counting down.
GCCGGTGGGGTCATTCCTTACTCGGATAATCCGCCGGCGGCGGGTAAGTACTCAGGCCTCAAGGAGCTGCTGCTCCGTATCTACGGGCTGAGCCGAATGCAGCGTGCCTGTCAGGTCCTTAACATGGGCGGGCTTGGCGACTGGATGCCCTCGGCCGCTTGGCGACTGGATGCCCTCGGCCCTCATGAGTGAGATGCTCACGCTCATGGGCGACCACCTGCCCTGCACACTCTATGAATTTACCTACCTGCAGCAGTTGCCGCGAGGCATCCGCCGGCAGCTCGCAGGGGAGTTTTGAAGATCCCAGCCGGCTAGCGGCCCGCGCTGATGAACTGTGGATTTCTGACCAGCAGCAGGTGGGTGCGCTGGAATACCTGGAACCGCTGGAATCCCCGGAATCGCTGGACCGGATTGATTCATCGCTCTTCCATGCCCAGCGACCCTGGACCACGCCCACAAGAGGGCCATGCCCACAAAAGCCACAGACAAGACAAGTGGCACAGGAGAGGAGGATGGCTGAGCAACAGACCAGACAACTGGCACAGGAGAGGAGGATGGCTGAGCAGGATCCAGGAGATCCAAGGAGAAGAATCTGGTGTTTTTACCACCAGCGCTGGGGTTCAGCAGCCCGCCAATGCCGCCAGCCATGTTCGTTTCCGGGAAATGGCAGTGCCGGCCGCCGATAGTCACCACGGTAGCCGGCAGGATCCATCGACTTTATGTCTGGGAACGGCGCTCGGGGCTCAGATTCTTCGTGGACACCAGGGCGGAGGTTAGCATATTGCCCCCATCTGGACTCGATCTTCGTGCTGGTAAGAGGGGCCCTCGTTAACTGCAGCGAATGGCAGTTCAATCCACACATAAGGCATCCGCACGGTTCCTGTCATTTTCGGCGTGTGCCATTTCACCTGGTCATTCATCATCGCGGACGTGGCCCAGCCGCTGCTGGGCGCAGATGTTTTGCGGGCGCAGTCGCTCCTCGTGGACATGAGGGGCCAACGTCTCGTCCATGCGTGAACTTTTGAGAAGATCACCTTGCGCTCCACTGCGCCCACCGCACCGGTCAGCAACCCTGTAGCGATGGTGGACAATGTCTACGCCCAGGTACTGGCTGAGTTTCCGGACATTGTCACCCCCAAGTTCGGCTCGGCCAGCCCGAGGCACGGTGTAATGCACCATATTCTGACATTGGGTCCACCGCTCCACGCCCGCTCTCGACAAGCTCCTCATAGCAAAGGCGGAGTTTCGGAGTATGGAGGCCGTGGGCATCGTTCGACGCTCTAACAGCCCATGGGCCTCCCCGCTGCACATGGTGCCGAAGGTGTCCGGCGGCTGGAGGCCATGTGGGCATTGACTACCGCCGCCTTAATGAGGCCTTGACCGCTGACCGTTACCCTATTCCCCACATACAGGACTTCTCAGCACATCTGGCCGGGGCTAGGTTCTTCTCCAAGATCTACCTAGTCTGGGGATATCACCAGATCCCGTGCGACTGGAGGATATCCCCAAGACGGCAATTATCATCCCGTTCGGGTTGTTCGAGTTTCTGCGGATGCCCTTCGGCCTTAAGAAAGCCACACAGGCCTGTCAGCGCCTGATGGACACCGTGGTGCCAGGCTCGACTTCCTGTTTGTCTACTTGGAAGACATCCTCGTGGCAAGTCGTTCGCGAGAGGAACACTGCGCCCACCTGCGTCTACTCTTGCAGTGCCTCAGTGACCATGGCCTCGTAATTAACCCTGGCAAGTGCCAATTCGGCCTTCGGGCCATTAACTTCCTGGGGCGTGGGATTGTATCTATGCGTTCGGGCCGCATCGTGTGGCGTACCATCTGGTTCGGTGCCTCTGGTTCGGGGGGGTCATGTGGTGCCACCCCAAGGGCACAACGAACCATCGGCTCTAGAGGGCGGCGTCTTGGTGTGGGAGGCGCGAGTCATGGGGTCGGTACCCGAGTTGGTATTTAAGGCCGGGCAACGCCCGTGTCCGAGGAGTAGGGAGCTGTATTGGAGAGAATAAACACGTCTAGTGCACACAACTCGTGTCCGACTAGTTTTTGGCTGGACTCCTGCGAGTCCCCACCACACCATAATGAATCAACGACTAAGAAAGCACACCACGCCTCTGCTTTTTCAGAAAGCTTAGGAAGTTTGGCATGTTACCTCACCAACTTCTACAGATGCACCATAGAAAACATTTTATCAGGATGTATTGTTAATATTGGCCAAATTAGAGGAATTACAAAATGGAGGATCTTTGCATTTGCAGGGCCTGCTTGGCCTCTTTCTGTGAAAACTTGCAAGCTGTGAGCTGGCGCCGCAAAGTCTGGACCCTAGATGAATATTCAGGATGAGGTGAGGTCCAGATGTCCTTTCCTTGTATAAGGACTTTTACAGAGGAGCTCAGAGGTGCTGCAAATGCATGGTCAGGATTGGTCAGATAAGGGAGAGTTGTAAATACTGTTAATTATTTTGCAGTATGTTTGGGACTATTATCTTGTGATTGGTTAAAGTGTGAAGCCTTTTTCCGACTGTTTACAGTTACCTGGGAAAATGTTTCTATACATATGTAAACTATGTTAACTGAGTTCCTGCTAGAACTTTCTGCAGAAACAATGTAATGTACTTTGTGATTGGGTTATGGAACTGTTATTAACTGTATAATGTCATCGATATTTGTGATTGGTTTGTAGGAGCTGCCACCCCCATCTAGTTTCGCGCCACAGAGTCCGATGAACTATAAAAGAATGGACCGCATGAGGATCGGAGTCGATCTTCTGGAGGGGGACTTTGGACTGCGTGACCTTTTGGATGTGTCTGCTTGCACGAGGCTGAAGGGCTTGAACGAGCAGAGACAACGATCGGACCCGCGGTGGTTAGGTATTGTATAGGGAGTTCGTTATTGTTGGAAAGAATAAAGAATAGTTGATCCGGTACTTGACTCAGTGTTTTACTGAACTAGACTGGGGGGGTAAGCTTTAGGAGCATAATTACATTGGGGGCTCGTCTGGTATCTCAACAGACCCCCAGACATAAGTTTACGATCGGCGTGTTGAGCCGTTCCAGATTGCGAGGGGAGAAATCGGCGCCATGGTGCGGTTTTCGCATCGGTTTTCTCACTTCGCTAGTCGGAACGGATCGATAATTCGCGCGCTTGTGTTGGGGTTCTCAACAAGATCTGAGAACAGTAGTCTAGCAAGCACTCAGGGCAGAGGAAAGGGCGCCCTTGCCTGGTGGGTTAAAAACCTTTCATCTAGTTAGTCAACAGCTGTTGCAGTCAGGTACCATTGAGTTGGCCTGACACCAAAGGGTAGCTGAGGGGTTTGGGTCCCTGCCCGGACTGGGATATCCAATTGGCTGGGTTATCTGAAATATACAGGACTGGGTGAGGTTTCAGTACTAAGTGGTGAAGTACTGCATCATTGCTGAGGGTGCAAATTGGAAAGGCACTTTAAAGATCGGCATCGAATTCCAGCGTGAAGCGGACACGCGCTGACGTCCAGTTCCAAGCAGGTGGAAAGGAAGAAGCCCGTGAGGTGAACCTATGAGGGTCTTAGTCCCCGCCTGTGTGAGTAGTACCTGGAACTCTGGAGGAGGGAGGGGTCTCGTAAAGGAACCGGGAACTCAGTGATTGGAGTATAATTGGCAGAAAATACTTTTGACCAACCCTGGGAATTTAATAATAATAAAGACTGTTTAAAAATTTAAATTTACATTCTAAAAGATGATTGGATAAGAAAGTAACGAACTGAAATTTTTTCGATCCAAATTTACTAAATTCAGGACTTCATATTAGTGCTGTTTAGTCCCTATTCCAGGCTTCGATATTGGGAGCTGGATGTTGTAAAGTGTGTATATTTTCTTCCAGGTTAACCTGTGTATAATAAATACTTTGTTGAAATTGCTAATAGTTACAATATGTCAAGCTGCAGTTTAAAGTGCATTTAAGATTTGCCGTTGTTTCATTGTATTTACTGTGTATTGCTTTTGATTTAAAGTTTTGAGTGTTAGATACACTGTTGTAATAGTGGTTTGAATCGACTGTACAAGGACAAATAGTTTGATTAAGACTATTATTATAATTGGAGTCCGACTTGTGGCTGTTCAACCAGGGGTTCGTATCCTTCCGATCGCTCTGTATCCGAGGGAGGGGTTCCATTGGTTGAAAACAGCACGACGAGGGATTCAAATATATTGTGATTTATTTTAGGGACTGTACAGTTAACGAATGCGATATTAGACGAATGTTTGTATTTTATATGGGAGTGTTGTTTTGCATGATAGTAATAAGTGGTATAATTTCTTGTCTGCGTACGATTTTGCTCGCGTGTTTGGAGTTCATTTGTCTGTGTTTAGATTAAGGTTGCTTTGGGTGTAGGAAACTTGCCGCTGAAGTGTTTGATTGTGTTTGACTGTTCACTGGAGCACCTTAACTTTTTGTCAACCGAGGATTGTTAAAATTGTTTACAGGTTGGAAATTGTGTGGATTTGTGTGAGACTGTAGAGGAATTTAGGTACCCGTGGTTTGAAAAGAGATTTGATTGCGTGATTGTGTTGTGAGAGGTCCGAGACTGCTGACACGTTGCGAAACTTTTGGCCATTGTTTGAGATCGAGTTTAATAGCCTAGGAGATTGTGAGAGAAGGCGTGAATTGCTGAGAGCTTGTTTCTATTGTCAGCAAATATGGGAAATCAAGTCGAGCGGGATATGACTGAAGATTCCGAAAGCCCACTTCAATTAATATGCAGTGAATTTCCACAGAAGGCTGAGGGATTGAAAAACTTTTAGGGGGCATTGAATAAGGAATTAGGAGACGAATTATGGCCCGAGGGCGACGTTGGAACATTGAAGGGACTAAAGAATATTGAACAAATAATTTGGCAATGTAGCGACAGTGAGGCAGTGAAGGAGTTAATAGGATTGTGGAGAAAATATTATGAGGAACGGAAGGCGAGTAGAGAGGCTGCGAGAATGGTAAATTGGAAGGAAGCAACTTTAAAGCGTGGGATAGAGCTGAAGGATACTGAAGTGTACCGACCTCCAGGCCCCTCGAGAGAGGGGCATGGATGTACTAGGGAGCAAAGGAGAAGGAAATCTTCCGAAGGGAAACTGGCACCAGTAGATCTCGAATTTAAGGACCCGATGGTTGGCGTTAGTTCTGAGGGGGACAAAGACGAATATTTGGAGGATTGGGAAAGTGTTAAAATAAGAAATTTATGGCCTCCACCTTATTCCTCTTGCGTTCCCTGCACTTCAGACACACATTGTTTAGCTTGTGACCGCAATAGACAATCAGATTCTGCAACACAGGATTCTTTAACCCCAACCGCTCCATTGACGACAAATAGTCTGATAGCTCACGGTACCAGGAGTAAAACAAAAAAGATAACTCCAGTAGTTAAGGACACGGAATAGAGGAATAGTACAGCCACCAGAGTATTTTTGCGAGCCTCGGCCTAGATGAGTAGCGAGAGATCAGAGGGAGTCATTTAGGTAACGTGAACCCCCAAGTGAAGAGGAAGATATATCCGAGGGTGAGACAATATTTGAAGGTACTGAGATACATCCCGATGGCAAAAAGCATAAAAGCAAAGGAAGTAACTTGTAGGCAGTTCCCTGTCAGGGAAATGCCTAATCCTTGCTTTGATCCGGCCAGTGCAGTGGGTGCAAATAATCCCCGTACAATAAAAGTCTATACCCTATGGAAGCCCAATGAGATGATGGCAATTCTGAGCCAGATATCCGATCGTAATCACCTGCTTCCTTTGTGGATCACTTAAGAACCACAATGTGTGTATATCACGCAGATTCCCAAGATTTATGTGCAGTGATCCCACAGATAATTACTCCAACTGAACATACTAGATTCCTAACAACCCTAGGACACCCGACACATGAAGCACTGGCAAATGTAATAGCAGACAATAGTGCATGAGAAGAGGCAGTTCTAACTGCCCTTGCGAATATTCTTCAGAAACCAATTGATCCAGCTAGAATCTTGGATGTAAGATCAAAAAAGGGAGAGGGAGCAGATGAATTCTTAGAAAGATTTGCAGAATTGTATATGAACCAATCGGGTGACCTAAATTATCGAAAAGGAGTAAATTCTCCTTAATACTGTGCCATCTTGCTGAATTATCTTCCCACCAATGTGGTTGAATCCATTAAAACTAATAATATGGACTGGTCCGAAAATAGTGCCATTCAGATGGGTCGGGCAGTGAGATACCACTGGAAAGATGTAAAAAAGCAGGAGAGTCAGCCTGCAGTGAAACCAAAGACCGAGTATGTAATTAGGAAAGAGGCACCAAAATCTGACTCTGAATCATGGAGGCCCAGAGTACCAGCAAACTATGGATTGGGAGAATTTAGGGTTCCAGAATATTTAGATAGATATCACAGAGAAATACCTGCCCTAGAGCCAATCTCACTGAGGGCAAATTGGAAAAGACACAGAATACTGGGACTAGGCCAGTGCTATACTTGTGCGGGTGTGGGTCACTGGAGTAGGGAGTGCCCAACCAGAGAGAGGAATGAAAGAGGGGGTCACAGAAGAGATTTCTGAGATCAGAGGGAGTGGAGAGATCCCAGAGATCACAGTGAGCAAAGAGGGAACTGGCAGGAGAATCAAGAGGGCAAATATCATTTCCCCAAAATAACCCATTTTCACACCTATGATTAGCGAACATAATGGTGACTGGATGCAAGTCTGACAAAGAACCTATGCTTTCACTACAAGTGGAAGAGAAAACATGCACCTTTTTGGTAGACACAAGCGCATCCATGTCATCCCTCCAATCAATTTACCATCTCCCCAAATCAAAAGATGTTCAGAACCTGTCTGGTTTCCAAGGACAAGTCTGCCAGTATCCCAGCACTGAGCCAGTTGAAGTAGTATATAGAGGAAAGGTAATCAGACACAGACTTGTGATACAACCAGATTGGATTGCAATTTAATGGGTAAAGATTTGCTCCCAAATGGCAGCGTTACTCCACAGTGACCCGTCAATGGTGGTTCTTAGATCTGGACGAAGAACCCCCACTCCATATCACACTGGCTTATGACAGGATTGGGAAGAATAGAGAGCCGGAGGCCTTCTTTAAACCATATGAAGGACAGGACTGGGAGATAAAAGTCTTGGCACTAGTTGAAGGAAAGGAGGGTGCTGCAGAATACGCTGAGCTACCAGCCAAATTATGGAAGAGAACCACAGGGGTTGCTCCTCACATTACCAGAAAAGTAAATTATCCAGCGAGTGCAAAAAACCTAGGAGCAATGGTAAAAAAGGGCAATCACCATCGCAGACCCGAACAATTATAAAAAGCAAAATTTGTCTAACCAATATGTTGTTGAATTCTATCAGGCCCCAAGGACAGTTGTTACCCACCAATTTCATCTGGGGAGTGAGGTATGCGAGTATGTGGACCCTCAAGTATGGGCAGAAGACACAGCTCAGGTTGGATGAGTGAACATCAATCCCATCCTAGTAGCTCTCCAGAAAGGGGTAACACTTCCTTGAATACAAAAATATCCACTAAAATCACAGGCCATCAACAGCATTGACAAATTGATTTCGGGACTGCTAGAACAAGGAATACTGGTGAAATGTCAATCGATCTGTAACACCCCTATCCTTCAGTTCCAAAACCAGGAAAAGGCCAATATAGACTGGTACAAGATTTAAGAGAACTGCTCCATGCCCTAGTGCCAAATCCTGCCCACATCCTAGCTCAAATAGCAGCTGAAGCAAAAATCTTCTCGATAGTCGACTTGAAGCATGCATTCTTTTCCTTGCCTCTCCACAAGGATAGCCAATATTTGTTTGCTTTCACATATAGGGGCCAACAATACACCTGGACCAGATTGCCTCAAGGGTTCATCAATTCGCCTACTTTATTTTCCAGGAACAATTGAGTACTTTAAATTTCAGAAGGAAGTCTACATTAGTGCAGTATGTCGATGACTTATTAGTGGCCAGCAGAGACGAACCAAGCAACCGTAAAGATACTGCACAATTGCTAAATCATTTAGCTAATTTGGGATATGTAGTCTCCCAGTCAAATGTACTAATGGCCCAGGAGAAAGTAACATTTTTAGGGATCATAATTTCAGCAACCAAAAGGATTATGGAAAAAGGGAGACTCGAACCCATCTGCGAATTCCCAGTTCCTAGAGAGAAGCCAAACAAATGAGGCAATGGCTTGGCATGGTCAATTATTGTAGACCTTTGATCTCTAACCTAGCTCTAGAAACTAAGGAGCTAACACACTATACCAGCAAGGAGGGTGAGTTTAAACTAACCAAGAAAGCACAGGAGGCCTTTGAAAACTTAAAGAGATCACTGATGCAAGCCCCGGCATTGGGAAGATCGTTATACGACAGACCCTTCCAGTTCTACTGCACCATTTTATCCGAGTGCGAAACCTCCGTTCTGGCACAAAAACATGGGGATAGACATAGACCAGTTGCCTATTACTCATCTAAATTAGATCCTGTAGCCAGGGGACACCCACTCTGCACCCAAATTCTAACTGCTATATATAGTATTTAAGAAGGAACTGCAGATGCTGGAAAATCGAAGGTAGACAAAAATGCTGGAGAAACTCAGCGGGTGAGGCAGCATCTATGGAGCGAAGGAAATAGGCAACGTTTCGGGTCGAAACCCTTCATCAGACTGATGTGAGGGTGGGGGGCGGGAGGAAGAAAGGAAGAGGTGGAGCCAGAGGGCTGAGGGTGAGCTGAGAAGGGGAGGAGAAAGTAAGGACAACCTTAAATTAGAGAAGTCAATGTTCATGCCGCTGGGGTGCAAACTGCCCAAGCAAAATATGAGGTGCTGCTCCTCCAATTTACGGTGGTCCTCACTCTGGCCATGGTGGAGGCCCAGGGCAGAAAGGTCGGATTCGGAATGGGAGGGGGAGTTGAAGTGCTGAGCCACCGGGAAATCAGGTTGGTTATTGCGAACCGAGCAGAGGTGTTTGGCGAAGCTATCGCCAAGCCTACTCTTGGTCTCACCGATGTAGAGCAGCTGACATCTAGAGCACTCCCCTTACCTCCCCCCTTGACTCCATTCAAGGACCCAAGCAGTCTTTCCAGGTGCGGCAGAGGTTCACTCGCATCTCCTCCAACCTCATCTATTGCATCCGCTGCTCTACATCGGTGAGACCAAGCGTAGGCTTGGCGATCGCTTCGCCGAACACCTCCACTCGGTTCGCAATAACCAACCTGATAACCCGGTGGCTCAGCACTTCAACTCCCCCTCCCATTCTGAATCCAACCTTTCTGTCCTGGGCCTCCTCCATGGCCAGAGTGAGGACCACCATAAATTGGAAGAGCAGCACCTCATATTTCGCTTCGGCAGTTTGCACCCCAATGGTATGAACATTGACTTCTCTAATTTCAGGTAGTCCTTACTTTCTCCTCCCCTTCTCAGCTCTCCCTCAGCCCTCTGGCTCCACTTTTTCCTTTTTTCCTTTCTTCCCCCCGCCCCCCCCCCCACCCTCACATCAGTCTGAAAAAGGGTTTCGACCCAAAACGTTGCCTATTTCCTTCGCTCCATAGATACTGCCTCACACGCTGAGTTTCTCCAGCATTTTTGTCTACCTGCTATATATAATAGTTTACAGTCAGCTGTAAATTTGACCCTCCAACAAGAGATTGTAGTATGTAGCTCACATTCAGTAGCAGCATTGTTGGGACAGCTCCAGACCCAGCACTTAACAATGGCTCGCCAGAATAAGTATGAGATCTCTTAAACAATCCAAAACTTCAATTTAGACATTGTACATCAATTAACCCAGCCTCTTTTCTTGTCTCACCCCCAGACGAGTAATCAGAAGCAGGACATGAGTGTTTATTTCTCATAGAGGAGGAAACATCTGTGAGAGAACTTAAGAGACGCACCCATAGAGGACCCGGACATGACTTTGTATGTAGATGGAAGTTCATCTATCGGACCATGGGGAGAGAAATTGTCTAGGCATGCAATTATTAATCAGGATGGGGAAAATGTAGAAGCAGCTGAGTCACCTTATTCAGCACAACAGGCTGAATTATTTGCTTTAATTCAGGCTTGCATTATTGGGAAAAATGTAAAGATTAATATTTACACTGGTTCTTTTTTACACTCATTTGTAGTAGTACATGATTTCGGACAATTATGGAAAAATAGGGGATTTCTAACTTCAGCGGGGACTCAAAATTCAAATAAACAATTGGTGACAGATTTATTAAAGGCCTTAATGCTACCCAGACAAATTTATGTTATGAAATGTAGCGTACACACAAGAGGACAGACCCCAATAGACATCGGGAATCCTAGTGCTGATCTGGCAGCAAAGAAAGTATCCCGGGAACGTAAAATGGTAGTACCAAAAATGAGGCAGACTAAAAGTTTAAATAACAAGTTCCCCTCGGAGAGACTGATGCCAACCATCCAATAAATTGTTCAGTTGCAGGAGGAGGCTACTGAAAGGGATAAAGAACGATGGAGGCAACTTGGGTGTGTGCTGGATTGTATGACTGGACTGTGGACCACTCTAGCAGGGCAAACTTGCATGATAGGCTCTTTGGCAGTATTGGTTATAGAGTGCATGCACTATGCAACCCATTGTGGTGCAAGGGCAGTAGGAGACACTCTTTTGGCTACTTGGTGGCATCCAAGATTACAAACTTTAGCTCAAAAAGTAAGCAGTAATTGTCTGGTCTGCCAGAAATACAATCCAGGGAAAGGAATAGGATGTGAAGAGGGAAAAACACCATTGCCTATGGGTCCGTTCGAGACATTACAGATGGACTACATCGCGTTGGAGAGGTGCCAAGGTCATAGTCAATGCATTCAGCCGGTGAATCGAAGCCTACCCAACCCTTGATAATAAAGAGGCTACTGTTATCAAGGTGTTAATGAGAGAAATTGTCCCTAGATTTGGCATCCCTATTCGACTTAGTTCAGACAACGGTCCACACTTTATTGGACAAATTAATATGGAATTTTGTGAACAGCTGGGGAACCAGCAGCAGTTGCACTGTGCTTATCGACCACAGGCTGCTGGACTTGTAGAGAGGACAAATCAGACCTTTAAAACGAAATCAGCTAAATTGAAGGCGGAGACTGGACTTGGTTGGATTAAATTACTTCCCATAGCTATAATTTAAATGAGAGTCACGCCTGAAGGGAAATCTAGACTAAGCCCAGTTGAAATTGTTTATGGTAGACCCTTGAGAACACCTTGGAATCAGAATGCAATGGAAATAATCAACTTCCATCATATGACTGTGGAGATGACCGACTACATTCTAGCTTTGACCCGAGCATTGAGAGACTCACACTGTAGAGTAAGAGCAGCATATAGTGAAATGCCTTTGTTAGTAGCTTCGACTAAAGTAAAACCTGGAGACTATGTCCTCGTAAAGAACTGGATAAGGAAAGGGTTGGAGGTTAGCTGGGAAGGACCTTACCAAGTTCTCCTAACGACCCCAACAGCAGTGAAATTAGACAGAAGGAATGCATGGGTACATCTCCACCACTGCAAGAGCAATGGCAGGCAGTGGCGAGTGGAGTACCGCAAGGCTCGGTGTTGGGGCCGCAACTGTTTACCATATATATTAATGATTTGGAAGAGGGAATTAGGAGCAACACTAGCAAGTTTGCAGATGACACAAAGCTGGGTGGCAGTGTGAACTGTGAAGAGGATGTTAGGAGGTTGCAGGGTAACCTGGATAGGTTGAGTGAGTGGGCAGATGCGTGGCAGATGCAGTATAATATAGATAAATGTGAGGTTATCCACTTTGGCAGCAAAAACAAGGGGGCAGATTATTATCTCAATGGGGTTAGGTTAGGTAAGCGGGAGGTACAGCGAGACCTGGGTGTCCTTGTACACCAGTCACTGAAAGTTGGCGTACAGGTACAGCAGGCAGTGAAGTAAGCTAATGGAATGTTGGCCTTCATAACAAGAGGATTTCAGTATAGGAGTAAAGAGGTTCTTCTGCAGTTGTATAGGGCTCTGGTGAGTCCACATCTGGAGTATTGTGTCCAGTTTTGGTCTCTTAATTTGAGGAAGGACATCCTTGTGATTGAGGCAGTGCAGCGTAGGTTCACGAGATTGATCCCTGGGATGGCGGGACTGTCATGTGAGGAAAGATTGAAAAGACTTGGCTTGTATTCACTGGAGTTTAGAAGGATGAGGGGGAATCTTATAGAAACATATAAAATTATAAAAGGACTGGACAAGCTAGATGCAGGAAAAATGTTCCCAATGTTGGGCGAGTCCAGAACCAGGGGCCACAGTCTTAGAATAAAGAGGAAGCCATTTAAGACTCAGGTGAGAAAAAACTTTTTCACCCAGAGAGTTGTGAATTCATGGAATTTCCTGCCACAGAGGGCAGTGGAGGCCAAGTCACTGGATGGATTTAAGAGAGAGTTAGATAGAGCTCTAGGGGCTAGTGGAATCAAGGAATATGGGCAGAAGGCAGGCATGGGTTATTGATTGGGGACGATCAGCCATGATCACAATGAATGGCGGTGCTGGCTCGAAGGGCCGAATGGCCGAATGGCCTCCTTCTGCACCTATTTTATATGTTTCTATCAGTGGAAGTGTGGACTACTAACTTACTTTATTCCAGATTCTCTTAGAAACTTCATACTCTGCTATGGGTCGAGCACAGGTGAATGGAGGGGATTTATACCCATGAAAACTCAGGAGGTGAAGACTCCTCGGAGGGAAATCATGAAGCTACACCCATGCAAACTCAGGAAGCTTGGTGAATTTCTGAGAAAATACATCAGCATCTTCTTGTTATGATATCTGTTAGAATAAAGCTGCCATTATTGTATTTTGGTTATCATTAATGATAGGTTATCATAATGATAAAATGGAGGAATGTTAATACTGGCCAAATTAGAAGTATTACAAAATGGAGGATCTTTGCATTTGCAGGGCCTGCTTGGCCTCTTTCTGTGAAAAGTTGCAATCTGTGAGCTGGTGCCACAAAGTCTGGACCCTAGATGAATATTCAGGATGAGGTGAGGTCCAGATGTCCTTTCCTTTGTTAAAATGTATAAGGACTTTTGCAGAGGAGTTACAAATGCATGGTCAGGATTGGTCAGATAAGGGAGAGTTGTAAATACTGTTAATTATGTTGCAGTATGTTTGGGACGGTTGCCTTGTGATTGGTTAAAGTGTGAAACCTTGTTCCGACTGTTTACAATTACCTGGTAAAATGTTTCTATACATATGTAAACTATGTTAACTGAGTTCCTGCTAGAACTTTCTGCAGAAACAATGTAATGGGGTATTTTGTGATTGGGTTAGGGAACTGTCAATAACTGTATAGTGTCATCGATATTTGTGATTGGTTTGTAGGGGCTGCCACCTCCATCTAGTTTCGCGCCACAGGGTCCGATGACCTATAAAAGAGTGGACCCCACGAGGATCGGAGTCAATCTTCTGGAGGGGTACTTGAATGTGGCTGAAGGGCTTGAACGAGCAGAGACAAGGATCGGACCCGCGGTGGTTACGTATTGTATAGGGTGTTCATTATTGTTGGAAAGAATAAAGAATAGTTAATCCAGTGCTTGACTCAGTGTTTTACTGAACTAGACTACAGGGAGGGGGTAAACTTTAGGAGCATAATTACAGTATCACAGTTTGGTTTGGGAACAGTTCCATCTAAAATTGTGGACGCAGCCCAGACCGTCACACAAACGAAAGGTAGACAGAAAATGATGGAGAAACTCGGGTGAGGCAGCATCTATGGAGAGAAGGTATAGGCGACGTTTCGGGTTGAGACCCTTCTTCAGACAGATTTTGGAGGGGGGGGCGGCAGGAAAAAGAAAGAGGCGGAGACAGTGGGATTTGTGAGAGAGCTGGGAAGGGGGAAGGGAAGGAGGGAGAAAGCAAGGGCTATCAAAAATTAGAGGTCAATGTTCATACCGCTGGGTTGTAAACTACCCAAGCGAAATATGACGTGCTGTTCCTCCAATTTGCACTGGGCCTCACTCTGGCAATGGAGGAGGCCCAGGATGGAAAGGTCAGATGAGCAGTTGATCAGTCTTTCCAGGTAAGGCAGTGGTTCGCCTGCACCTCCTCCAACCTCATCTACAGCATCCGCTGTTCCAGGTGTCAACTTCTCTACATCTGCGAGACCAAGCGCAAGTTCAGCAATCGCTTCGCCCAACACCTCTTCTCAGTTCGTACTAACCAACCTGATCTCCCGGTTGCTCAGCACATCAACTCCCCCTTCCATTCCCAATCTGACCTTTCTGTCCTGGGCCTCCTCCATTGCCAGAATGCAGCCCAGCGCAAATTGGAGGCACAGCACCTCATATTTTGCTTGGGTAGTTTACACCCCAGCAGTATGAACATTGACTTCTATAATTTTAGACAGCCCTTGCTTTCTCCCTCCTTCCCAGCTCTCCCACAAAGCCTGCTGTCTCCGCTTCTTCCTTTCTTTTTCCCGCCCCCACCCCGACATGAGTCTGAAGAAGGGTCTCGACCCAAAATGTCGCCTATTCCTTTGCTCCATAGATGCTGCCTCACCCGCTGAGTTTCTCCAGCATTTTTCGTGTACCTTCGATTTTTCCAGCATCTGCAGTTCTTTCTTAAACATCACACAAACCAACCTCCCTTCTATTGAAGATGGACACAAAATGCTGGAGTAACTCAGCAGGGCAGGCAGCATTTCTGGAGAGAAGAAATGAATGACATTTCGGTCGAGACTCTTCTTCTGAAGAAGGGTCTCGACCCAAACGTCACCCATTCCTTCTCTCCAGAAATGCTGCCTGTCCCGCTGAGTTACGCCAGCATTGTGTCTATCTTCGATTTAAACCAACATCTAGTTCCTTCCTACTCCCTTCTATTGACTCCAATTATACCTCACATTGCCTCGGCAATGCCAGCATCATAATCAAGGATGAGTCACACCCTGGCCATGCACTTTGCTCCCCTCTCTTATCAGGAAAAAGGTATAGAAGTGTGAAACGCATGCCACCAGATTCAAGGACACTTTCTAGCTGTTATCAGGCAACTGAATCATCCTACCACAACCAGAGAGCAGTGCTGAACTACGATCTAACTCTTCGGTGACCCTCAGACTATCCTTGCTTGGACTTTGCTGGCTTTACCCTGCACTAAATGTTATTCCCTTATCATGCATCTTTACACTGCAAATGGATCAATTGTAATCATGTATTGTCTTTCTGCTGACTGGTTAGCACACAAAAGCTTTTCACTGTACCTCGGTACTCTTGACAAACTAAACTGAAATTATGCCCGACTCGAAGCATTTTAGGGATTTCCTGTAATGCTGGAATTCAGATACAAAACACTGTTTAGGTTATTTATTATCACGTGAAAAGATTTGGTTTGCATGATATCAAATCAGATAATACTATATGCAAATACAATCAGACCAAACTTAACTGCAATGGATAGAGTGAAGGAAAAGATATAGTGCAGAATAAAGTTCTCAAATTCTAGCGCCACAATTCCAGAGACAATGTCTAATGTCCTCAATAAGGTGGAGGAGATTCGGACTATACCCTAGCTTCTGGAAGGACGGTTCAGAAATCTGATAAGAAGGGGAAAATCTGTGTTCCGAGTCTGGTGGTGCCCAATGGGAGTGGAGAGAAGGAATGACTGGAGCAGAAAATGTCCTTGATTCTGTTGGCTTTTTCCCCCCCGAGGCAACATGAAGACAACAGTCAATGGAGGAGAGTCCTGCCTGCATAATGGACTGGAAACATGAAATGAAAGAATGCTGGAAATACCCAACAGCGTCAGAAAGATGAGTAATGTTAGAGGCTGATGAGCAAACGAGCTAGTTCTGACAAACTGGAAAGTCTGGTTTTGCAATGTTGTTGATTTCACTGTACGATACAATAAAACTTTATTTATTCTAGGAAGGAAATTGATCTACCAACAGTCATAAAACACAAGATAAATAAAATTAAAGTGAGTGGAAAGGATTTGGAATGTGCAAAGATTTGGGGAGGGGGGGAAGGGGGAGGGGGTGGAGGGGAGTCAGTCTTTCCCACGACAGAAGGAGAAGTTGTACAGTTTGATAGCCACAGGGAAGGAGGATCTCCTTTGGCGTTCTAAACTGCATCTTGGTGGAACCAGTCTGTTGCCGAAGGTACTCCTTACGTTTGTAAAGACCAGATGATTGTAAAATGTCTTGATGGAAGATGACATGTTAGTCATCACTATTCTACACCAGAATAGTGCAAGATAACAAAGACAGGTCAGGGTAGAAGTGGATGAAGTATTAGATTAAATTAAACTGGAGGACCAGGGCCAGCCTTGAGGAACAGAATGTTTTTTTGTGAAGTGGTTGGCTTTTGTTTAAAAGGGTAAAATATTAATGTCTCTATTTGAAGCATGCAAAATTATAAAAGAACTGGACAAGCTAGATGCAGGAAAAACTAGCGGAATCAAGGGGTAGGAGGAGAAGACAGGCACAGGTTACTGACAGGTGGATGATCAGCCAGGAGCACAACGAATGGCGGGCTCGAAGGGCTGAATGGCCTCCTCCGGCACCTATTATCTATGTTTCTATATGCTGGCCAGTTGAGTATTTTTTCTTATATTTCCAGATACTGCAGATTTGTCCCCTTTGTTGCATGTTTACATCCCTTTTAACTCATTACATTGTTACATTTAGAGTAAACTAAAATGAAAAAGGTGAAGAATTATGTTTGAAGTTATTTGGATCTTTATTTTTTTAATGGAGTCACTGTTTAAGTGCTTATTTATATTTTAAGATCAAGTCACCATTCAGCAAAAAGATCAACTTCAATATGACTTTACTGAATTTGATTACATTTATGTTATTGCTTGATTTTTTCCCCGCAAAGCAACCACAAGTAGTATAATTTAAAGAAGTGGATATACCAAGTGTGACCATATGAGGGAGCTACATTACGCACTGCCATAGCCTCATCACCTTAAAGTATTTTTTTTTTTTAAAGGGCCATCTTTTACAGAAACTTGTTTCTTACAGTAGTCAGCTTTCAATTCATTCCTGTAATTTCCTTCAAATATTTTTTTTTTTACCAGTAGATTAATAAGGATGTTAAAAAATAAATGAAACTACAATCTGAACAATTTTGAAAGTCAAACTTGAAAGTGAAGAAACCTCATCTGTAGAATAATTGAAAAGGCTTTGAGGGAAAAAGGTGTTGATTTCAGGTCTTTAACTACCTACTGCTATGTCATTTATATCAAAGAAAATTCATTAAAAAAATCCACATGATTATTAATGAGAAACGTACCTGTGGCAAAGCATCCTCTGAAGCAGAAAAGAAGTAGGTATACACAATCATTTCTGATGCCACTTCAAAGAACTTCTCCTGATGGGAGCAAAATTGTAAGAATGCCAAATGGTTAAAAATACTGTTCTCCATTCCTCCCCTCCATTAACCAAAACAAAAAATCCAAAGCAATACAAAAATACAAATGTTTTCCAGATATCATTTACTGACTAATTCTATACATCTATAACTTGGAGACATGGTTTCTTAGTGTAAATGCTGCCGTTTCCTGCGTGTACACAAAAGCTTTGAGAGTACAGAGCAAGATCTGTTCTGCCCATTGGAGTCAAGTGGTAAATGCGCACTTGCCGAGATTTCCAACAAAAAAATTACTCTTGGAAATGGGTTACATCTCGTGGAAAATTAAAAAACAATGTCCAAGGAACAGCCCTACGCTCAACAAGATCTGTTCATCAAATTATTTACTATTTCATTCAAAATAGTGCAATATTAAAACAGCAGGAACTGTTGAACGTTGTGCTTAATTGAGCCATACAAATTTATAGCAGAGGCAGGTTGGCCCAGACTATTGGTATTAGCTTTGATAGAATAACTGAAAATACAAAAGAAAATATCAGTGAATTCAGAAAAAACATTATTTCATATATTCCAGGATTAATCATGTAAACTTGTATGGTGCACCCTGCCTTAAACAACCAATCTGTATATATTTATAATTACATTACATTTGTACTAATTTCGCCAAATTTCAAATCTCAAGATCCTTTCCATAAAACAAATTTCAACGTTGGTGGCAGATTGAGTTAGCACTGGGCTTTGGGTTCATTTATTCCAATCCAAGCAAATCAAAATGATCCAAACTCATCCTTAATAGTTCAGCAAATTTCAATATGTTCAGTTACATTTTCTTATCATACTCTATGTTTTTTAGGATATCTCAATCAATTAACTCTGAAAATCCCTGCCCATAACACACACCTTAATCATGTAATTGACCACTTTCTTAAAGTCGCCAAATTTGTGAATAATTTTAGCTTTTATCAAACAATCTGGTTGCCCAAATTAACTTGTCTTTTTCCAAGAAAATCATTAATTTTATATTATGTTTTCTAAATACTAAGAGCATGTTTGAAGTTGACTGCAAATTTACTGATTAAGTTATTCAGTTTGCGACTTCCAAACAAAACTTAGTACAATATTGGCTGCTCTGGAAGCTCGTATAATAATTGGCATGTTTGCAAGAAAGCAGCAAGAGCTTATGTTCTCTCAAGCAGCTTAATATCTATGCTATAAGTGCCATTCACTTTTAACATTCGTGGCCGCACATGCTGGAAATCTTCATGATTTCTCTGGATTGGCCAATGTAAATAGGATGGATTGAGACAAAGGTTTCTTTACATTTATATTCTTAAATTTATATTCTTCTTATAATTTTCCCAAATTATGGCAGGTGATTAAGAAAACGTGATGAATGCAGTTTTACATTTAAAATAAACACTAATTTTCACACCTTCAGAGGAGATTCACCACCAACGTAAACAAAGAAAACCAGATGCCTCTGTTGCCAATGATCAAAGAGTTGTTGAGTGGGAAGCGATCTCACCAACGGTCTATTAAAACAAACAAAATATATCAATGTCACGATTTTCAAAACTCATGTTTATTATTGGTTCTACATGTCAATACCTCACTTAATTAAGATTTGACGGTTCACAATAAACAAAGCTGTGCAATCTCTTCTGATGCAGACATTATTCTGTTGGTTTACAATTATAAGTTTCAATCACAAGCTCGGCTTCTCTATAGTGAACACGTGAACATCTATTACACTATCTTCGAAACTAAACCCTATTAGTAAGGCACGCTTGAAACGTTGGTGCTATTAGACTGCCACATTTTTTGGACTATTGGATATTTTTCCAACATTACGTTACACAGAAGTATAATATTTTTTGCAGTCAACCTACTAAGCTTCAAGGGAGCATTGGAACCTTGATCTTAGCGTGCAAGGAGAGCAGAAAGCAGCACTGAATCACGTGCTAAAACATTTTAGCTTTTGGCACACTGTCGGTGGACCATCTTACACATTAAAGTTTACAAAAGATGAGTGCAACATTGGAATGGTTGCTACAAAATGTTCAGATATTTAAAATATCAAAAATATCTGAAAACATGGTATCCAGCAAAATTATGACAATCTAATCTTTTCATCATCTATTTGCCGGTTCAGTGAGAGAACCAGTGCAAGAAACTCACTCCCTTCCTATGTCTCCCAACAGTTGACAATAGAACATTATCCAAAGCATAAAACAAATCCTTTGGTATTTATGGATATAAAGGCAAGGAGTAGGCACTTACAAAGCATATAAACATTGCAGATCAAAGATAACTGTTTTTATTAGACAAACTAGCATTAGCTGCTAACATTTTGGAGACTATTCCTATAAATGTTATGGCAATTTTGCACCATCTGTTTTTCGACTGTACCCATCTCCGTTAACTTTTTTTACATTTCTTTAATCTCATTTTTCTTTGGAAGAGATTGAAGTGAAGTGGAAAAACGTCGAAATGCTAAGGCAGCATTTTCCAACGGAAGTTCTACATAAACATCACCTCTAATCCTTCGTTAATCAAAGAATAAATAATGATGAGGACAGTGAGTGCCATATCTCCACAACGCATGACACCCAATGAGACACAAAATGCTGGAGTAACTCAGCGGGACAGACAGCATCTCTGGAGAGAAGGAATAGGTGACTTTTCGGGTCAAGACTCTTCTTCAGACTGACTGATACCTTTGTTCAACCACTTCTTTCCTTTGAAAACTTTAGTCGTATTTTTTCCACATCTATCACCTATTACTATATAACCTCTATTCACTTTCCTTTCAATCCCAAGGACTATTCGGCCAGAGATCTCCTCATTGTGAATTTACAGAGAACACGTGTAAAATTGCATTTCTCACACAAAGATCCCATTAAAAAAGATATACACAATCAGCTAAACTCCTGAACCTTAGCATTTATTTCTGATTAATTTTTCATTTAGTTTCTCAATTCCATACGCAGAATAATATACAAAGTAAATGATTGAGCCTCTTTGACAATGCAAGCATGCCAAAGCACGTTGTCACTCCTCACACTCTCTGCAACCTAATATACATTTGTTTTTTTCAAATTTCCAGCTCTGTTAAAAAGTTAAAATTGCACCCCAAGGAGGTCAAAGTATTAAAAATGAAGTCATACATTAATGCCCAAGTCACATTACCCAATTGACTCAATCTCTTAATTTATGACTCAAGTTAAAAACATGAAATTGATATGATAGTTCTAGGACAAAACTTTACTGAATGAGCCACTAAAATATAGAAAGCTTAAACATTGTGTCTGATTACATGGAATGAGAGTAAACATGCAACTGAAAGTAGGCACGCAGGTACAGCAGGCAGTGAAGAAAGCAAATGGCATGTTGGCCTTCATAACAAGAGGAGTTGAGTATAGGAGCAAAGAAGTCCTTCTGCAATTGTACAGGGCCCTAGTGAGACCACACCTGGAGTATTGTGTGCAGTTTTTGGTCTCCAAATTTGAGGAAGAACATTCTTGCTATTGAGGGAGTGCAGCGTAGGTTCACGAGGTTAATTCCCGGGATGGCGGGATTGTCATATGTTGAAAGAATGGAGCGACTGGGCTTGTATACACTGGAATTTAGAAGGATGAGAGGGGATCTTATTGAAACATAAGATTAAGGGATTGGACACGCTAGAGACAGGAAACATGTTCCGATGTTGGGGAGTCCAGAACCAGGGGCCACAGTTTAAGAATAAGGATTGGCCATTTAGAACGCAGGAAAACTTTTTCACCCAGAGAGTTGTGAATCTGTGGAATTCTCTGCCTCAGAAGGCATTGGAGGCCAATTCTCTGGATGCTTTCAAGAGAGTTAGATAGAGCTCTTAAAGATAGCAGAGTCAAGGGATATGGGGAGAAGGCAGGTACTGATTGTGGATGATCAGCCATGATCACAATGAATGGCGGTGCTGGCTCGAAGGGCCGAATGGCCTACTCCTGCACCTATTGTCTCTTGAATGAATGGTAACAAATTGCAGAATAATGTTCAAAGTAAATGATTGAGCCTCTTTGACAATGCAAGCATGCCAAAGCACTTTGTCACCAAAATACTTCTGCACAATCAAGTAATTTTGGAAACAATGGAATTACAAGTCTTCACAGACTACCAAATAGTTCATATACATTTGTTAATCAAAGAATGAATAATGGGCCAAAAAGGTAAAATTCTCCTGTTCAATTTAATGTCATGATCTTTTGTATCCACCTGAGGGGGGTAAACAGGGCACCTGTTGAATATTTCAACCAAATGATGAGACTTTTGACAGTGTAGCACTAGTCAGTCAGTCACTGGAGTGCATCTCCAGTGACTCAAACCTCAACCTTTTGATTTGAGGCCCGTGTGTTTAGTTTAGTTTCGATATATAGCATGGAAAGAGGCTCTTCGGGCCACCGAATCCATGCTGATGATTGATCACCCACACACTAGTTCCATGTCATCCCACTTTTGCATTGTACGCATTGAAGCAATTTACAGAAGTCAATTAACCTACAAACCTGTAAGTCTTTGGAAAGTGGAAGGAAACCTGGAAGAAACCCACGCAGTCAAAGGGAGAACATGCAAACTCCACAAAGAGCAACAGCGGTCAGGTTTGAGCCCAGGTCGCTGGCACCGTGGCGCAGCAACTCTACTGTTGCACCACTGTGCTTTTAGCTTAGCCAAAATGGTAATTTTACTGTTAACCCAAAATTTCAAAAGGAAAGATAATTTTACTCACCCCGACACCCTGTTAGAAAATTCAATTATATCCTCTTTGGTACGAGGTCCTCTGTAATTATATGCAAGATCTCCCTTTAATCTATGAATAAAAAAAACACACAACTTGATCCAACACAAATATGAGAGTTTATCAAGCATCACCCCATTGCTACAGGTGAGTGTACAGTAGTGGGCTCACTTTGAAGGACAAAGAACCTAATGGGTGCAAAAGCCCATCGTTATGCTGACCGGTTGCATTGTGGCTTGGTTCGGCAACTTGAGCGCCCTGGAGAGGAAAAGACTACAAAAAGTAGTAAACACTGCCCAGTCCATAATCGGCTCTGACCTCCCTTCCATCGAGGGGATCTATCGCAGTCGCTGCCTCAAAAAGGCTGGCAGTATCATCAAGGACCCACACCATCCTGGCCACACACTCATCTTCCTGCTACCTTCAGGTAGAAGGTACAGGAAGGAGCCTGAAGACTGCAACGACCAGGTTCACGAATAGCTACTTCCCCACAGCCATCAGGCTATTAAACTTGGCTCAGACAAAACTCTGAACATTAATAGCCCATTATCTGTAATTCGCACTTTATCAGTTTATTTACTCATGTGTGTATATATTTATATAATGGTATATGGACACACTGATCTGTTTTGTAGTCAATGCCTACTATGTTCTGTTGTGCTGAACCAAAGCAAGAATTTCATTGTCCTATCAAGGACACATGACAATAAACTCACTTGAACTTGAACTTATCAATAACATGGAATTCACCATCCAGACTGCTATTAGGATATGATAAAATAGATTTGTTTTTCATTTTAACAAATGCCATTGATGCAGGATGCTTGGGGTTAGATCTGCTGATCATCCTTGCATTGCTCAAAATTACTTAAATTGCTCAGTAGCTTAGACTTTAAAGAGAGATACAGCATGGCAACATACCTTTGGCCTACCGAGTCCGCGCCGACCAACGATCACCCCATACACGAGCACTACCCTACAAACTAGGTACAATTTACAACTTTTACCAAAACCAATTAACCTACAAAATTATTTCTTTAGTGTGTGGGAGTAAAGCACCGAGAGAAAAACCCACAAGGTCACATGGAAAAAGTAGAAACTCTGTACAGGCAGCACTCATAATTAGGATTGACCCCAACAGGTCTCTGGTGCTGCAAGGCAGGAATTCTAATGTGCTGCCCTTAATTGTGAATGTTCCATATAATGCAAGTCTTTTCTATATTCCAAAACTAGCATATTGCGAATGAACAGAATTTAAATGCATTACATTTTATGCATCAGATATAATTAGGCCCCAACCTAATCTGTCCACCATTATACTTTACATGAGTGCTCCACCAGCACCTGCAATACTATACACAAAAAATGAATATATTATGAAATATACACAAAAAGTAATCTATCTATATACTATTAAAACTCTGTGTGTGTGTGGATGTGTGTGTGTGTGTGGTGTGTGTTTGTGGGTGTCAGATTTGGCCTTTGATTCCTTGCTCCGCCAAAACCACATGTGAAAACTCTGTGATTTTTTCCATTTCGCTAGACATTACACTTTTACATACCCTAACACATTTTAAAATAAAATCCCCCCCCCCCCCCATCACTCATTTTGTCTCCCCCTGCTGGCCAGCCACCATAACGGCAGCTGCCGACTGGCTCTGCTCCAAAAACGACGCCATTTTTTTCTTTCGCTAGCGATTTTCGCCCTGGGGTCTCAAGCACGTTCGGGGTCCAGACCCAACGGGTCTGCTCTTGGTCTAGTATACTTTTAAAACTCTGTGTGTGTGTGTGTGTGTGTGTGTTTGTGTCAGATTTGGCCTTTGCTCCAAAAACACCGACATTTTTATTCTTTCGCGGGCGATTTTCACAGCTGCTGCCCGGCTCTCCTCCACTACCCCCCGTCTCGGGGACCAGACCCAACAGGTCTGCACTTGGTCTAGTAATTATTAAAAGTGGTATATTGTTCTAATTTCTGGCAATCTGATCTAAGGAGCAGTTGAGTGCCAATTACCCTGGTGGGTCTAGAGTTACATCTAGATCAGGGAAGAGCAACAGATTTCTTCTTCTGCAGAATGATAGTATTTTTACGTGGAAGTGAGTTTTGGTCAGCATTGCTCTCCAATGGAATTTGTCCTCCTCTCTCACCTTGTTTTTTTTTAAATTAGTTTAGTAGAGATACAATGTGGAAACAGGCCCTTTGGCCCATCGAGTCTGCACCGACCAGCATTCACCCATACACTCGATCTAACCTACACATTAGGGACAATTTACAGACTTCAAATAATCTACAGACTTGCACGTCTTTAGAATGTGGGAGGAAACCGAAGAAAACCCATACAGTCACAGGAAGAATGTACAAATTCTGTGCAGATGCCACCCATAGTCAGGACCAAACTTAGGTCTCCGGCACTGTAAGGCAACAACTTAACCACTGCACCACCCCGTAGTTGACAAAAAATTGTTTACATTTTACATGATTGGAGGCCAGCATAGTCTCCATGAATGCTGGTCATGAGCACCTTTGATAACTTTGGCACAAATGATAAAAAAAAATGAACGCCAAAATTCGAGCTAATCTCATAACTTAATTTGGTAACAGGAGTGGTTTAGGAAGGTAGAGAATGGTCTGTTCGCAAAATGTTTGATGCATTGTCCTATAAGATTTAATTGTGTCTCATATTCTCGCACTATTTTATAAAGTAAAAGCCCTGTCTCACGGTGCGAGTTGACCCACGAGGTACCCCGAGCGAAAGACTCGTGGTTGTGCACGAGATTCCAAGTGTATGATCAAGAGTTTAACCGAGTTCCCACGGGTATGACTCAAGTTTGCCGTTAACTGTCATTTCTGCGATGTTCCAAGTTCGTCTCCCGAGTTAACAAGTTCCTTTCCCGAGTTACTCTTGAGCCAACCATCAATGAAGGTCTGTTTAATAAGCAACATCTCCATCCTGCGGCTTTGAAGGCTGCATCTATTGATATTTATATATATATTTTAATTGAATTTACTGTCAGGTCTACACACTGCGGGGAGACTGGAGATGAAATCTTTGAATGTGCACGGATGCGCACATCAGATTGTTGGGAGACGGAGCTCAGGGTTCGCCTCCTGAGCTGCTTTGGTGCCCAGGCGTGAGTTGAGGTGGAGAGAGGTTGGGGGGGGGGGGGGTCAGGTTAAACTCACCTATTTGACAGAGGCAGATGATTACGAGGATCCCGCGAGACTCGGACTGCATGGAGAGCCGAGACTGCCCCGCTGGTGGCCAACTTCCCCCAGTCCTCCGTCGCCGCTCCCAGCCGGCTGGGAGGAGCTGTGCATGGAGCCCGCCACCGGAGTCGTGTCTGATTGCCAGGGCAGCCTGAGGCAGATGCGCCCTGCCCGGGGAGAGCCCGCGGAGAGACTGCGGGGGGGGGGGGGGGGGGGGGGGGGAGTACCTCACTCTGACTGTGATAGGGAGAGACAGAGGCACACACACACAGTGTGGAGTTCCTCTGACTGACTGAGTGTAGGTGTGGGAGGGGGGGGGAGACAGAGAGAGAGTGAGAGACACACATGCAGCGTGGAGTACCTTTAACTGTGTGTGGGAGAGAGAGACAGAGGCAGACACACACACACAACGGGCAGTGTGTACCTCTGTCTGTGTGTGTGTGTGTGTGTGTGTGGGGGGGGGGGAGAGAGAGACAGAGACAGTGAACCTCTGTATGAAGGAGAGAGGGGGAGAGAGAGAGAGAGGCACAGAGGCAGTGTGGTGTACTTCGGCGTGACTGTGGGGGAGAGAGAAAGAGCACACAGGACCTCGGTCTATCTGTGTGTGTGGGAGGGAAGAGAGACTAAGCAGAATACATCGGTCTTATTGTGTGTGGGGGAAGAAAGAGAGAGGTGGGGGGGAAGAAAGAGAGATGTGGGGGGGGAAAGAGAAATGTGGGGAGACGTGTATATACACACACAAAGCAGTTTACTGTGTATGTGGGAGACACAGATGGACTTACCTCGGTGTTACTGTGTGTGGGAGGGGGAGAAAGAGACGTACACTCACAGAGGCAGAGTCTCTCAGCCTGTGTGAGAGGGAGGGAGGGAGAGAGAGACACACACACACAAGGTGGATGTTAAATCTCACCAACCTGTTTCACTGACAGGCACCCGCCGCCAGTGAAGGAAGACACCCCCATCTGTCTCCCCCTCCCTCCACCCCCCCCTCTCTCCTCCACCCCACCCCCAATTTGGAAATGTCATCCCATCACCCATTCCTTATCTCCAGAGATGCTGCCTGCCCGCTGAGTTAAAGAGTTCCCACGGTAGACTCACGAGTCACTAAGGTAAACGCACGGGCCACTACGTTCTTACAACGTGTTTAAATGTTTCAAATTTTAACCTCAAGAGTACATTTTACTCGTGGAAAAGTTTAAACATGTTTGAATTTTTCCAAGAGTTAACAAGTGTCACGGGTACCTGCCGTTAGCGCCAAGAGTCGCTAAGTTGCGTCCACGAGTTCCGACGTTCCCGCTACGTTAATCGTACGTGATTACCACGACTTAAATTTGTTTTAAGCTCGGGGTACCTCGTGGGTCAGCTCGCACCGTGAGACAGGGGTTTAACAAGACTAAGTACAGACCTGTTGGGTCTGCTCCCCCAACGCAATATTCCACCACTCACCTGTTCCCCCAACACAACCCGTTTCCCCCAACGCAATATTCCACCACTCACCCATAGCCCCTAACTGCGCAGGCGCGGTTCATTTCCCTTCATCCCCCAGAACTCCCTCCTCCTCCCTCTTCTTTCCCCACTCCTCCTTCCCTCCCCATTCCCTCCCTCTCCTTTCCCCTACCCTCAGTCACTCCCCCCTCCCTCCATAACTCATCTCCCTTCCATATACCCCTCCTATCCCTCTATTCCCCCACTCACCTCCCCCTGTCTGCCTCCACTATCCCTCCTCGCCCTCTATTCCCCATTCCCTACCTCCCCCACTGCTCTCCCTCTATTCCCCCTCCATACCCCCTCCTCTCCTTCAATCCCCCCACTCTCCTTCCTCACCTCCCCAGGTATTCCCCACTCCTCTCCCTCTATTCCCCCTCCTCCACCATCTCCCTCACCTCCCCCACTTTCCCCCTCTCCCTCCCTACCCCGTCCTCTCCCTCAATCCCCCCCACTCTCCCTCCTCACCTCCCCAGGATCTCGAGGTTGCCGCTCCTCTGCCTTTCGAGCCCGCAGCAGCAGCAGCCGTCGGCCTCAGCACCAAGGCGGCGGATCCCCGCGGGCCCGGAGAGCCAGCCTCAGCACCAGGCCCCGGATCGTCGCGATGGCCTCTCCCCTTCCCCAGAGCCGGCCGGCCGAGCGAGGCGGGCGCCGCCTTTCCCTTTCACGTTGGAATATTCTCCTCGATGCGGGCTGCGTCCTTGCAGATCGATCTCCTCTCCTGTCAGTCACCGCCGGGCGAAGCGGGTGCTGCCGATGACTGACAGCGGACGCGGCCAATCAGTGCGGCGATGGTGCAGGAAGCGGCGTCGCCTTCCTGGCCGTGGCGGTGACTGACAGGAGAGGAGACCAATCTGCATGGTGGTGACTGACAGGAGAGGAGACCAATCTGCACATGCGCGGTTTTTAAGATTTTTAAACTAATAACTTTTAAAATATATCATCGAATGGAACAAAACTTGTTGCACCCGCAGAACAGGAGAATGGTGAGTAAGGTGTCGAAAAATCGTAGCGCTATCTAGTACCGTTTTTGCGCAAATGGAAACAACTCGCAAACCGAAGGTAACAAGATCAGAGTTTTAGTTATGTATGTAAAGATAAAGCAATAGATGTGCTTGATAGTGGTATTGCAAGTTATAAAATAACAGGACCTGTGAACCAGTAAAACAAAATTTAGGTGTGTTGGAGCCATTAAGCTTAAGTAAGTTTATTATAGTCATGTCTGCTTACCTTTAATTATTATCTGCCTGTGTTAATGTGGGTGGAATTTCATACGTAGTCTGGGGTGTGTTTTGGCTAGAGGATTCTGGCGCAGACTCTCAGATGATTAGTTTTAGTTTGATGTCGGGCCACGGAATGAAACAGTTTTCTACCATGATCATGAGCATGATTGGGACATATATGTTGTCAGAAGATGTACTTTTACAAGATGTTTTTATGATTTATATGACATGAATGGAACGATGATTAAGAACTGAAAGTTATGAGTTATTTCATTGTTTTGTATTACTACAATAAAGAAGCTATTAATCAAGAGACTACTTCTGGTAGATAACTTCTCATAACTTTGCTGTTTCAAATGTGTCGTGGAGTGCGTGAGACTACTTTTCTCATTAGATGTATTCAAGTATTTGCCAGTTTGTTTTAGAAAAGACCTTCAAAATAATTGAATTGTTTTGGAGCTACGGACAAGATGTGCCGATAGCCAGCTCTGCACTTGGATAACGATCTGGTAGTTAGCCAGGAGGATTAACCCATGGAGCGAGAGACAGGTGTGTACGAAGAGGAGCCACAAGGGGGAGCTGTGGAGTCAGAAGAGAGAAGATATGGAAGAAGAGAGACCAAGCAAACTGAGAAGGGAGAAGCAGCCTACGTAGAAAGATGCCAGATGGATAGAGAAAAGTTATGGAAGCAGATGATCAAGAACATTTAAATTCAGAACAAACTAATGGAATCCAAAGAGAATGAGATGATAGTGCAATATAATCAGGAGCAATTACTCAGCCTTGGTCTCGAGGTTGGAGAAAAGTAAGACGCATTGCTGAAAGCGCAATTGCCTGAGGAAGAGCTCAAAAGACACACCCAGTGGTTCCAAGAAAAAGTGGAATTTTTTAATGGTTTTGTAGAGTATGTGAGGAAGTGGTTATTTGAGATGGAACAACAGTCGGAAGTGCGATGCAACAAGGTGTTGAAGTGGGAGAAGAAATTGGACCACAGGATAGTATCTCAAACATCTCAACACAAAGATCTGGACGAAAATCTGGTTCTGTAGCCAGTTCAACTACAAGGGTCTCTGCTCAAAGGGAAGCCGGAGTTGAATTTGCTGTCCTCTCGCTAGAAACTGCCGCCTTGGACGAAAAATATGAGATTGAGGAACAAGAACAGCTGAAGAGAGGCTGAGGAATGAAGTGAACAGCTGAAAAGAGAGGCTGAGGAATGAAAAAGACAGTTGAAGAAAGAGAAGGAACGGCTGGAAATAGCCACGAAGCAGGCAGTTGCCGGAGCAAGGAGGGAGATATTGAAGGGCCAAGGATCAAGATGTGGCGAGAGTATCTCAGAAGAAAAGTTCCTTAATAGGAATGAAAGCAGCACCTAAATCGAACCCACAGCCAGAGTCACTCTGGTATCGAGACTCAGAGCTAGCACCGTGGGTGGGCGGTCGGCAAAACTTCATTTCAGCAACAAGGTGATAGACCGAAGAAAATAACTTTTGGGCTGACTGTTGAGGCTCGTAATATGCCGGCGACCCAGTACTCTTCTCAGAAGCCTGTTTACCGTTCCTCTGAGTCCAATGAGGGATTTAAACAAGAAATCTGTGAATTAGTGAGGAATCAAATGAGAATTAGCGAGTCTCTAGCTCAACATAATATCTCTTCCACTTTCCCTCCAATAGAAATTCCTAAGTAGACGGTGATCCTTTGCAATATGAAACTTTCAGAGACCAGTTCGTGGAGGAAGTGGAAATGAAAACTTCTGATGAAAGAGATTGCTTACGATTTTTGGAGCATTACACAAGCGGATATCCAAAGCAGCTTGTTGGAGGT
Source organism: Malacoraja senta (assembly GCA_038087875.1). NCBI lineage: Eukaryota > Metazoa > Chordata > Chondrichthyes > Rajiformes > Rajidae > Malacoraja > Malacoraja senta. Next base: position 25,464,207 of record CM075977.1, on the reverse strand, counting down.
TGTCGGAATTTGCCTGCAGGTGAGGGCTATCAAACAGCAAGAGAATTGCTTAGAGAACATTTTGTTAATGAACACCAGATTGCTAATGCATATATGAAGGCCTATGCTTGGACAGCTATCAAGGCAGAAGACGCGAAAGCATTGCGTAAGTTCGTGATATTTCTTAGGTTGTTGTAGCTCAATGAAACATCTCAACCACATGCAAGAAATGAATGTTGTTAGTAATATGAGAATTATCGTTCTAAAACTGCCCTATAGGCTGAGAGAAAGGTGGAGAGATGGAGCGGGTCTGATACTGGAAGTTGAGAAACGAGAAGCCATGCTTCCTGACCTGGTGAATTTCATGGAAAAGGAAGTATGGTTAATGTCAAATCTACACCATGGGAATATTGAAGATCCTAAACCAGCAACTGTTAAAGGTTCTTCTACCTTTACTAAAACAAAAGGAAAATCAGGACCTAAGGAGAGTAGTTTTGCTACCGCTGAATACGTGTAGAAACAACAGGTGAGAAGAAAAGAGACGCATCTGCCATTAAGCCACAAGGTTTCTGTTTGTCATGTGATGCGGTTGGTCACACCATAAGGTGGTGTCGAAAATTCAAGAAGGAATATAAAGAAAAGATGGATTTCTTAAAGGAGAAGGGAATCTGCTTTGGATTTTGAAGAAAGGACATGTTTAAAGACTGCAAGAGTCGTATAACTTGTAATAAGTGCATCAAGATCATCCTGAATGACTTCATACTGAACAGAAGAATACGGAAAAGAAGCCGGAGCAGATAGAACAGAGGAGAAGCCAGCTACTAGTGATGCTGTTACCTCACCTCAAATAAATGCACATATTGGGGCCAGGGTAGAAACCTGTATTTTCTTCACCTTACCAGTAAAGGTAAGGGGCAGCCAGGGGAATACAGTGTTGCAAACATATGCTTTTTGGGATCATGGGAGCTCAGCTACCTTTTGCACAGAAAGCTTGATGAGAAGGCTGGACATCACAGGAGAAAAGACTAAGATTCTAATGCATACCATGAATGAGGAGAAATCCTGCGATAGTCATCATATTACAGGTATGGAAATATCCAGTCTGGAGGAAGACAATTTTATACAAATATCTGATGTGTTTACACATGAGACCATGCCTGTTTCTCATCTAAATATACCCAAGCAAGAAGACTTGAAACAATGGCCTTACTTGAAAGATGTCAAGATACCTAAAATAAATTTTGGTATCGACCAACTTATTGGAACGAATGCTTTGAAGGCATTGGAACCTAAAGAGTTTGTCAGCAGTCAAGGGGACGGACCATTTGCTGTGAGAACCCTACTCGGATGGGTTATCTATGGCTCCTTGAGAAGGAACAACAGAAGCAGGAATGAGAATAACCACCCTGCTGCTGCTGCTGTTAATCAAATATCTACTGGTAAATTAGAAGAGCGATTGATCAAGCAATACAATCACGACTTCAATGAAAGTACCAGTAAGGAATCAGAAGAAATGTCCAGAGAGGGGTTAAAGTTTTTGTATATTATGAACTACTCAGTAAAGATGATAGATGGACACTATTGTCTAGACTTGCCTTTCAAACAGGAAAGTATTAGCCTGCCGAATAATTGTCACATTACAGAACAGCGCACCCAGAATCTGAAACGCAAATTTGGCAAGAATACGAAATTTCATGAAGAATATACATCTTTCCTAAAGGACATGATTGACAATGATTATGCTGAAATGGTAACAGACCAGCTGAATCGAAGTGACGGAGAGTTATGGTATATTCCACACCATGGGGTGTATCACTCAAAGAAGACCTTGAGGGTGGTCTTTGACTGTGCTGCAGTCTTCTAAGGAATATCAATTAACTGTCAACTACTACAGGGTCCGGACCTTACCTACTCACTCATTGGTGTTCTTATTAAATTCAGACAAGAACTGGTTGCTTTGATGGCTGATATTAAAGCAATGTTTCATCAAGTCAAAGTATCAGAAAAGCATATTGACTATTTGCGATTCCAAATAGCCTGAAGGGGATGCACAACAAGATCTTGTTGAATATCGGATGAAGGTACATCTCTTTGGAGCGGTATCATCACCAAGTTGTGCAAACTTTGCATTAAGGAAGACCGCCGAGGACAATAAAGCTTATTTTCCAGAAGAAGTGACAAACACAGTAGAGAATAGTTTCTATGTGGATGATTGTTTAAAATCCATGTCTACGGAACAAGAAGCAATTCAAATGGTAAAACATCTGACTTCCCTCTGCAATAAAGGAGGATTCACGCTTTCCAAGTGGATCAGCAACAGCCGAGTTGTGTAGGAAAGCATTCCACTAGATGACAGAGCCAAGGAGACCAGGGAGTTGGATTTGGACAAAGACAATTAACCAATGGAAAGAGCACTGGGATTGCACTGGTGCTTTAAAACAGATGTGTTCAAGTTCAGAATCTCGATTCAAGAGCAACCGTGTACTAGAAGGGGTATCCTATCCGTGATTGGTTCTGTTTATGACCCTTTGGGATTTCTTGCACCATTTACACTGCCAGCCGTTGATTTTGCAGGATCTTTGCAAGGAAAAACTTGGATGGGATGAGTATAACGAAAACTTCCCCTCAGCGATGGACAGAATGGTTAACAGATCTCAACAAGATCTCAGAATTCAAAATGGACCAGTGCATGAAGCCTACAAACTTTGGTCGAATCAGATATGCACAGCTGCATCACTTTTCAGACCCAAGTGAAAGTGACTACGGTACTGTTTCATATCTAAGACTGGAAAATGATATCAAGGAAGTACATGTTGAATTCTTAATGGGAAAGGCCAGAGTGGCACCATTGAAGCAAATGACGATTCCCAGAATGGAACTTACTGCCGCAGTCTTAGCTGTTAAAGTTGACAGAATGCTGCAAAAGGAACTGCAGCTTCAGCTGGAGAAATCTATCTTCTGGACTGATAGTACTACTGTGCTTAAACACTTTAACAATGAAAACAAGCGTTTTCTAACATTTGTAGCAAACAGAATCTCTTACGTAAGGAGAGCTACTAATGTATCACAGTGGAAATATGTTAACACAAAGAAAAATCTTGCGGATGAAGCTTCTAGATTAACAGCAGATCGCTTCTTAAGCAATAAGAGATGGATCAATGGACCAGAGTTTCTCCGTAAGCCAGACAGAGAATGGCCAAAGCTTGAGCTGGGATTTGAAATCCAGAAATTAAACAAAATGTTACAGTGAATGTTATTGCTAAGGATTCATCGAACATAACAAATGACTTAATTACCCACTTTTCATCATGGAAAAAGTTGGTGACTGTGGTGGGTTGGGTTCTTAAAGCCAAAACAAGGTTATTGCTGTTTGCCTGAAGGAAAGAGATTGCTGAGGGTATTTCTGAAGAAGATCCTGAAAAACTGAAGGAAAAGGTTGAGAAGACGATGCAAGTTTACATCCTGAGGATCTTCTCAGAGCAGAAAACACGATTATTTCTTTCTGTCAAAGACAAAAATACAAAGAAGAAATATCGGCGTTAGAAGCTGGAGTACATGGTGTCAAAAGAGACAGTCAATGTATAAGCTGGATCCGGTATTGGAAGCAGGACTTCTGAGAGTTGGCGGATGTCTGAATAGACTGGCAATGCCTGAAGAGGCTAAGCATCCTATTATTCTCTCGAAGGACTTTCATATTTCAACATTACTGTTATGACATATTCATGAACAGATTGGACATAGAGGAAGAAATCACATGGTGTCACAACTTCGTAAGAAATATTGGATTATCAAAACTAACTGCTGCAAGAAAGATAATATGAAATTGTGTTGGATGTGGGCGACAGCGTGGAAAAGTTGGAGAACAGAAAATGGCGGACTTACCTCTGAAGAGGATTCAACCTAATAATCCTCCATTTACAGATATGGGAGTAGATTGTTTCGGTCCTATTGAGGTTAAAAGAGGACGAAGTCTTGTGAAAAGGTATGGTATAATCTTCACCTGCATGGCAAGCAGAGCAGTACATCTTGAAGTTGCATCTACACTTGACACAGACTCTTGTATTCATGCATTACGGAGATTTATCTGTCGACGAGGTCAAGTTTCATTAAGATCAGATAATGGTACGAATTTTGTTGGAGCGGAAAGAGAATTGAGAGAAGCACTTAAAGGCTTAAATCAGAATAAAATTCAGAGTGTTATGCATCAGGATGGGAGAGAGTGGAATTTTAATACTCCGGCAGGTTCTCATCACGGCGGTGTTTGGGAATGATTGATCTGCATGGTTAGAAATGTGTTACACTCTGTTCTTAAACAACAAGTTCTGGACGATGAAGGATTGCAAACTGTATTTTGTGAAGTTGAAGCAATTTTAAATGATCGACCCATTACTAAGATTTCTGGTGATCCAAATGACCTGGAAGCGCTTACACCAAATCATATTCTTCTGTTGAAGACCAATCCAATGCTACCACCTGGGCTCTTTGTGAAAGAAGATTTATATATGAGACGCAGGTGGAAACACGTACAATATATGGCAGATCTTTTTTGGAAAAGGTAGACACAAGAATATTTGCCTCTAATCCAAGAACGACAACGATGGTCGAGGGTTAGAAGAAATTTTGTTCCAGGTGATATCGTTTGTGGTTGTTGATTCTACTGCACCTCGAGGTTCTTGGTTGATGGGAAAGATACTGGAAATCATGCCAGACGTTAAGGGATTGGTGCGTACAGTACAACTTCAGACTAAGAACAATGTCTTGGTAAGACCGATAACCAAGATATGTCTGTTACTAGAAGGCTAAAATGAAGATGGAAGAATCACTAAAGAAGTCTGAATGCTGATATAATGCATGTTATTTTTGTTTTTTGAAATATCTTAAGCTTTTACAGCCCCCTTTCTTAAAAATGTCTATTAGTAATTTCCTCGTTATATACTCAGCACAATTAGGGGCCGGTATGTTGGAGCCATTAAGCTTAAGTTTATTATAGTCATGTCTAGTTACCTTTAATTATTATCTGCCTGTGTTAATGTGGGTGGGATTTTATACGTAGTCTGGGGCGTGTTTTTGGCTGGAGGATTCTGGCGCAGACTCTCAGATGATTAGTTTTAGTTTGATGTCGGGCCATGAAATGAAAGTTTTCTACCATGACCATGTTGTCAGAAGATGTACTTTTACAAGAAGTTTTTATGATTTATATGACATGAATGGAACGACGATTAAGAACGGAAAGTTATGAGTTATTTCATTGTTTTGTATACTACAATAAAGAAGCTATTAATCAAGAGACTACTTCTGGTAGATTTATCTTTGCTGTTTCAAATGTGTCGTGTAGTGCGTGAGACTACTTTTCTAATCATACCCGACAAATTAGTGGCTATCGAAGGTCGAACTTTGAGAAGTTGTAAAAACCGCCGCTACAAGGTGTCTAGATAAACAAATGAATGCAAAGCAGCACACCTATACAAAAATAATTAAAAAGGAAAATTAATGCCAGGCTTGTTGACCTGTACAAAAAAAAGTAAACAATGATGCAGCTGCTTCCCATGCCCCAATAATTTCTGCAACACTGGCATATAAAATACAATTTCTTAAGATAAATTGTGAAAAACAGATTAGACTGGACCACTTAATTGGATTGGTGCCCAAAACCTGTACTGCTGCCACTTTCAAAAAGAACCAACTCTAATTTATGTCATAGGATTACATTTGAATGGGATGTATTTTATAGCAGCTGGAATCTGAAACATACAGCCCAGTCGTTTTCCAATTCAAATCAAGTCATAATGGAAGCCTTCAAAAATAATATGTCACACAAAAAGCACAATACAACAAAAAAAACCTCTATAATTCTTAACTTACAATTTGATAGTTGGATATCCTCGGACTCCAAATTCAGAGGCAACACCTAGGGAGAAAGAGGTGAGATGATAAAAACTGTACATCTAGTTTAAAAATTGTATCTTTTTAAGTGTCTAAGTATTTGAAATGAGAATTTATATTCAACAATACAAACACGTTGTGCAGGTTGGATTTCTGGTGTATTTTTTTTTAGTACAAGGCGTAAGATTTTTTAATACAACAAGAACCTTTAATAAAATGGCAATTAAACACAGTACAGCTTCTAATGAGTGTCATTAAACTAAAGAGATGGTAGCTAAAGCAACTTGACAGTTGCGACTGGACATTTAAAAAAAATTGATCTAAATAGAGGGCCATCTTTCTAAAACTACTTAATGCTAATTCAGCCAAATGCAAATCAAAGCCTTTACTAACATCAAGCACAGAATGTCTGACTCAACAGTTAGAGCAAATGTTTTTTTTCTTTTTTTGGGAACCATCTGGGTATAATAAAACAACTCAATCACACTTGCATTCAAATATGACAAATGCCTTGAATAGAAACTTTAGAAGACTGGGCAACACATTTTGTGTCGAAAAGGTTAATGGGTTGTAGTTTTCACAATCTGAACTCATACATGGGGCATTTTCAAACTGCTAAATGTAAGATAACTATGTTACAAGTCACACAACCTGGAGGAGAAAGTACAATGTAACTATTGGACTATGCACGTGGTAGAATACAAAAGGGATTTCAAAATATAAATTAGCCATTTCTAGAGGAACGAGGTGATTTCCACAAACAGAGTTTTAAATTTCCTCAGTGCTACAGAACTAATTGACATGAATTCCAGATCAACAAAATCACATTTTCCCCCAGAACCCATGCAGAAATTTGCTCAAACTACATAAAATCAAAGTTGACAGGTAACTTTCAGCGAAAGTCAGAGAATGGAAGATCCTCCTGCCCTAAAAATCTTTACTCAAGAATCCATTAACAGTAATCCCACGCTGATGCCAATTTTTCAATAAGCTCTCCTAGGTTCTACTCCTCACCCACACACTAAGGGCAATTTACCTAATAACTTGCATGTTATTGGTATATGGGAGGAAACCAGAACATTTGAAAATAAAACTCACATTCTCCCCAGAGTTCGAATCAGAGTTGCTGGAGCACTGGGGCAGCAGTTCTACCAGCTGTGTCACTGTACCTCCCAGTTTTACTTTAAAATGTTATGCAAAATGAAAAACAATCTATTTTCACTTAAGGGCAGCTCCATTGGGAATCACATGTTTTCAATTTGCTTTGTAGAATATTAAAACAAGACAATTAGCAGGTGTCACAGTAGCACTACAAAATTCTCTACAATAACATCTCTATGGTTCAAACAAATGAATGCAATTGCATCCTTCAGTATTCAAACACTTACACACATTTTTAAATACAATATTTCTCATTAGTTTATAGCAGAGTGAATCAATATGAATTATCATGATACTTTGTTCCAAATTTCTAATCTCATGTCATGTGATTGTTCTCAGGGACAAAAAAAAAATGGTGTTATAGCATGAAGTTTAATAACCTCATCATTTTTTGTGGTCTTGCAGCATTTCAAAAGCTTAACAAGCCTTGATGTAAATATACGTAATCAAAATTTTATGTAAATTTAAATGAGAAGCCAATACATCAGATTAGCAAATATTTAGTTCTCCGACATCTTTGATGTGAAAATACCATATTTAATGTTGCCAGTTCTTTCCAGCGATAAACTTTTATTAAAGTGAAATTCATAATTTAGTGCTAAACAAAAGACCTTTTGTCTTAAGGTTTACATTCATAACCCACATTAATGTAAAGGTGGTTAAGGCGGAAAATTGTATGAACAAAACGAAAGGACTCGTGTACAGGAGCAGGGAAGTCCTAATGCTTGTACGTGGCTTGGCAAAAATTGCCACCTTGAGCATTGGTAATCAAGCAAAAAATAAATGTTCACCAGATCCTTAAAAAATGTGATAACAGTCCTATTTGAAAAAAAACTCACATTCTCCCCAGATTTTGAATCAGAATTGCTGGAGCTCTGGGGCAAGGTAAGAGAGAGGGGGTACAAATTCCATCGGAGAGCAGTGCCCCATTTTATCTTGAGAAATTAAGTGGTGCTACATCATGGACAATCTGGCACACAAACATTGGTTGGCATTGAACAGGACCTGATTGCATCATTGATCAAGGATAATGCATGGACTACTAATGAAGAATGTGAATGCAAGAAGGATTTTGCATCTTTACCCAAGCTTGTAACAAATGGCAAAAAATGGTACCTGGCATGGTTCAAAGACAAAAGCACATGCAATCAGGGGCTTGATTCCTGGTCTGGTCAGGTCAGCCTAGACAAGTCAGCCAGCAGCATGTTGTAATTAGTCTCAATGTTTCAAACAGATCACATGACATTGTACAACCAACAATTCCTGCCCTTGGAGGAAATAAGAATTGAAGTATTCCATGTGATAAGAATATAAGAACAGAGAAAACATAGAGCAGGTGCATAGAAACATAGAAAATAGGTGCAGGAGTAGGCCAATCGGCCCTTTGAGCCAGCACCGCCATTCAATATGATCATAGCTGATCATCGAAAATCAGTAACCCGTTCCTGCTTTTTCCACATATACCTTGATCCCTTTAGGTCCAAGAGCTCAATCGAACTATCTCTTGAAAACATCCAGTGAATTGGTCTCCACTGCCTTCTGTGGCAGAGAATTCCACTCTGAAGGAATGGGCCAATCAGTGTTTTGAGCCTGTTCTGCCATTCAGAATGGTCAAGGCTCACCCAAATCCCATGAAGTTCAAGCATTTGTTAAGCTGCGTTGATCAACGACTCCCATCTCCGCCATAAAGAATCACAATGAGATGTGACCATCAGAAGAAAATTTTGCTCAGCCCCATCTGAAAGGATCTCTTTCTCTGAAATTATGCTCCTTTCACTTCTGCTTGTATTTTGATGAGATCACAATTCATTCTTTCAAATTCAAGTTCACAAGTTATAGGAGTAGAATTAGTCCATTTGTCTGATCGGTACCCGGACGTGGCGCCGACAGACAAGAAGCCGAAGCAAAGTCAAAGCCAAATAACCGAATGAAAACAAGGCCGAAACGCCAATAAACCGAAAGAGTCCGAAGACAAAACGCCTACTAACCGAAAGAATGGGACGCCTAAATGCAAACTAACCGAAAGGGCGGGACGCCTAAAAGCCAACGAACCGAAAGGCTGCCTCGCCTAAAAGCAAACTTACCGAATGGCCGCTCTGTCGAAATGCCACCTACCCGAAAGGCGGCGTTGCCTACAAGCCAAAGGACTGACTGCTGCAAAACAGAAAAGTCCAATAACGGACATGACGTTGCTGGGGGGTGGGACATGTCAGCGATTGGTCCAGACCCCCGCGTCCATCACATCACTGTGAAGGCATGAACATTGTCCCAAACCTCTGCTCCACCCGACCCGCAGCCCACGGAGGGTGGCCGTGGGAGAGTGGGGGCTGTCCCGAGGAATGCACACCTTCGGCCGCTTTCAACTTGGTGCTTGGGTTCAGATTGCCCAGTCACCTATGGCTTGAGTGGGAAAATGAACCCCACGCTCCCGTCTCCCCCTTCTCTCCCCCCCCCCTTCTCTCTCTCCTCCGTCTCCACCCGCTGGAGCGTCCCACAGTCACTGACCGCGATGCACCGCCATCGGACCCCAACCTCCACACCAGGGTGATTTCTCCCCCCCCCCATGACCCCCGGGAACCCACACCGGGTGATTCACCCCGGCCGCGGGGACAGACGTTTTATTTATTACCGTCTCGGTGCTTGCGGAACGCACCCAAGCTCCCACTCACAAAACAGGCAGCATCTCTGGAGAGAAGGAATGGGTGACATTTCGTGCCGAGACCATTCTTCAGAGTGTGTCTGAAAGGTCTCGACCCGAAACGCCACCCATTCTTTCTCTCCAGAGATGCTGCCCGTTTTGTGCGTGGGAGCTTGGGTGCGTTCCGCAAGCACCGAGACGGTAATAAATAAAACGTCTGTCCCCACGGTGGGGGTGAATCATCCGGTGTGGGTGCCCGGGGGTCGTGGGGAGAAATCACTGTGGGACGCTCCCGCGGGTGGAGACGGAGGAGAGAAGGGGGAGAGAAAGGGAGAGAGAGAAGGGAGAGAGAGAGGGGGGGGAGAGAGAGGAGGAGAGAGAAGGGGAGAGAGAAGAGGGGAGAGAGAGAAGAGGGGAGAGAGAAAGGGGAGACGGGAGCGTGGGGTTCATTTTCCCACACAAGCCATAGGTGACTGGGCAATCTGAACCCAAGCACCAAGTTGAAAGCGGCCGAAGGTGTGCATTCCTCGGGACAGCCCCCAATCTCCCACGGCCACCCTCCGCGGGCTGCGGGTCGGGTGGAGCGGAGGTTTGGGACAATGTTCATGCCTTCACAGTGATGTGATGGACGCTGGGGGTCTGGACCAATCGCTGGCTAGTCCCATCCCCCGGCAACGTCATGTCCGTTATTGGACTTTTCTGTTGAGCGGCAGTCGGTCCTTTGGCTTGTAGGCGACGCCACCTTTCGGGTAGGTGGTGTTTCGACAGCGGCCATTCGGTAAGTTTGCTTTTAGGCGACGCAGTTTTTCAGTTCGATGGCTTTTAGGCGTCCCGCCCTTTCGGTTAGTTTGCATTTAGGCGTCCCATCCTTTCGATTAGTATGCGTTTCGTCTTCGGTCTCTTTCGGTTTATTGGCGTTTCGGCCTCGTTTCCATTCGGTTCTTTGGCTTCGACTTCTTTGCTTCGGCCTCTCGTCCATCGGCGCCACGTCCGCACACGGTCCGATCAAGTCTACTCCGCCATTCAATCATGGCTGATCTCTGCCTCCTAATCCCATTTTCCTGCCTTCTCCCCATAACCCTTGACTCTCGTTCTAATCAAGAATTTGTCTATCTTTGCCTTAAAAATGTCCGTCGGCCTCCACAGCCCTCTGTGGCAATGAGTTCTACAGATTAACTACCTTCTGACGAAAGAAGTTCCTCCTCACCTCCTTTCTAAAAGGGCGCCCTTTAATTCTGACCTCTGGTCCTAGACTCCCACCAGTGGAAACATCCTTTCCACATCCACTCTGTGTCTTTCATTTTTCTACATATTTCAATGAGGTCCCCCCTCAACCTTCCAAACTCCAGTAAGTAGAGGCCCAGTACTGTCAAACGCTCATCATATGTTAACCCACGCATTCCTAGAATCATTCATGCAAGCCTCCTCTGGGCCCTCTCCAGAGCCAGCACATCCTTCCTCAAATATGGGGCCCAAATATGCTCACAGTACTCCAAATGCGGCCTCACCACTCACCCGAATTCTTAAGAGTATCAGCCCAATATACTCAATCTCTCTTCATACATCAACCCTTTCAGCCCTGGAAATAATCTGGTATAGTCATCTCCAATGCAAGGAGATGTTTTATTTAAATACAAGATCAAAACTATGCACAATATTCTAGTTGTGGTCTTACCAGTGCTCTGAAGCATCTTCAAAACTTGAGCACTTTTATGCTCCATAACTGTTGCAATAAGGGCCGTTTTTCCATTACTTCCTAATTACCCTCTGCATTTGCATATTCAATTCCGCACATCATGTATTAGAATCTCTTAGACTCCATTTGTAGTGCAACATTTGAGTCCCGTTCCATTAAAACAATTCTTTCTTTGAACATGGTTAACTTGACGTTATCCCCCACATTCCATGTTGTCTATCAACATCTTGCCCATTCACTTAACCCATCTCTCGGTAGGCTCTTTGTATTCACCAAATATGACTACTCCCTTGATCCAAATCATACAGATAGTAAATACAGATCCCACACAAAAGATCACTGCATTAGGCAAGGGTGCACGTGGATATGGGCTATATGATGGCATAGATCGGGGACAAGCTAATAAATAAATCAGTTAACAAAGATGTATAATTTTCAGAATGGCAATCAACAATATATGGGGTGACACAGGGATTGGTACTGCAACCCCATGTATTTAGTTTAGTTTATTGTCACATATACCGAGGTAGAGTGAAAAGCTTTTGTTGCCTGCTATCCAGTCAGCAGAAAGACAATCCTCGATTGTAATCATGGAAATGCTGCCTGACCTGTTGAGTTACTCCAGCACTTGTGTGCAGACCAGTTGACCACTTTTCTGAACTAGTTCAGAGTCGAGTGTCTAAGACCCTGTCATTTTAAGTTGTTATCCCACTCCTATTCTGACATCTGTCCTTAGCCTCCTATATTATTCCAAAGGCTAATACTAGCTTCAGGAACAAATATTTTCTAAGTGGGCATGTTATTGACTTCTGGACTGAATAAAGAGTCCAACAATTTCAGATAGTCAGCCTTTCCAGCAATCATTTCTTCTGGCAATCCTGTTTCTTCCAATCACATCTTTTAAAAAAAAATGTTGAGTAATTCATGAACTATCCTCTTTATTTATCCTTTTATTCACTTAGTTACCCTCCCATCCACCCTATCACACATCTTCCCTTTCTCACTCTCCTTTCTTTACCTCTACATCTTTAAACTTGTCATATGTAACTTTCTTCAATTTTGTTGAAGGGTCATTCTAATAGTTTAACTCTTTCTCTCCAAAGATGTTGTTCGACCCAAATATTTCCAATTTTGTTTTATTTTAGATTTCCAACATCTGCACAACTTTTCCTTTCGAAAATAATCAAATTGATTGTAGATTATCTAGAAATGAACAATATGCAAAATTAAATCCTTTAAAATTCTTGAATTACCATTCAATAAAATGTCTATATTTAAATTTCAAAATGTAAACAATTCACAAATTCCATAACACAGCACCCTGGTTTCTCCAGGAAAGGGAGTTCTTCTGACAAGACTTTAGTCTTGGTAAATAGACACTTAAAAGTAACCACTTATTTTAGGTGGGACTTCATAAGTAGTTATTTCCCTTGTGTTTTGTTTAGAAAGACATGGAGCAATTATACAATGCAAGACAGAATAGCACAGTTCACCTGCAAAAA